>CM059219.1:20218188-20787715 GCA_030347435.1 Clarias fuscus
TGAAGTTCACCTTGGATCTCTTTAGAAGTCTTTCTGGGGTCTTTTTTTACCATTCAGATTATTCGTCTCTTTGATTTGTCATCAATTTTCCTCCTGCGGCCACGTCCAGGGAGGTTGGCTACAGTCCCATGGATCTTAAATTTCTGAATAATATGTGCAACTGTAGTCACAGGAACATCTAGCTGCTTGGAAATGGTCTTATAGCCTTTACCTTTAACATGCTTGTCTATAATTTTCTTTCGAATCTCCTGAGACAACTCTTTCCTTTGCTTCCTCTGGTCCATGTTGAGTGTGGTACATACCATGTCACCAAACAACACAGTGACTACCTGGAGCCCTATATATAGGCCCACTGACTGATTACAAGATTGTAGACACCTGTGATGCTAATTAGTGGACACACCTTGAATTAACATGTCCCTTTGGTCACATTATTTTCAGTATTTTCTAGGGGTACCATTATTTTTGTCCAGGCCTGTTCCATGAGTTTATTTTTTAAAATAATTCTGTTGAAGCATGGAATGAAAAGCAATGTCTGACTTTCATTGGTTAACATTCGTAGAATTTTTTAAAATTATTACTTTTGTCAAATTAACGTTATTTCTGTGATATATATATATATATATATATATATATATATATATATATATATAAAATAGACAAAATCTGTCTCTTTGTATTATAGATAACAAAATAACATCTAACAACATTAACTATTGATACAGTTTAACCATCTTGACATTTTTCACTGTTAGATCAATTAAATAGCCTTTAGAATGTATACATTGGTCTAATCCCACTAGCTCTATTATAGAAGTTGTTTAACAGCAAACATGATATATCAGTGAGTTTCTGGCTGTGAATTCCCCTGCACTCTCTTCTCTTTTCTCCTCTCCTTTTCGTAAACAATTCCTTGGTGGGAAATAAAATTTCACTATTTCGAAGTGGGAGGAATTTGTGCAAGCCCACAGTTATGTGACAAACACTTTTGCAGAGGAGTGTTTTACCAACTTGGGACTGCTCAGCACCAGAATGTGTTGCTACTGTACCTCAGGCTGATTGAGAATTTGATTCTGTTTTTAGTACCCCATCTGGGCTTCTTCACCAAAAGGAAGTAATATTGTTAGGTTTTAAGTATCAACCAGAGATTTTATGGGGTTGCCAGTAAAAACTCTTGGAACACAGTGCTTAATTACGGTTTGATCAGCAGAAACAAATACATACAAATAATGATAATTCTTTAGTTACTGTGTATGCTTGCTACTCAGATGCATCTGATGCATGGCTCCAACATCATCAGTGACACTCAGGATCAACCTTGGCTTAGACATTCAGCAAAACCCAGAAAGCACACTGCTACACATCTTATCACGCATGATTACAGTTATGTCAGCAGTATTAAGTCCTCCACAGTAATAAAAGGCTCTTCATGAACTCTTCACTGTTGTCCTTATTTAGCTAGTGTATTTAGTTCATTAAGCTAGTATCAACTTTATATTCTCAAGGGTGTGTGGCATATATTACATTTCCTGTGTCTCTTATTAAGGTCAGTCAAGCCCATTAACACACTGTCACTCTGGCTTCTGGTGTCAAAATGCAAAAAAAAAAAAAAAAAACTCAACATCACAGCACAACTAAAGCTATTTCATAGGGACTTAAAGAAAACAATAATAATTTGCTCAGTTACACAGCCTGATTAGCCATTTAAATTTATAGCACCAGAAAAGACCTTTAAGACCTAGGGAGCCCTTCAAGTTTTCAAACCAGTCACTGGAGCAGTCATTCTGCCCCCCCACTGCCTCCACCTCCAAGCCGACACACACCACTAGCAGAACAGGGGGAGTTTATCACAGCCTAATATATAACATGACGAGGTGTCATCGAGTAATTTTCCATGACACTTCAGGGTTTAACTCAGTGTTTTGATGGCGTACTCTCAGACGTGCTCCTTTATCACCTGGCTCACCCAACTGGCATCTCATTGTATGAGAGCTGACACGGCCCTGTCTGACACGCATTGTAATAGAGGAGTGTAATTTGTCCACAGATCGGAGGCTGTCCAGGCATCCCTCGCTTGCCTCCGTGTGTTCGTCCCAAGCGTGGCGAAGCCTCCCACCTCATCCATCACTGCAGGTGATTAAAAAGCCCTCTTGCTCTTCTGTTCAAAATTGAAAACTTAAAATCCAGACAAGATGACATGAGGGAGCTACCCTGGCATTTTTAGGACAAACTGTCTTTCTGGGTGTTTTTGTTTCAAGTACTTTCAGTTTATTTCAGCATATTTTGACATCAAAATAGTTTATCATGATATTCTTTGGACTCAATAGATTTTTTATATATATAAAAAAATAAAAAAAAAGGCTAGCTTGACAGCAGATATGAACTGAAACAAATAATTTCAGGTAATGCATGTTTAAAAACATTATTGTGTGTAAATGTGTTATTTGATTTCATTTTTATAGTCATTTTTATAGAAATATTTGTGCTGTTTTGATGGCAACCTGTTGATGCTGTATTTTGCAGCATTGCTGGTGTTGTTAAAACTGCATTTATTAGAGAAGCGATTTCAAAAATGTACAGTAATAACTGTCAGGTTCAATGGTTAGTTTCTAAAAGCAAAAGAAGTTCCTTTTTTCCCCCCCAGTCAACATTCCAGTCTTATTTCACATCATATTTGTAAGAAGAAATACACATAAAATGTTAAATGTTGGACTCAAAGTTTCGAAATACAATACAGCTATTCAACACAGGGACTCTGCCTGGCTAGTTCGGGATTAGTGACAAGCGTGGTGAGTGTATTTCACAAGGAATGTCACATGAAAGGAAGTGCTGTTCTGTTGAATATTCAGCACAATAGCATGACCTCTAGTGTGATATGGTTTATGCAGCAGTTCTACCAATGGCATTTATTATCAACAGATTATGATTTGTTTGTTTATTTAACAAGGTATTTTGCTCCACCAATGCTTGGTGGAACTATCTAACTGTGACTGGCAGTGTAATTAACAGGTGTGAAAATAGTATCAATTATTACTGGTACATTAAATGTAGCAAAAAGGTAAAGAGAATAAACCATGAAGGTGGTGGAGATTCCTGGGAAACTTCATCTCATCCCATCTCATCACCTATACAACTTAATCCTTTATTCAGGGTCACAGTGGGGCCTGGAGCTTAGCGCACAAGGCGGGCTACACCCTGGACAGGTATCCATCGCAGGGCAGACATACACATACACACACTCACATACTCATTTACACACTACAGCCAATTTGGGAATGCCTATTAACCTAACGTACATGTCTTTGGACTGTTGAATATTTTGCTTTAGAATATTATATATGTTAACTTACATTACAGGATAAGGTGTTGATTCCCAAATAGCATTAAATGAAAAGCTAGGCATGTATGATCCCTTGTTCCACACACTAAGTAGTGCCCTTGATCATCGGTTTGGAATTTAGTGTTCAGCCTAGTATTAGAAGCTGCATGTACATTTGGGCATTTGGCAGACTCTCTTACCCGGAGCGACTTATAAAAGTGCTTTGAAGTTTCTGTCATTGAATAGATCCTTACACTGGGTTACTAGGTCACTAACCTAGCAACTGACCCCTCTCTAAGCAACTGCCGGCGCATCTATTTGTGGCCCTGATACCTGCGCACTTTGTGTAATCATTAGGTAGCACCGATAAAGGCATTAGGGCTAAGACAAAGACAAGTGCACACTAAGACAAAGTCAAAGACCCAGCCGACGTCACACAGTTGTTTGTGTGCGCTTTCAGTTTAAGTGTTAAAACACATACACAAGTCACATATAAATCCTCAGTAAGGGCAGAATCGCCCCAAAAGGATCAAAAGCCTTATTATGAGTTTCCAAGCCCCAGTATGGTCTTTGTTTATGTTGTGTCCTCAGTTTTTTTATCCTCAGTTTTCCCATGCACGTCTCATAAGCAATCTCCCTACACCTGATTTTCTTGACCCCCCCCCCCCCCCCCCCCTTAAAAGCCCTGCATAAGGGCTCTTATAATATTATTCCATCCCATAGTGGGGCTCTTTAACCAGCACCACGTTACACAGACCTGCCTGGAGTGAGCTGCAGCAGTCCAGTCCTGAATTAACAAGGGACTGAACAAGCACCTGAGTAGCCTGTGTAGAAAGAAATGGCCAACAAGATGCAGTAAGGTTGGCAATGTGTGTATACAGTATGATCGATGATCGTATGTCTTGCTATGATCACAAAATGTAGAGCCATATACAGAATGTACTTTTTGTGCTTTTGTAGTGAACTACTTTAGATGAAGGTGTTATGCAAGGATGAGTCAAAGTAGCCTGGTCAAGGTTGGCTGAGTTTTTAAGAGTGTATAAATATTCAAGGTCTTGACTCCATGTGGGAACATGCTTCTATCCTTTTACTGCCTTTCTCAAAAATATACCAACCTTGGTATTCGTAACATTAAACTTTCTATTTTAATGTGGTGCACAATACATTGTTGATCTCATAAAATGCATAAAAATACAAAATGGCATTTCATTATTAAGGAAAGACAGGAGGGGAGAAATTGTAGAAGAGTTTTGGCTGTACACGTATGGCTTGAGGGCTTCAACAGTTGTCAGCATATTAAGTTTATTGCTGTTGACAGGCGAGCTTGGCTTCAGCCCTGTTTACAGCAGAATTGCAGGAAATCACTTTTTTTTTTTTTTTTTAAACAAATGTCATTTTTTAACTTTCCCTGTTTTACATGAAATCATGTAGTCATGTACATTATACTCTGATGGGCAGTAAATATCATCATAGGTTTTTTTTTTTTTTTTAATCTCCTCTTATGGCAAACGATTTATTTCTAAGGAAGGAAGCATAGAAACTTGTGTATCTCATTTCAATTCTTTCTTCTTTGCTCATCCAGCAGTAGAGCCTAATTGGTTTTTGAAGTCATCCAAAAGACAATTAAAAGAAAATGATATGCATTTAAAAATTAGGTGATACAGTGTTTAGATTAAACACACTCAAAGATGTACACAAGCCAGCAATATAATTATAACTTCAGAATCTCTTATAGCTGCACGGGGAACCACTTTCTCTCAGTTTAATTTTAGAAGTACAGCTTCGAGGCATTATCTCAATAAATGCATTAATGATTATTAATTAACACAGCACAACAAGCTGCTTGAATTCCCTGTTGTAATATCACATAAATTTGTTTTACTGTATTTTCTGTTGGTTCAAAATGCTGTAGCTCAGCTGCTCTGGGGTCTTTGCTTTCTGGATAATTTTGTCTTAAACTTGCTTTAAAAATGCAATCTTGTATATGCACTATATTTGTCTGGCATATTTTGACAGATACTGCATACAGGTAGTTTCATCTGTCTGTTTGGCCAATTTGGCTACAAATCCTTACATTCATATCAAATTTTATCTGAAATGCTGCTTGCTCTCAGGCTTGTAGTTTAGTGATTCTTAACTCCATTAACCCCATCAATATTTTTAGACCACAATTTATTGAGCTCTTTGGGACCTAAATCTTGGTATAAAAAATAAATAAAACAACAGTCAAGATACGCATCTGTACATTTTCTAAATACTTCATCAGTGAACAAATCAGCAGCTCAAGCAGTTATGCAGCAGGATTACATTTCCAGGCTGTTCACTTTTTATGCATAACTGCCCTAAAGACTTGGCTCAACCAATTATCAGCCAGCAGTGTTTTTATCACTCACTTACTCACTCATCCTCTATACCGTGTAATCCTGTATTCAGGGTCACGGGGGCCTGGAGCCTATCCCAGAAGACTCCAGAAGAAGGCACAAGGCGGGGTACACCCTGGACAGGGTGCCAATCCATCGCAGGGCACATACACACACTTACACACGATCAATTTGGGAATTCCAATTAGCCTAACCTACATGTCTTTGGACTGTGGGAGGAACCCAGAGTACCTGGAGGAAACCCACCAAGCACGGGGAGAACATGCACGCAGAGACGGGAATCAAACCTGGCCAGAAATCGAACCCAGACCCTGAACAACCAAGTACACCCTGGCACTGACTAAGCTACGGAAAGGAAAAGAAAATACATATGAATTTGTTATATATTTCTCCTGTGAGCACAGCAGGCAGGGTTTTACAAAAATACAACCACTCACCAGCCTCTAGTAAATATGTACAATGAGAGAACAAAGCCTCATAATTTAGTTTCTGTCGATAGCATGCACAAGACTTGCTACATTACACGTTACCAATTTTTGTTTGCATTAATGCATTTTATTAACTGTTTGTTACCGTTTCTTTTTAACATGGTTAAGTACAGTACATTTCAGAACATTTTTTGATTTCTGATTTCTGAAATAATAATAATAATAAGAAGAAGAAGAATAGGATTGGGCAGCAAATCTTATCTGGTTGACTAGCTAATGAATTAATGCTTAACGTCCAACTGCTTTATGAATATATGACTGTCAAAAGTACGCAGCAGTTTAAAGTTTGGACAACAAATGGCTTCAGACAGGAATGATTAAAGCCCTTTTAAATGGCAGTTTTCTGTATACCTGTCTATCCAGGGTTGGCACGAGTTTTGGCAGCTAACCGCCCCGTCTCTGAATGTAGTCCCAGAGCACAATGCCCTTCTTATCACAATCAGAATTTGTCACTGGACCATATGGTTCTCGGAAAAGCACAAAATGCATTTAATCCTTTTAATGCCAGACTCCTTTCTGAAGCAGACAAGGCATAGAGGAGATCGATAGGTGTGCTGGGATTTGACAAAATTCTGTGTTCACTGAATTTTTAAGTGTACAGCAGACGTTTTCACAGTTTTTTTCACAGTTTTTTCCCCAATATTTAAAAAGAAAGAAAAAATCCAAATATTTTGTCCTTTGGATTTAGTGCTGAATTATGAGAGGAATTTCACAGTAATACAGAACTTAAATGTTTTTTTTTTTTTTGGTTTATTGTTTTTTTACATGTTTTAATGTTATTTTTTATAACAATTAAAGGTGTGTATACTTATGTTGTATAATCATAATTATGTTACTGCATTAACACTTACTGTATGGTCAGGTCACTAATAAGAACTGACTCATAATTACCCATTATATCTTATTATCCTGTTAATTATTAAATCTAATAGTCTTAGGTCAGGGGTTCTCAAACTTTAACTGTACTTGATTTCTAGACTCCAAGCTATTAAAATATTTAGCACATTATTCAGCTGTGTACATTAATATGCTGGCTATTTATAAAATATATATTATATTATATATACTGTATATAATCAACGCATACACTCAGAAAGTACACACAGAAAGACGCAGAAATACAAAACCAATGGTCAACATTTTTGTGGAAGGAATGCCTTGTTGTTTAGAGAGAGGTCAGGAAGTCTACAGTAAATAAAATAACCACTCTTTACAACTGTGATAAGCAGACCTGCATCTCCGAATGCACAATCTGCCAACTATTGAAGTAGATCGGCTACAGCAGTAGACATTCACCATAGCTTCAGAATCTGTAGTCACTAAAACCAGATTGTCGAAGAAGGTGGACTGATTTTTTTTCAAAATTTCAACTTTACAGTTTCAATCTAGTTGGTGAGTGTGTGGTGCTGTAATGTTTAGTATTGTCTAACATTTTAATATTTTGCATTGTGTTTCTTTATTAAAAATAGTGTGTATTCTGTAAAACACTGTGAAGAGCTGCATCATGTTTAGTGAAGGTAGCCGGTGTATGGGATGCGTCACTGATGCGTGTTCAGTTCTCTGGGGACTCAGTAAACCAGTTTTTATACCTGCTGTAGCAGCATTTTGCTGCAGTACAAATTGCAGAAGTGTTTTGAAGATTCTCAGACTGAGCACCTGCACTGTCACGAAACATATGCAATGCCTTAATTAGTGTTTATTAATCAGGGGAAGAAAAAAATGGCCTGTGCTGGGTAATATGGCAGGTTTGCAAGTTTCTGTGACACTTTAGAATGATAAGCTTAATTGATTGCTGCATTTGCCAGATGCCTGTCATAACTCCCTTTATGCCGTCCTCTGTCTACAATTTATAAAGCTTTCATTTCAATTTCTTTTCCCAAGGAGAGGTAAACGTGAATTTTCATCTATTTGGGATGAAGTGAAGCTATCATGAATGGCTGAGTTTTGATTCGACATAATTTACCAGTAGTTAAAACAGTGTAATTTGCTTGAACGTATATGGACATTGAATTCGGGTACACTGTGAGCCGGCCTTGGTTGTGAATCAAGTGTCTGGATATTTAACAACTCATTTGAAGCCTTGGAGAAAAAAAAAAGGATTCTGTGATTTTAAGATGTTGAGCCATAAAGTCCTGTTTCTCAATAAGGGTTATTCATTTACAGTATTCATTTATTGCTTGGTTCTTGGTTTTGGTTTTGGTTTTATATTTGTTTGTACACACATAAACTGTTTACTATAACACTGTGATCACGTGTGTGGGCGCTTAAAGTTTTTTTATGTGTGTGTGGGTGTGTTCCTCCTCTCCTCTCTATCACTACAGTCCCAATTCTTTTTAAAGGTAAAGTGCAGGTTAATTTGTTTTATGTTTACTTTATATTTTGTATTACTCAGTTTAATATATATATATATATATATATATATATATATATATATATATATATATATATATATATATATATATATATATTGAAACGAACGAATTGTGAAACCAACCGTCAAAGTTTACATTATTTATTATGGGGAAATTTGCTTTGATATACCAGTGCTTTGGATTACAAGCACACTTTCAGAATGAATTATTAACTGTACATTTGAGGCAAGGACTTACTTATGCATTGTGCCTATGATGTGAAAAGTCAAAAGAAAATGATCCGACAGATTTACTGTATGTTTGTTAAGAGACTCAATGTTTGTTCTTTTCTGGTTAGTTTGTCGTTCTCAATCATTTTACTTTGTATTTTTTCTTTTTCTTTTTTTTATCAGTCTAACGTCTCTTCAGTCTTTATTGTTTGCTCAGTCATTTGCAAGAATTTTATTACCTAGTGCACTAGCAACTCATTTAAATACGGAATTTTACTATTGCTTTCTCAACTTTTGTTAGTTTGTTGTATCTGTTTTGTTGGTCTCTTTTTATACAGTATAATCTATATTCTTTACACATTTAAATCTTATTTATCTCTGACTTACAAGCTGTGCTTCCCTTATGTTCTGTGATTGGGAATTTCATCTTTCATCTTACAGTGTAACGTGCTTTTGCTTGCTGAATAGTCATCGGAATAAATATGGCATGGCACGTGTGCATCTGTATTATTAGGTGCTTTCATATTTATTTATTTATTATTTTGCCAAATTTTATTCTGCCCGCAGTAAGACTGAGATTTAATTCACAAATGCATTCAAGTCTGTTGTGCTGTTGATGTTTCTTCCTCTGATGGTTTAACCTTGAAAAATAACACACTTGTCCATAAAGTAAATTTATTTTCACAGTTTAAAGTCTGAAGCCTCCCTATTAACACACACCAACAAGGCTTCTATATGACTGCATATATTTTTTTATATAAAAAATATACATTGACCTACAGTATGCTGAGTTGCCGCCACATATCTGTGCTGCTTGGGCTTAAAGAATACTTTGTCTCCTTAGTAATTCCATCAATATTGTTCTAAATTGCTTCTGAACTGTTTGAGGTCTGTTCACGGCTAACACAAACTACTACTGTGTGTGGAACAAGGGATTGTACACGCTAGCACACTAGCTTTCTATTTAGCTCTATTTGGGATTCAACTCTAGACACCAAGATGTTAATGTAGCTGATATACTAAAACAGAATAAGAGGTAATATAAAGCAAATTTCATATGTTTCTCAGGATTGTCCACCACTCCCATGGTTTATAGTTCTTACGTTTTGGCTACCTAGTACGAATTTTTATAAGAGTTTAAAACTATTTCACCATGTTAATTAAACTAACTGTCAGTCGCCAGCTGAACCAGTCAGGGTTAGTTAGTTCAGCCAGGCGTGGAAGGTGTTGGTGGAGCAAAATAACTAGTTAAATAGACAAATAAATCTGAATCTGCCCTTATGTTTAATTGATGCAGGTTATTTTTAATTATTTACACAATTTTTTTTGTAGATAATGTATTTGCCTCACACTTTCACAAGGTTGGTATTTATTATTTACAGTGGGGGATGCATTTAAAAACCATAAAAACATTTGTCAGAACATAATTTCTTAGAAGGTTATCTTTCAGAAGATGCTTTTTAACTCCCCAATGTATAGGTATCTTCCATTTAATGTACTTCTATATGTTTATCCTTATAGTGCCTGTCTACCCTGCATACCAGTATATTGATGAAGCATGGGTTTAATCATGCAATTTCCCCAAGGCTAGTTACCCTTCCAACCAATCTGCCAGCAGTTCCACTGTGTCTTCAGCACAGCAAGTCTTAGTGATGGCTTTCAAAAATAAATAAATAAATAAATAAATAAATAAATAAATAAATAATGTGACAGCAGACAAATATGCTTGGCATACACAAGCCTGGTATAAGACTGAGAGTGTCTTTGACTTTCTCTGCTTGTGAATTGGTGTTCATCACTTTATCAGCATGGCTAAGCTTCTCCGAGAGAGCCCTCTGCTGTCAGGAAGAACCTCATGCTCAGACTTTGATTACTTCTGTTCCTTTAAATTCACCTACAGTACCTGCTCACATTTATTCATTTAGCATCTTTACAAATATATTACATATCAGTTTATGAATCTCAAAATAATCTTAGCAATAAGGACTGAGTGATGTACTTTCTTTTGTTCTTTCTTTCGTTCTTTCGTTCTTTCTTTCGTTAACGCCATGTCAGCTTCTATGGCTATATTCATGGCGAGAGATTCATTTTTGTTATTCAATATTAAAACTAGATTAAAAAAAAAACATTTATTTCTAAGAACTACAAAACTACATTGTTATTTACTTGTTTAAAAATGTTTTTAAAAGTGTCAACGGAATAAAACAAGTTCCTTAAAGGAGTAAAAGAGTCACAGTCAAATAAAATATGTTTACTGGACAGCTGAGTTCTTCATGATGAACATTGTGGTGGATTTTTTTTAGACAGTAAAAATGCCACAACACAATAATACATGCATTGTATTGTCTGACGATACAGTACTATACAGTATGTCCTCAACTGTGTAAGTTTAATAGACATATTTGGACATATCTGGATTTCATGTAGTCACATTTGTTCAAGAAACTTTAATAGATCATGATATTCGCTACATTTTTATTCCTAGTCATTATTGCTTATAATCTCTATAATTTTAGCTGATAATAATAATAGAACTGCTCTCTTTGCCACCAACACCACCACCACTGCTACTGCTACTAATATTACTACTGTAATTATACCAATAATAACCAACCCTTTTAACGCTGCTTCTACAACAACAACAGCAAGAACAACAACAACAACAATGATGATAATAATAATAATAATAATAATAATAATACATAAAACATAAAAACATAAAACATTTACCACCAACATAACTGCTACTACTATTCCTACCACCCCTACAACTACTATTACTACTACTACCACCACACAGAAAATATACAATATGAGATAACTTTTTGTTTGTTTGTTTGCTTGTTTGTTTGTTGTTTATTAGAAATTTAGCTATTAAGGAAATGAAAATTACAAACACTAAATAGTTGTTTAATACATTTAGTACCACTGTGTGCTGTACCAAACCAGACAGTAATAAGACTTTTTAATTATCTTGGTATGTTTTTTATAATAATAAAGCAGTACTTTGGGAATTTGTACAACCTACTTATTGAAGGTGTTACAAGATCAACGGTAAACATTTTCTTCACATGTGTTTTTGTCCATCACCACAATAGCAGACAACTGTGCTCTGTACCAGATGGCAAAAGATGAAAGCTCATGTAATAACACGTCAAATCTCGACAGTTCCTGCTTTTTTTTTTTATTTCTGCCACAAAACCTCACTTTCTTCATTTGCAATAGCTCAATCTGCTCAATTCTGCTACCTCTTCCGCATCATGTGTCTGCTTATTCCACCAAGAGGAAGAGGTTGAAAGCAGTGCCAAAAAAACAAGGCCAAATAAACAAGTAATAATAAGCTTTTCTCATCCATTGTATGTTATTGGCCTTGATTATTATTATTATTTATTTTTGCTGGTATTATCTGCTCCAATCACTATTGAAATCTTTGCCCAGTAATTGATTCCCCGCTAGTTCAACTGCCCGGCAAGAGATTTAATAATCCGCAGAAAATTTGCATCTGAAGGAAACTAGGAAAAGTAGAAAACATGCAGCCCACAGGCTTAATGGCACCATATTATCGGGAGCAGTGTTGTTAAGATCAAATAAAGAGTATAATAGGTTCCTTTATACCTTTGAGTTCATATTTACTTAAAAGACTGATTTGTGTGTTTCACGGCACCAGCAGTGCTAGCAGACTGATGCATACATATGAGCTGTCCAACAAGCTGAGTTCACTAGCAGGCAGGAACATATTGTAAAGAGATTATTCTCAATGATTGAAAGCAACAAATAATGACAAGTAAGGGCAATGGCAATAATGGGTGCTCAACAGGCGTTCAACTCTTTAAGCACGAATATTTATTTATTTTCAACATTGAATATAAGCCTTTAACAATTTTAACACATTTCCCAAGGTTTACTTGCAGAGAATGGCTATATTTTAATCTCTATTAAGTATTACTATGTAAGATCAAGAGTACCTGAGACTTTTGATGTGCAGAATTACAGTATAGAGCACTGTTGTAAGATTCAAAACCTGCTAATGCACTTGTCCCAGCATTTCACTAGTACTTGGATTCCATCAAGGTAGAAAGTATTCTCAGTACACCGGAGCCATGATCAAACCGCTTGCTTCATGTCTGAAATCCTGGCGTCCCAGGAACTCCTTTAATGGCCCAAATATGTGGAAATGGCTCGGAGCGAGGTCAGAACTGTACAGGGTACGTGGCAATGGCTCCCAGCCGAGCTCCTGTAATGTGCAAGTATTACTTCGGCATGATAATCATCCTCATCCTTCTTTTTGTACCATTCAAATGTTTTACTGTGGCTAAAAGTCTCATCACTGTACTGTGCTTCTGTTCTGTTCTTCTGTAAATGCCAATTGTTTTTTACGCCTTAATTCCTGAGAAATTTCACAGGTTTTGTGAAGGTTTGATGCGAATGCTCCTCATAATGGACTTCCTTTGGTCTATAATTTGGGATCGCAGGATTGTAGGTCGTGAGCCAATATCCTGTAAGATTGAAAACATTGAAGAAAAGAATGAGACCACTTACTTTTCTTCTTCCCACCTTTACAAAATGTTGATGATGTACCCTTTTGTCGCTTATGTGAAATGTAGATTTCATATACAGTAGTATTGCATGGGCTTAAATGGGTTCACATAAAAGGGTTGATTGAATGTTGCAGAATTGAATGTACATTTTCCCCCTAGCATATAATGCATAACTCATGGGAAAGGATGTTTAATGGATTCACACACTGGTGCAATACAATTATAATGATTATATTTCAGGGTAGAATGTTACGGCGAGCCTGCACACTTTTCTACCTCCTGCATGTTTTAGAAATGTTTTAATAATAGATTTCAAGAAAAACATGCATATAGGTTGTATTATAAAATATATGATAACATTTTTTTTTTACTTTATTTTATTTTTTTACTTTGCATGTGTAATTGTAATATCAGTGGAACACAAATGACACCCACATCATGTAACCGCCTTTATATTAATTGAGTCAGCATTAACTGTTAATCATGACAAAGCGACATCTTTGCCATTAATTTGATAAATTAAATCCAAACATATGTGTGAACCAGATATTTAGTAATATTTCAGCTTAATATGAAAATCTTCCTAATCACCTTAAATATGTTCATCGTTACACATCGCATTCTTACAGTGACATTCTCATACGAACATTGTGATTTCTTTTAATGAATGATTAATTAAAGACAGTTCCTGGTGGTGTATTGAGGCATTTCCACCTGACAGCGTATGTATTCCTGCATACTCTTTGAATTCTGTGTGGATACGGAAGAAGCAGAGGTGCTCAGTAGGTGATCAGCATCCAAGAATAACAGGAAACAGATGTCACTGTGCAACAGAGGAAGGGGTCTGCACAGCAGGTGCTGGAATAGAGCCTTGGGGCTGACCTACAGCAGAAAACATGGATTTAAAAAAAAAAGAGGACAGACAAGACAAGGATGACTGAATCCAACACTGCAGACACATCTGGTTCAGTCTGACGTATAAAAGCAAACATGGTTGTTGAATCAAATTAGATAATTATAGTTTTTATGATTTGATTAAAAAAAGGAGCACCCTGTATGTTCTGATCAAATAGTTTATTTGTATTTTAATCTTTTTTAAATTATTATTTGTATTGTTATTATTATTGTTTTTCTTTTTTTTATGTAGATGACAGCAGAGGCCATCGTGGGACTTGCTACCGATCCTGTCCTTCCCTTTTCACCCTTAGATATAGCACTGGATGTTCAAAATAAACTCAAAGGTAAGACGATCTCTTCATAGTGTTCCATGTTGTCAGGTTTTTGTTCGCGTCTTCTTACATGTCTTACATCCCTATCTCTTTGCTGTCTTGAAGTTCTTCCTTATTCCTTATATGGCATTCCTTTGATCCATGGCCAGGTGTCTGTAAAATACTGTACTCGCCTTTATTTTTCCCTGGATGTCTATGGAACATGAGGATGACTCATGGTCTCTTGATGTAGTGGCAGATGGACATGACACATGTGTACAGGACTTAAATACCTCTTTTGTCTATGAATAGAATAGAGAACATTGAACACTCCATCATACTGTATGTGTGTGTGTGTATTTTTCTCCTGGTCGGCAAGTGTGTAAGCATATTGAGGTGCTGTGGACACATCAAGCAGTTCTTCTCTCAGATGTTACATTTAACAGAGGTATACATGGGCTAGCAAGGAAACAAGGCATTGGTATAATGTTTCACATTTGCCATTCACTCACTCACTTATCATCTATTCCACTCTATCCCGTGGAGCCTATCCCAGGTACCAATACATCGCAGGCCACATGCAGATCCTGATTCACACACTACGGGCAATTTGGAAATGCCAGTCGGCATGGTTTCCGTGTATGTGGGAGGAAACCGGAGTACCCAGAGGAAACCCACCAAGCACAGGGAGAACATGTGATCCCCATGCACACAGACCCACGAGGTGGGAATCGAACCTGGAACATGGTGGGGCAAGGAGACAGTGCTAACCACGAAGCACAATAGCATCAACAATGATCAAAGGAAAAACACAAACAATGATATGAACAAGGATGAGACCAATTTGTACTTTTTAGCCCTGCTTCCTCAATAGCAGTTGAGTCAGATGATTACTGTATATGCCCCCTAGATTACATCTTTATTTGGGAGAACATTTTTCAGCAACAGGTACATGTGTGTCAGGTCAACAATGGAATCAACAATAAACACATTTTCCAGAACACACCATGGAATACAAATATGGCCGTCATGACCACACTTCTGAGCACTCGTTCACGTTCAGCTGATTTCTAAGCAAACACACTTAACCACAATTATCCCCACATGGCACAGTATATACAATAGGGACTTCAGTTTTTTTACGCTAAGAGTGTACCCACCTGAACCTCCCAAGCATTTATTACAGTACATGTATTGTTATCATATTGGGTTTTGACTTTCGCAGATGACCTGACTGTTGCCTGTTCTGGGATAAAAATTCGGAACACTGTTTTACAACATTTGCCTGCCAGCCCCTGTAATAAAAGCTCAAACTGTATTTGCATCCGTCTTCACCTCCATCTTACGACATTGTGAAATACACTGACTTGCGTAAAGAATATAAACTAGGTGCTCACTATGTGTCATCCTTTATTCCCGAAATGCAGACCGGACTTTTTCTTACGTAGTCTCAAAAAAGTTGAGTATTCTAAAAGATATTCTAAATAGCCAGGTTACTCAGGCATGATTGCCTTTTATTTGCAACAATTCATGCAACCGGAGTATATCGATTAGACTGGCCCTTATACGCTAGAAAATAAAAGTGGCATACATTTAATTATGAGACAACTTCATCAAGAGGAACCCAAGGGTGGTAATCAGCGCTGAGCTCTGGCCTACTATTCACTTGTGCCTGCCCTGTCCTACTTCTACAGAGTTGAATTTCTTTCAATAATATTAAATTATGATGCTGAGGGCCTTGAATATCCACCCGTGTCACCTCTCATTCTGCAGAGAGAGTAACAGAGAGCCAGGGCTCCCCCCTGAGTCCTCTCTATGGCACTGTGCTTTTGACATTAAATATTCATGCAGACACAGAGCGGGACAGGTGAGGTGCATAATTGCCACATAATCCTGTCTCATACAGACAGCCTGCAAAGCCATAAAGCTGAACAGTATTAATATATCATCAGCCCCATCCTCTACACACATGAACCGACATGAACACGCACGCGTGCACACACACACACACACACACACACACACACACACACACACACACACACACACACACACACACACACACACACACACACACACAGCTGCAGCTGCTTAGAGAGGCAAGCGAGAGATGTCACAGTGACTTGTGATGCATGAGAGAATCAGTGATCTCCATGTAATGAATTCGGGTCATGTATTGGATCTTACTACAAATTATTGTGTATATTTATATTTTATACCCCAGTGCCACTGGATTCTGAAATAACTACAACTTCTTTTAAGCAAGAACATTGTTCTTTTACTAAGTGCATGACTCTAACAATAGTTCTCATTGGGAGGCACATCACTGGTTTATATGAATGTAATCTTCCAAACATATCAGAGTAGTAGATGATTCATATGTAATGTAATGTAATTGGAATAGAAAAAAAGAGACATTTGTTTAACATGAATGCAGTTTCTAGCATTGTCAGAACTGACCTGACTGACAAAAAGGTGTATGATGTTAAGTCTAAGGAGAGAAGATGGTGTGTATCTTGGTGACATGTACAACGGACATTTATGTCCTGTTCTTTTTTAAGAAATAAGTGAGGATAGTAGTATTTATAGTATAGCGTCTACAACATAAGTAATACAGGAAATGATTTGTTTCACTTACACACACGCTCTTATATTCTGTTCCACTTTATCTTTGATTAGAGTGCACAATGTGGTGGCTATTTCTCATGGCAATATGATTGTTCATGCTCTCAGAACCACTCTTTCACAATTGGGGTCTAATGAATCTTGGTATTGCCATCCTGGATTACGCCCATGCTACAGCAGGAAAGAAAAACTCCATAGATGTGACAACCATTCACATCATCCAGTACATTCAGGTTGTCAGCTGACTTTATTTTATGATCACATAACATTGCTGAGTCGAGACCTGCCCAACTGAAACAAGCCCAGATCATACAGTAACACTGCCTCCAGAGGCTTGTACAGTGGCCACTATGCATGAGGGTGCGCTTCCTTTCATGCACTTCCCTTCCCTTCTCTGACATGCCCATCACTCTGGAATAGAGTGAATCTGGACTCATCAGACCACAATAACTTATTCCATTGCCCCAAAGTCCAAACTTTATGCTCTACAGCAAATCGCCACCATTTTTTTGTTGTTGTTGTTGTTGATAAGTCTCATTAATTTTCTTATGACGACAGCTCTTGTAGTCTTTAGTTCTTGCTGTATTGTGTTTGGAAATTATTTAACTTTCAAAAATCTCTTAAACCTAGCTGTGATTTCTACTGTCAGTTATTTTCCACCTTTCTTTTACTATGCATCTTTACCAAGTATTTATGTGACCTCCATACATGATTTGTTGGTTCAGCACTAACTTTCCGGGTATTAACAATGCGTCGGATAGTTCTAGACGTTTTGATCAAAATACGAATAATTTGTCCCTTCTGGCAAATTTGTAACATACTGTACGCTATAATGTACTGTAAGTGAGAACAGAATTTTCTCTCTGATGTCCCGCAACATTTAACCTATAAACTGTTCAAAATGTGTGAATATGTTCAATTATTAAGAATTTGAGCATTGGAATTGCTTGAAAATCATTTTCTAAAGTAATACGCTTCAGATTGTGCTGTTATACTCTGTGATTTTGTGCACTCTGTACAACATTATCGGTGTGCATTATATTTAGATAACAATTTATTATTTTTGTTATTTTATTATTTATTTATAATTTGGCACATTTATTGCAACCATTTATTTACGAGGTATGTTCAAATCAAACTGGAACTTTCGGTTTTGCAGAATAAACCAAACACAAGCATGAAGGTAAAAAAAAAACTCCCATTATTTCTCTACAGTATATACTGTAATCTCCTGCTAAACTGTCTCCTTCATGTTTGAAATGCTGGCCTTCCAGGAACTCCAAGTTGGCCCCACAAGTGGATTTAGCAGTTATCAGGTAATCAGGCGTTCCACTTGCCAAATGTTCACAGGAACGACTGCAGTGGGCCCTGAGTCACCGCGGCTGGAATCATCATTCATTCATGGACGTGCAGCCTTCTTTATAACATGTGCGACACTCGAATTTAAAGTCGTACGTGAATGTTAATATGTTTCGCGTTTACATTTTCACATTCATAGGAGATTTCATCAGAAGTTCCTGTTTGACTTTAGCATTAATTGTTCACAGTGTAGTTTAGAAACACTGACTTTTGGAAATATTGTGTTAAGTAAAGTGCGACCCAGGATTCATAGCTGTCTGTAAAGGAGTGAATGCAGGTTTCTTTGCAACATTTATAAATTATACATTCCCATAACATCTCTGAGTCACTTCTCCTTTTCATCATATGCCCAGGAGTCATGCTACCCTAGCAACGAAGAAGTTATTTACAGTATATTAATGTATTGAAAGGGATAAAAATCATTTGCTGAGTTAATGCTTTTAATTTGTGGCCACAAAGAGCCTGAATTAACTACAGAATACCTCAGTTACTGTGGTATAAACATTTAGCAGAAAATCTGTTTACATTAATATTTCCAGACAGGTGAGTGATCTCTGCTTTTATTTCATCTCAAATATGCCCCCTACACACACACACACACACACACACACACACACACACACACACATACATTGCTCTAATTGGTTAAATGCTACATGAAATAGAAGTAATCTAATGCGCTCTGTGCAATTAAATCATTCACATGGGTGCACTTTGTATTTTAGATTACACCAGCAGTTTGAAAACCAGATCCTGTTCAAGTTATGGACAATATGCAGACTCGATAATTGGTTCTCCATCTCTGTTGTTGTGCGGTGTTTTAACCTCTTAAACAACTCATCAGATCAGGTTGTGATCAATCTCTATCCGAGTCAGTTCTGAAAGAGAGTGAAAATTACAAACACGCAGTGTATGAAAGCAGTGGAACCTAAGAGCCACGGTTGCACACTTTTCTGCACGTAAAGAAGAAAGCGCAGGTGCGGTATGAAAAGGTGCAGAGCCAGATAACAACGTCCTTGCGGAATGAAAGGACGTCCGCACAATGAGTTTTCCAAATGCCATTTGAAAGCTTACGTGACGATTTCGCTAGCGTCTGCCCAGGGCATTGGCGCTTTGTTTTCTACGTCTTGCTCTCCCACTTCGTGTCCTTGGCTCAGATCTTTTGCACATCCTCACTCCGCTTTCGAACATGCGATATTTTCAAGTTTCTCCTTTGATTTGTTACACTTAAGGATCTTCTGGGCTCATGCCAGCACTGCTGTCCCTCTATCCACCCCCCCCCCCCCCTCCTTCCCCAAACCTCCTCTCGTGTCAGAGCGGGTGATAGATTACAGCAATCCTCCCACATATTTCATAACCGCCGCTCTCCCTGTAGAGCGAGGGACGTGGAAGTTTGTGGAGTGGGAACGGCTTCTTTTGCTATATTTATCCTCTCTTTCTTTCTCTCCTCCGAAGACTCGTACAGCATGCATATTCTCCAGTGGCTAGAATTCTCTCCACTAACATCTTTCTCACTTTATCAGAAACACACACACACACACACACACACAAGCCCTCACACACATACATAGCCAGACTTGCTGCAGAACCACCCACCTCACCCCACGCTAAAGCGCAGAATCTGACAGTAGCCAAGGTTAATTACACACAGGCTAAACTGAACTTGAATATTTTGTGCACTGAAAACAAACGTGTCGTCTTTGAAACTTGGAGAAGCCAAGTCTACACTGATTGTACTTTTAACTGGGGTTGAAATTCATTTTGATGTCTCTATCTCCTAATTATATTTTGCTGCAGAGCACTCACGCCAGGCCTGCTCATTGTGGATGAACTTTTCATGTCTGGTCACATGTCATGAGGCTGCTAAAAGGGACTGGGGATAAACATTATGTAATAATTGCAGCTTGTAATAATTTACGGCAGTGTTGCATAATTGGAGCGCAACAGCTGAATTAAAGATAGTGTGTTGCATTTTGATTCGGTCATGGCCGTTCCACTGGCTGAACAGCCTCCCCTAATTACTGACCCTACTAAATCTTGTTTGATTTGCAGATTCATTCTTTTCCCTGCATGCACTTTAGCCTAGATATAAAGATGATTATAGATTTTAGATTGTGTGCTCTTTTATCCCCATAACAAGGTAAAATCATTTGAATCGTTATATTGCAACAATACATGATGCAACATCCTATCTTTTACTAGCATAAGTACCCATCATTGATGGATAACGAGTTTGTAAAATAGAAAAAGGCTAAAGCTAAAAAATATATATATTATTATTTTAGATTACTTGTTTACACTTCTTTTTTACACGTTGTATTTCTTTCGCCATCCGCCAAATAGACACAACGTTCGGTAATCGGAGAGTGAAATTAAAAAAGGTACAGTAGATCGGATAAAGATTACGTTTTGTCTTAGCCTTCACTCTCCACTTCAGTGCTCTTATTTCAGCTGTAAAAATAATTTAAATATTTAGTTGTGATTTTCTAATTAATATCTATTGGTGCAGGTGTTTCTTTGCATTAAATCTGGCACATAACTGTTTATAACATCGCTTTTACTCAACATTTTGATTTCGCTTATGGTGCGCGTTAAACTCCAGGCAGAGATACAAAAGATTGATTAAATTTTGACATTTAATTTAAATTGTGACAAAATCTGGCTGGACAGACAGATAGACAGACAGACAGAATTTTCTGAGATTTCTGAGATTTGTTAAAGAATGTTAAATATTATAAAATACTGTTTATTTATTGGATATAAATAAACAATATAATATACAGGTGAAACCCGAAAAATTAGAATAGCATGCAAAAGTTTGCATTTATTTCAGTAATTTAACTTAAAAGGTGAAACTAATATATGAGACTCATTAAATGCAAAGCAAGATAGTCCAAGCCGTGATTTGTCATAATTGAGATGATTTTGGTGTACAGCTCATGAACACCCCAAATCCACAATCTCAGAAAATTAGAATATTACATGCAATCAATAAAACAAGGATTGCACATGGAACAATATCGGACCTCTGAAAAGTATCAGTATGCCTATGTACTCAGTACTTGGTTTGGGCCCTTTTGCAGCAATTACTGCATCAATGCGGCGTGGCATGGAAGCTATCAGCCTGTGGCACTGCTGAGGTGTTATGGAAGACCAGGATGCTTTAATAGCGGCCTTCAGCTCTTCTGCATTGTTCGGTCTCATGTCTCTCATCTTTCTCTTGGCAATGCCCCATAGATTCTCTCTGGGGTTCAGGTCAAGCGAGTTTGCTGGCCAATCAAGCACAGTAATCCCACTGTCATTGAACCAGGTTTTGGTGCTTTTAGCAGTGTGGGCAGGTGCCAAGTCCTGCTGGAAAATAAAGTCAGCATCCCCATAAAGCTCGTCTGGGAAGCATGAAGTGCTCCAAAATCTCCTGGTAGTCGGCTACGTTGACCCCGGACTTAATGAAGCACAGTGGACCAACACCAGCAGATGACATGGCTCCCCAAATCAACACAGACTGTGGAAACTTCACACTGGACTTCAAGCATCTTGCAGTGTGTGCCTCTCCATTCTTGCTCCAGACTCTGGGTCCTTAGCTTAGGTCCAAGTGAGATACAAAAGATGCTCTCATCAGATACACTTTTACATACTTTGGACCACCCAGCAACAGACCAGTTCTTTTTTTCTTCAGTCCAGGTAAGACGCTTCTGATGTTGTTTGTTATTCAGAAGCAGCTTGACAAGAGGAACACGACATTTGAAGCCCATGTCCAGGATCCGTGTGTGTGTGGTGGCTCTTGATGCACTGACTCCAGCCTCAGTCCACTCCTTGTGAAAGTCCCCAACACTTTTGAATAGCCTTTTCCTGACAATCCTCTCCAGGCTGCAGTCATCCCTGCTGCTTGTGCACATTTTTCTTCCACACTTTTCCTTTCCACATAGCTTTCTATTAATGTGCTTTGATACAGCACTTTGGGAACATCCAACTTCTTTTGCAATTACCTTTTGAGGCTTTCCCTCCTTATGGAGGATGTCAATGATGGTTTTCTGCACAACTGTCAGGTCAGCAGTCTTTCCCATGATTGTGCTTCCTACTAAACTAGACTGGGAGACCATTTAAAGGCTCAGGAACCCTTTGCAGGTGCATGGCTTAATTAGCTGATTAGAGTGGGACACTTTGAGCCTAGAATATTGAACCTTTTCACAATATTCAAATTTTGTGGATTTGGGGTTTTCATAAGCTGTACGCCATAATCATCTAAATTATGACAAATCACGGCTTGAACTATCTTGCTTTGTATGTAATGAGTCTCTCATATATTAGTTTCACCTTTTAAGTTGCATTACTGAAATAAATGAACTTTTGCACGATATTCTAATTTTTCAAGTTTCACCTGTACTTTTATAATATAAAGAGGGTAGAGATTGCACTTGCACCCTAATATACGATCCTACAAACAACTGTTTATAATATACAAACTTGCACATAAACTGCTTTCACAGTAAGTGTTTTAAAAATTATATAAAATATAAAAATCTATATTTAAAAAGGCATAAGGATATTGAAAGAACACTTGGTATGGCAATATGATCTATCAGACTGATTTACTCATCTTATTATTTTCAGTCTTTAATCTACTCTTTCCATTTCTCTTTCTCTTCCATGTGGTGTTAAACAGCTGACCACTTAATCAGGCCTGATCTTCTGGCCGCTGCAGCATCCTTGCGAGAAAATTCTAGCTTCTTCCAGTCAGAGATTATGCGTCCAGCCAACGACCCAAAGGAGCGCGACCCTTCCCATGTGCGCATGCTGAATGATGTACTGCGAGACCTGGAGAAAAGCTTCCTAATTTCAGACCCACCTCAGGGCTTTTCGAGGTAAGCACATCCAGCCTAATGTGTAGTTTAAACACCCCAAAATAGCTCCTTATCACTATGTTCTTACTTTCTTCAAGCTACTTAAAATGTACAGTATATTGTCCATAATTAAAGGTTTAAAAGTTTCAAAAGTAACAGTGAGTGAGTTCGTTTTATCTTTAGACTCTTCTTAGATCAATAATTAATTGAGCAACTGGACTGTGCAGTTACTGAATTAAATGTTTATGTAAAGGAGCAAATGTAATGGTTATGTCGGCTTTATTTATAATGTAGGCATATTAAATGAGACTCCATACTTCACGTATGCCTAAATCAATTTAAAAATACCATCAAGGGATGTTTAGGAGCATGTAGGGAAGCAGTGACTTGGTGCGCACTCCATAATGTGGTTTCAGGCTGCCATCATTCACTCCCATAAACCAATACTCTTGGGTATAAAAGAGTATTCTGCAGCAAACTTTAGAACAACTTGTGAACGTGATGGTTAATACAGCTGTTTATCCATCATTCCAATGAAATCTGGGCCTAAGTGTCGGTTATTTCTACTTTTAATTAAATAGGCTCTTCCTTAACAGAACGGCATACCCAGTACAACAGCAATTTTTGGCTTGATGTTGTTAAATTGGATCTTTCAAGCTCTCGTTAGGAAATGAATAATGACATTACTTCCCTGTAGCCTATTGTGGCTGGCTACTCAAAGCTGAGAAGACATGCCTACTTGAATTTCTGACAAATATATTCACCCGATTCAAGCCTGCCAGTTACAAAACACCTTTCTGAAAGGCATTTTCTCCAATTGCCAATGACGTTCTTTTTTTAAGGAAAGGTTCTTGGGTGGTATGAATGCCATGTAAAGAAATTATGTTGTAGCAATATATATACAGGTAGGTGGGTAAAATAGGTTAGTAAAATTCATGCATACTACAGAAAGTTTCCAAAGAAATTCAGTAAAGTCGAGAGATGGCTACAATTTCAGGAGGTTGTTAATTATTGAAGAAGACAGGCAAAAAGTTCTAAAATGCAAAAGGCAGACAACAAGGGCAAAACTAGAACTAAAACCATAAATATGAAAAAGCAGTTCAAAAACCACATAAAAATACTTCGGGTGGATGCACAACATTGCCCAATATTGATGCAGCATGTGTCTGAAGTGCATACACTACCATTCAAAAGTTTTACACCTTCTAATTCAGTGACCTTTAACAATTTTAATTCTTTTTACATTGTAGAACATTGCTTATGGCATCCTTGTGTTTGAAGGTTTTTGTGATTGCATTGAACACATTCCACATTCAAAGTTCTAGCAATTTTGTTTGACTGAACTTGATATACTGTAGTAATCCTGGAATGTTGTTTTTTCACTTACTTATACAATTCCATACAGTATACGTTATTTTATAGTTTTGATTAGATAGTATGTCCTAATTATTGATTTGTACTTTATATAGTTGTGTGATTGAGTCCAAGTGTGCGTAATCATTAAATGGGGGAACATGACCATGTCAATGGCTGTGTGAATTGGCATGTGCAGTCCATGTGGGCCATGTTTGAAGGCCATCTGGGAACTGGAGACCTACAATACACAGAATCTGGCATTGACATGACACATTGGCCTAATTCGTTCACACATTATTCAGAACATAATATGGGACAGGTAACAGGTACTGTATAGGAGCACTGGAAATGTTAAGGAAGCTGACGAAGAGTCAGATAGTACGTAAAGAATTTGGTACCTGTTTAATGTAGGTCCTCCTACAAGCTCAAGTGTCAAACTAATATATTATAATTAAATAAATAAATATAAAATAATATAATTGTTTACCTAACTTTTTAAAATCATAAATTAATTTAGAAAAAAACTGATATAAAACTATATAAAAGCTTGCTTTATAATAAACCAATAGCCATTGTGCCCCCAAAAAATTGCCCCTCCGATCATGACTCCACAAGTCCTCTGGGGGTGTACTGTGATGTCTGACACCAGGACATTGACATAGGATTTTTTGGGTGCTGTGGATTACATTGTGGGCGACTTGTTTCTCCGGCATGGTCTATGGGATCTCATTCAGCTTGGCATCTGGTGACTTTGGAGATTGGCAGCTTGTATGGATGGCTTTTTATCATAGCCAGCATTGACTTTTTTATTTTTATTTTTTTTATTTGCTGCATTGGCTTCTCTGTGGAATCAGACCGGATGGCCTTTGGTCCCCACAAGCATGCGTGAGCCTTGGGTGCCTATGATCCTGTCACTAGTTTACTGGTACTGTATAGAATTGATATTTCATATTAATGTGTTAATGTTAATGTTATGGCTGATCAGTGTATATAACAATATACAATTAATACACTTTTGTATCTTTCACAGCATGACTCTATATTGGTGTTAGCAAATACAGTATATGGATATAGATACCGTATGTAAATAGTGTATGTGCCCCTCAACATATTGCCATTGCATCAGACCAATTAAATGCTGCAATTCGTACCTCGAGGCCGAAATGACAACTCAGTTTTATTGAATCAGTTCTGAAAACTTGATTCTGTCTAAATAAATAAATAAATAAATAAATAAATAGGATCCCTTGCTTCACCAGCCTGCCTTAGAATTACTTTGCTTGCATGGCTGATGAAGGTTTTTTGGCTCATAACACTTTCACTTTCACTAAATCTGCATCATTCAGCACAGGCACATATGCTACTGTATATGCAGAGGGAGAATGAAATGCCATATTTGCATATGCATTGATTATGAAAGGGCAAAAGGGAAAGACATGGACCTGAAATGGTGTATGCTGCAATGAGACAAAAGATTTTGTCTTCACCATCTCTAGAACTGATTTGTTAATAGCTGTGTATGAAATAAGGCAGAGTTTTTTTTAATGGTCAGAGAACAAAAACTATAAGTCTGCTTCATTTAATGCACAGCTGTTAGCAAATCAGCTCCAGAGATGGTAAACACAAAAGAACATAGTTTGTGTATTGTGTGTGTGGATGTGGTAATTAGAGAATATTCTGTGAATATCACAAAAATAGACAAACTCTGAAAATAAAAATATTTTACACAAAATACATGTGCAGTCAGTTCATAAAGTCATAAACATAAAAATGGCATGTCAGTATAAATGTCCTCTTGATTTTGTCCAAAAGCAATTTTATAGTCAGTCATACTAATTACACACATTTATCTGACTTGTTAGGACCTATCAGTGGCATAATTTTAAATGAATCTAATGCAGCACACAAACATCATGAGTCATTTGTTAAATGGCAAACTGTTTTGGCACTAACTGTGCTAAACTGAAGCACTTGAAATATCCAAATATTACCAGGTGGCAGTGGCTACAGAATGCAACTTTGTTTTTGTAGTGAATCCAGGATTAGGCTCAATCTCTGCCTGTTTAATGTCAAGAGCTAAAAAAGTCAAGTACATAACTGCTTGGCTGAAAGGAAAAATGATGATAATCTCAAGTTTCTCCATATGTACACTTTGGCACTTGATTAATTAGCCTTGCTCTCTGTCGAACAAATTTCTGTTTGTGAATCACTGGCAGTGATTTTTATATAAAACATTTCAGGAAATCTCTATGAGACTGGTTCAGTTACCATTACATGTGTATGTAATCTTAGAGAAGAGGCAGCTCAAGAGGTATTATCTACAGTACTGTATTACAGATACACTACATACTGTATGTTTGTAAGTTTGATCGTGTAACCAGTCATAGAGCTCTGCACAGTGCTGATCTTCCGTCTAATCCTCTGAAAGCTTAAATTGTTTAATATTAAAACATATGACATAATAGAACATTTTTTTGTTCTTTACACAATAATATTGTTGTTTTATCCAAAATATACAGTAACAGGAGCCATATTACGGTAATAAATGGGTTAAACAGCAAGGCCTGAAAAAAACAAATGAATAATAGAGTGTTTTTCTGAGATGCAGTTACTCTGTATTAACCATCTAAGCTGACCCCTACTGAATGTTAATGACTTATTGATATTCCCAGCCTGAAATATTGTTTAATGACATGCATATATGCGTATCTCTGTCATTGACAAATGCAGTATGCCGGCAAGGAAACTTAATAAAAATAATTACCTATGAATGATGTGAATGCTAATATGCAATCAGAAGTACACAAGCATCAAGCGTTCTACAAATAGAACAATGTTTCTCTCCTTGCCGTGACTTTTCTGTGAACTCCTAAGCCGCACCTTTAGTTCGTCCCCCCCACAGCGCCAGGGGGATTTAGAGATACGGATTTGTGGCTGATGGAAGGACGAGTGCACCCAGACCCACATGGGATTGGTGGGCTTTAGCGATACTGCATCAATTCTGGATGAACATGGTGTATCAAAGTCACCTCAGATGAGACCCCTGGCTTAAGACCTCTTATCTACTTCAATCACAAGTCTCTTCCTATGTGTTCGTGGCATTCACTGCTTCATGACATTCATAGACGGTTGTGTGCGGGGGTGGGTGGGATGTAGGTTTCTGTTAATTTTATGCTGAAGGGAACACTTTCTATTGTCTGAGTGACAAACAGTCATAATCTGAAGCTAATCAAAATTTTGTGGAGTGATTTTAATTAAATTAGTAATGGATGAATGGAGGACATGCGAAGGAAAGCTACCAATTGTCACCATCTGTGCGCAGGGCATTCTGGAAGCGGGTACTTACTGCCGTTTCAGCAAGTTTGTTGTGTGTGTGTGTGTGTGTGTGTGTGTGTGTGTGTGTGTGTGCGTGTGTGCGTGTGTGTGTATTTCTGAATTTTTTTTATCATTTAAACAATTGTCTTGTTTTTTAGCATAGTGTTACTATTAGTCAGAAGCAGGACTCAAGTGCATATAGTCATATTATTGTGAGGTTATGTACAATTGCCTCTCATCCTATAATGTCCCCTAAATATCCGTGATCGAATATACTGTAGTATTGCTCATGGATGTGCGCAGGCTAAACATTCATGGTACTGTGACACATTTGATAACATTGTGTCATCTTAAATAATACCTTGTCTCCTTATTAACTGCTTTTAATTCATTCTGTATTGTCTCTAAACCGTCCACGTTGCGTTTCATTCCTGCTAGTTAACGTGAGCCTGATCTTCTGCCAAAGCACTGACAGGTCCATGACTCACCTCATCAATTTGTTCACAGCGAATGCAGTGTTACACGATAATGAATAGACACGTTTGTGTCATGGAGTACGCCATTAACCTACTGTAGGTGCTGAAGATGTAAGAAATAAAAATTGGCATGGTGTTCTGTTTTAGAAACATAAGCCATGAAAGTCCGTCATTATTTGGCCAAACATTTATTTTATTATGGTACATTCTAAAAGATTTTTAGGGCCCAAGCACTATGACATCTTCCCTATTATGTCATAGTGTATGAAGGGCCCTCTTGTTCTTCTAAGGATTTTTTTTTTCTAACATCCTGTGCTTTTGGGGAGGCTTAACATGCTCGAAAAGTCATGAAAATTAGCAGACAGGTTGGAATCTGCTTCCATTAGGATGCCTGAGATCCTGAGCCTCCCATGGCACAGGAGCATCACACAGAGATTCTGCTGCATGGATTGAAATTTATACGATCGCCGTGACAATGCCTTAAACAAACTGTATGCCGTAATGTGGTTAATTTTCTGTTAACTGTCCGTGTGACATGATATTGAAAGACATAATTTTGAGTGATGATGCATTATACTTATGGCAGAAAGTCCCTCATGTCTACCGGAGTGACATCATATCATGTGACATCAGTGTCCGGGATGTCTTAGTGTGCTCAAAAAGCACACACATTGTGCAGTGCACCTGGGCGGCGATGTCCTTCTGAAGCACACAGGTCAAGTGGGATACATGGGTGTCAATGGGGCAGGTGCTTGGGCCCGCTCATTGTTGCTTGCAACTATAATATTTGTCTTATACTACAGCAACAGAGAAAATCCTTGTTGATAAAAAGTCAACAGAGAATGGCCAGACAGGTCTGAACTGACAGAAAGCAGTAATTCAGATAACCACTCTGTATAATTGTGGTGAACAAAAACAGCAATTTATAATGCACCGCACGTGAAACCTTGAGATTAGCTACAAAAGCAGAAGACCACATCAGATTCTACTGATTCTACAAGAATAGAGAACTGAGGCTGCAATGAGCGCAGGCTCACCAAAACAGGAAAGTTGAAAACTGGTAAAGCATAGCCTGGCTTTTGACGGCTCTTGATTTCACAGATGGTTGGGTCAGGATTCGCCACCAACAGCAGGGATTTGTGTACCCAAATCGCCTTGTGTCGAAAATCTAGGCTGGTGGAAATAATGGTGAAGGGAAAGTTTTTTTATGGTAAAAATTTGAGACCTTTAATATCAATCATTGCTTCAATTCCACAGCCTATTTGACTATTGTCACTGACCAGGAACAGAACTTAAGAGTTTTTTTAGTAATCTTCCCAGTCACTATATCTGAAACACCGTTGGAATGCAGTAGAATAGAAGATTTGCAGCATGAAAGTGCACCTGAAAAATCTGCAGAAATTGCATAATGCAATCTAGTCAATATAAAATCTCAGAGGAATGTTTTCAATATCTTGTGGAATCCTAGTATAATGCTTCTCATGATAACGTGCTCAGTGAGTAAATGTTTATGCATTATAATGATTTTAGTGTTTCTAAAATGTCACTCTTGCTTTATTTATTTAGTTAGTTACAGTACTGTAGTTACTCACTCACTCATCATCTATACCGCTTAATCCTGTATTCAGGGTCACGGGGGGCCTGGAGCCTTTCCCAGGAGACTTAGGGCACATGGCAGGGTACACCCTGGACAGGGTGCCAATCCATAGCAGGGCACAGACACACACACACATACACACATACACTCACTCACTCATTCACACACTACAGGCAATTTGGGAACGCCAATTAGCCTAACCTACACAGAGACGGGAATCGAGCCTGACCGGGGATCAAACCCGGACCCTGGTGGTGCAAGGCGACAGTGCTAACCACTATACCACCGTGCCACCTTACAATAGTTAGTTAGTTAGTTCATTTGGATTTTTTTTGTTTTGTTTGAATCCACATTGCCTTGCCCTGCACATGCTGTATACAACAGCCCTCATTCAGACTGGGGGGGTGTAAATGGGCTAATTTATAACTTAGGACTAATTCCTAACATTGGGCCCCTTATCACAGGGCTTATTCTCACATGTGAAAAATCCTTCATGGAACAATCTTTCTTCATCATCTTCTGTCACTCGGCCTATGAACATACCCTGCTGAGTGGTGGATGGCTTCTCGCTAACTTTGGCCATGCCCCGCTGAGGAGTAGATGATTTTTCACTGCTTGCTGTCACATTGATGATTAGGCTCATCAGAAACCACTTGCTTATGCTCAACTTTATTCCTTTTTTCTATGATCTAGTTTAAAATCTTTCTAAAGCTAGACATATTGTTATAACTTCAAAATTTTCACAGTTCAGTTTCTCTTCGCTTTGTGATGTGCAATGTCTAGTTTTAGTTATTTGCCTCTTTTTCACAAGACAGAGATTTTGTCCATTGTGAAAAAAATGTGACGATATACACAGACACAATGTATACAATTTATGTATACGCTCAAGTATATAAGAAAATAATCAAGAAAATATTCTGTTTTATGTGTCTCAGTTTCCCCATTTCGTCACTAATTTGATCAACAGTCAAATCCTTTCCTAACAGCCACTCTTTCTATGGTACAACTAACTGTACACTCTGAACTGTCAAAGTGAAGCTTATATGAAAGAGAAAGTTAAAGACTAACACAGGCTTCTTCATAAACTGCTGCTCATGCTGCATTATATTGCAAAGTGACATAGATTTGCTTTCTTGATTCCTGGTCATGAATGGCTGTGACACTTGAGATTCAAATTGGGACTCAAGACCTCCTGACAGTTTGGAGGGAGGGAGTGAGTGATTGACGAATGATGGTTAACACACACACACACACACACACACACACACACACACACACACACACACACACACACACACACACACACACACCTAAATTATAGAGTGATCTAAAACAACAAAGAAATCTCTAATGTGGGATAGACAACAACAGGCTATGGACTGGCCTAAACAAAAGTAAAATTTGACATAACTCTGTTACTGTTATGTACGAAATGACATAGTGTTAATGTCATAAATGCAGCTTGATTATTTATGAGAAACAATGCCAGTTTATTGCATGTCTGGTGTTCACTTACATGAAAGATGATTAAAAGTTACAAAAACTTCAATAAACACACACAGTTCAAAATTATACATCCTGAGTATTACCCAAGTTAGATATTTTGCCATGCTTTTAATATGAAACGCATATGCACATATACACACAGTCGCACCTGTGGTCAATTTAGTGTGGCTCACCATTTACATATATAAGGACAATGGGAGGAAACTTAAGAACAAGCAGGAAAAACACACATTAATGGCAGATGCAGAATTCTGAGGCCCTCACAGTAGCACAGTAGCTATGACACAGCCCAAGTTCCATTACCTACTCATGCAGCATTAAAAGAACATTAAATACATGCCCCCACTGCTTGTCAAAAATTTGCTGAGATTAATGTCACACAGGTTCTTGTAAAAAAATTTAATTAATAAAAAAAGAACAACAGAACACACAGTATTATAATTAAACATTGTTAAACATGTTATTAGAGAGGCAACTCATTTGTTTAAGTACTAATTTATTACAGAGAATTTCTTTCAATTAAATATATACGAAATAATTATAGTACTAGAGTAGACACTACAGTATGTCTGTTCTCTATTGATAGAGTTATGTTTTTTAAGTCACCTTGCTGTTTGAAGGGGAGAGTTAATGGCATGATTTTTAGATAAGGTCCAGAGTGTCAAGGACCCTAACCTAAGCCTAACCCATTTACAGATAAAGAATGGTCTCATTTTTTTCTGCTTAGGTGTGAGCAGTTAAACCAGCGAACCAGCAAAAAATCAATGCGTGGCCCAGAGCTGTTATGAGAAAGGCCCAAAGCATCTTATTTTTGCCCTACAAAAGTTCAAATAATAGTTCCGCAGCTTCAAGCTTCAATACTACCCAAGTCCTTCAAGGTTGTGGGAGACATGCTGGCATTGATTTTCTAAGTGTGTATGCCTCTTGAGAAGTGAGCATTTGTGGACAGTTATATTAGTCATTCATGAATGTCATTTTGTATTAACCTAGAAAGACCGCAAGAGCTGTCTGATAAATTTAGGTTAATTATTTATTCATTTGTTTAATGTAGTTTATTTGTTGTTTGTTTTGTTTTGTTTTTGGCAGGGGGCGCGGGGGGTTGCTGCACAGTGGTTTTAGTTGTTAAAATGTAAGCAAATACTTAAGACCCTTTGATTGGATAGACCCTTGAAAGATGGACCTTGTGGAAGTAAATAGATGACAGATGCTGAAATTTGCTAAATTAAAACCTGTGAGAATAGTGGTAAGTAATGTGGCAGAAATAAAATGGCAATAATGACCATGAACAGAGATCATGTTTCAATTCCAGGCAAGTGATTCAGGATGAAAACTTTTCCTCAGGATTTTTTTCCGCGTTTTTCAATTCAGGACAGGGGGAAGTAGGATTCTTATTTTAATTAATTTATATAAATTATTATTTTTTTTGATGATCTGAATGAACTGATGAACCAGGTGACATTTCCGGATTATAGGACTGATACCATCTGTTTCCAGAGCCATGAGGAATTATTTTTACACATGAATTGGCCAACACAGGGTCCTGACCTTAAGTCTACTGAATGTCTTTGTGATGACACTCCTACATAGTGGTTGGAACTCTCTCGTCATAAATACAAGATCTCATTCCAAAAATTGTATAAATTTGGATGAAATTAAATGTTGTGACTTTGCATACGGTTGTCAGAACACAGTATTTATTATGCCACACATGAGTACGCCACAGTAAATGCATATTATAGCAAACACTAAAGGCTATCTATTATCTTTTTTATTATCTTTTTATCAGCAAGTCAGTGCAGATATGAAAACTGAGATCTTCTATTTTCTGTTATCTCTTATTCAATAACAGCGCTCAACATCAAGGCCACACTAACAATATTGCAGTGAATAGTACTGGCTGGTGACCCTGCATTGAAAAACAGCTTTTTTTTTTTTATTAAAGTTTGTTAATATTGTAAAGTAAAACATAATCAGCTCTGCCTCTCTATGTTGCAGAAACATTCTTTATGGACTGAATAGAAAAACGCAAGGCTTTGCCATCTTGCATGCCTCTGTGGACGACTTCAAACACAGCAGTGTGAATCAGTCTTTGTCCCAAGTGTATAACTCCATCTGCTCAGCTGAAAAACTCATCCAAAGTGGTCTTGAGCTCTTTGAGGATGACCATGATAGCTCACATTGAAATAATGTCAGAAATATGCTGCTATTGAACAAAACTTCAGACATGAACGTAGCACAATTGTTTGATAATGGAGTACAAGGAAGAGGCACAGTTATCATATGTGGAAGATGTGAATAAAATCGGTACTTCCAAAGAATCAGATAATTGCTACTTGTGAGTTGAACTTGATGTACTGTATGGTGACACATAAACAGAATGCCTCAAGAGTGTTTCAATTCCAGGCAAGTAATTCAGGATGAAAACTTAAATTGTCCTCAGGGTGACTAAGCATTTTACAACTCAGGACAGGGGGAAGTAGGATTCTTATTTTAATTAATTTATATGAATTATTTTTTTCCCTTAAATATATTTATTACATATGCTGTTCCATTGTGTACTTAGCTAGAAAGAAATGGTTGTGTTGAGACTGCTCTTTTTTCAATGTGTCAATGAACACCCAACCTTAAGATTAGCTTGCAAGGCTACTTTTGTTATACAGTACATAACATATATGGATTTTGCTGATAACATCATTGTGTAATTGTATATTTATTATATAATACATAGTACATATGCTGTACATGGGCACAACAGTGTTATTCAAAAAAATCCAATTTTGAGCTCTGCATTGGAGTAATTTTACTTTAAGAATTCATTTTAATGAAGAATTCATTTTTAGCAGGCCACTTTAAAGCATATGCATGGGATTTTGGTCACTAAGATCATATGTTCTTCCATTCTAGTGTCTCATATAAACATTGCATGATTTTTGAAATGAAATTGTAAATTAAATAATGAAATATTCATTCTGTCAGTGGAAGAGTAATAAAACACACAGCTCTTAACACCGGCATAAAATATGACCGTATAATTTTTGATAACATGGTTAATTAACATAAGTTGCAATGTTTCTTCCCTAAATAATTTTAATAAGATGATTGACAACATGACAACTGCAATTAATGAACTGATTTCTGTAATGTGTAATGTCTGTAATTTCTCTTTGTCTTTTGTCGCACAAAATGAGCAATAAAAATGCCCCATTAATGTATTTTATATGATTATATTACTATTTTATTACCTTGGTCATGATGAATTTACTGTACTGTAGGTATGCACGCTAAGTGTTAGTCAAGTGCTACTAAAAATACAGTATGGTTAATTAAAGTTTAACATTAACAATATTTTTCGAAGCTTATTGCATGTGTTTACAGAAAACAATCATTGTTGTACTAAAAATAAACAAAAAAAGAAGCCATTTCCCTCTGGGATGAATAAAATTCTTTGAATCTTGAATCTTGAAAAACACATGTTATTGATTATCCAATTTAAAGTATGTAAATCTGGTGGGAAAACCTCAACCTACTGTATAAAAACTATTAAAGTAATTCAAGAATGTGATTCAAACCTGAATTAATTCAACTGCACAAAGTAAATCAAACAAGAAGTGTGTTTTGAATGAAATTCTCCAAGTTCATTGCATGTCATTGGAATCAGATAGCTAATTTAAGGTAGGACTTTCATTTTAACCCTAGTGATTTTGCCATTTAACCAAAGTGGGAGCTTGATCTAAGAACTAAAAAGGTTGTATATCTTCTTTAACACAGGGGTATAGTTGAGGTAAAAAATCTCTGATTGTCTGGGGGAAATATTGATACCTTAATATTTAATCTTGCACGTGCGGAGTGGGATGGGGGAGTCCTGAGCCGCTGAATCCCAGGCATCTTCAGAGTCTGACAATATAGTTGATTTGTTCCAGTTTATTGTGTAATTAAAATCCTTGAAGAATATATTAATACTGTAAAAGGGTTTTTGTAATGAATTGTATGGGTTCTGGAGATATAATAATAATAAATCATCTACATGAAGACTAATTTTATGTTGTAAGATAGTATCTTGTATTCCTTAAATTTTTCTTGTCATCTTGCTATTGCATGTTTGTTTGTTTTTCCTGTAAAAATGGGAAATAAAGAATTAGAAAGTGTGTATTCTTTGAAATATACATTAAATTTTTTATTTGCTACATGAACAACTCTCCCAAACTAAACCAGCATGGGAAGCTACTGCAAATGAAAATGTCCAGTTTAATTACAGAAATTATTTCACAGCATCTTATGAGGCAGCACGTTGACTTAGTGGTTAGCACTGGCACCTTGCACCTCCAGGTTCCTGGTTCGATACCCGCCTCAGGTCTGTGAGCATGGAGTTTGAATGTTCTTGTGATTGGTGTACTGGTGATGCTGAATACTGAGTGGTTGGAGCGGGCAAAAGGTGAAATGAGGTTGCTGCTGAGGTTGTTACATTGGCAACCAATTTTTTTTATTGTATCTTTAGGAACTTTGCAGCCTGTCGAGGTAAAACATTTGTTCCCTTTTCTTACTTTTAATCTACTGTAAATCATTTGGTTTAATATAATATAAAGAAAAATGAGTGGTGGCTAAAGACTTTTGTATGGTACTGTAGCTCTAACTTTGACTTATGTTTAGCAATGTTTTAATAAACTTTTTTTAAAAGCCTAACTACTTTTCATACCAATGTGTGTATGTTAATGAATGGCAATTGCCCGTAAATTACAAAGCATGTGCATGGCACAAATTATTTACATTTAGGTACAGTATGGCCATGAAACTAATGGCTAAATGAGAGGAAAAGAACCTGCACCACTACAGCGCAACAGTTACCATAAGCACTATTATAGAGTGGCTTTTATTTTGACTTAATTATATTTCTAGTTTTATTTGACTTAATTTATGGTTCGATATCTTTCATGATTTTAATATAAAACGTGTTAGTTCACAAAACTTAAAGCTATTGAAACCTAGATACGAGTATAAATTAAGTCACATCAGTAACACATTGTACACAAGAAAGGACTTCTTGGACTATATTGTGGTATAAAATGTATGTGTGTCTGTGTGTTTTGGAAACTAATTGGGTTTTTATAAATACCACATTTATTGTGTGAATGCCCCTGTAACAGTAATACCCGTGTCAATGGCAGATTTGTATAGAATAACAGGTTCAGGTTTTAATCAACCTGAAATTTAGGATTCAGTAAAGATTACAGCATGGTATTTATTATGTGAAGTTCTGTGTGTTTTGGGTGGATGGATGACTTCTCCAGTTCCTTTACTTAATCACTGCCATAGCAACAACAGCAATGATGACATTAATGTTATGTCTATTACTGTGGATTTTTTTTTATACCAGTGTGAAATATTTTATTCAGTCTGTGTTTTAATGAAATTAAAAACTTTGTCAGGAGGGAAATAATCCATCTTACTGTTAAAAATGTAATATATGAACATTTATTAAAATGACTTATGTACAATATTCTTTAAATCTTTCTTAATGATACTTTGATGATAATGATCTTTTCCTTAAGAAAGAAAGAATCCTTGTTTAAAAATGTAACACTTTAATTAATTTTTTTTTCTTAAAAAAGAAAGAAAGAATTTGTTAACTAATCCAAATTTAACACAATTAAAAATGTTAGGATAATGTTTTCTTTTTTTTTTAAATAAAGACATTGCAGGGAAAGAAAGAAAGATGATAATAATAATAATAATAATAATAATAATAATAAATTAACTAACAAACAAATTAATGAATTTAAATGTATGAATGAATGAAACCCTGTTAAACATCCTATTAAAATGATTTCTGTTCCTTTTTTTCTTTAAATAAGGGTGTTGCCAAGAAAGAAACAATTCCTATTTAAAAAATGAATCAAGATTTGTTAGGATTAATTTTCATTTTTAAAATAAGGAAGTTGCCCAGAAAGGAAAGAAGGAAAGAAAAAGGAAGGAAAGAATGAAGATGGACAGAAGTAAATCCCTGCAGTGTGTCTAATACCAGAGGTGCTCCAGGCCTGCGGCTCTACACAGATTGGGACGCAGCTTCCGTTTAGACCGCGCGCACTGTTAGCTTAAAAGGACACCACTACAGCGGGAGTTTTTTTTTTTTTTTTTTAAACACCAGTATCGCTAAAGTAAAGCTGTGGGATGGAGACTACTGCGGATGAAGTGTGTGACAGCAGTGCCATGGCGGAGAACAGTGAGGAGAGAGAAACATCGCCGGTGTGTTACAGAGGCGCGCGGACACAGCACGAGCAGCCCTGGAAGAGGAGCTTGATTTATCTGCAGTGCTGTGAGTATCTCAACAACAGCCTGTGCGGAGCATATCACATTACATCACAGACGCCGCATAAAACATGCACGATTTCATACTGCAAACATGCCTAACACAAGCGCGAACTGACTGATATAGCTAAACAGGAAAACTGATTCATCAAATATCACGAAATGTGAGTCGAATATACGGCGAATGGCACCCTTTAGTGCATTCTGTCTACACTCGCGGACATTTGTTTCTTAATAAAGAGATAAAGAACAGTCCGAGTCAATCAGGTGGTAGCGGTTCAAGGCGGAAGTGACGTAAAAGGGGGCGCGCACAAACGTCTTTGTGTCGTTGGAGTAGAGATATTCAGATTCCTGCCCTATGGCCAAATGTCCCTGGATATACTGTACATAACCAGCTCTCGACTTCTCAGTTACAGTCTACAATAACTAATCATTTTATTAGAAACACATGTACGCCTACTCATTCCTGCTATTATCTCCGCAACAAATCATGTGGACGCAGTGTAATCCATAAACTCAAGCTATCAGCATCTGGTTTTATTCACATCAATCATCAGAAAATGTGAGCTTAATTATTTTAACTATGACATGACTGTTAATGCCACACAGGCTAGTTTAAGTTTTTTTTTTAACTGCTGATTTCCTAAAGATGAGATTGAACTCTTTACTTCTAACTTCTGCAGACAAAAACTTCTTATTGATGAAAGAGAGAGAGAGAGAGAGAGAGCTGGTCAGTGTGATGTGAGCTAGCATTACAATGCATTTTTCCCCTTTCACCTGACAGTAGTAGCACACTGTTTTAGCACAATTAGCTATCCAGTTAACTAAACATTTGCAGCTTTTCTGTGCAAATTGATTTAAAGAAAGATAGTCTTGGTTGCACATAAGGCAATTTTTAAAGAGCTGAAAACTAAACTAAACATGGAAAATCTTTTGTGAAAGAGTAACTATAATGAATTTGCAACCAACTGTTGAAAGTTGGCAGTTTAATTTATGTTTGGTAGTCTAACATTATCTTTTTCTCTGATGGAGGTGGGCAGTTCAGGGGATATAATAAGTGCTGTAATTTCTACACTGTTTCCAAAATTTCTTAAATTTCTTAAATTTCTTGATCAAAATTTCTTAAACTTAAAACTGAAAGTCTAGATTTTGAGCTCATTTTTCTAATTTAATTTTAACTCCAATATACTGCCATGTTTATGACTGTGTGAGTATCTGGCCGTCTAATACTTTGATGAGAGTGTACTCTGACATTGTTTCCTTTAAAAAATAAAAAATAAAAAGTTTGAAGCTACTAATTGAGTCAGGCAAGTCCAATGACAGACTTGCCTCTAAGTGCTTTAACCAAACCTTTTCATATTTAACATCTATTTCATATTTCAGTACATACTGTGACACTCAATGTTTCCAAAAGTTGCATGTGTGTATGCTTACAGAGAATAGCAGATTGCAGGCAGCACAGTGATGAAGTAGTTAGCAAGGTGGCCTCGCACCTCCAGGGTTGAGGGTTTGAGTCCTGCCTTTTGGTCTGTGTACGTAGAGTTTGCATGTTCTCGCCACTCTTTCCTCCGGGTACTCAGCTACTAGGCTGTTTTTGCTTGTACCAGCCGTAATTCCTTCATTTAGTTGTTGATTTAATGGTGATGGTGCGACTTTCAGCCAGGGTGTTACGTACTATAGGTTTAGAATTGGGAAATTCTGTAGCCTGTTCCTTGTGCCCCCAATGACATTGTAAGCATATTCTTCCTTTGAATTCCCAGTGGCATGGGTCGGTCTTATTGGGTTTGTCTCAGTGTCCTCTATTAACCTGTGGAGTTTGATGACAATGGGTTATAGGGGTTTAGAATCCACACATTCCATAGGCCAATGAAGGCCACCAAAAGCCCAGCAGCACAGACTCATTCTCATTGGATTCATATTGGCATGCTATATCGGTCTGTTACATTTGGTAATGGTGGGTTTTCTAGCCAGGACGTTATGAGGTTTAGAATAATGATTCTCTGGCTGATGAATTTTCAACGGTGCACAGTTGGTTTTCCTGGATTCGTCACAGTGTTCTTTACAAAGCCCTGGAGTTTGATGATGGTTGAGTTGGTCTTAATTCCCAAAATAACACAAACGATTAGTCTAATTTAAACTACTACCATTTATTCATGTTTTATTTGAGCCTTATGTCTCATAATTTGCACTTCATGAAAGTTAAACCCACACTTATATGTTTACTTGTTTATTTTCTATCTGGAAAGTTTCCTCTTTCTGTGGAAGTTCTGTGTTTTATTTCATAATTTAGCAACCTGCAATTCGGGCTGCACTGTCAACATTCATTATCCATAATACACATAAATTAAATAAGAAATAACACAATAATGACATAAAATGGTTTTGAGCTCTGGAATTGTTTTCTTATAACAACATGATTTGATGCATGTTATTTCCCTTACTGTATACCACAAAGCATAACAAACTAAGTGTTGAAGCGGGAATCCTTGCATAAATGTTAAATAAAGCATACATATTTTAAATTCTGAATAAGCACATTAATATTAATATTCGTGTTACAGCCACACTAAATGGCTGTAAATATCTGTAAATATCTGTGTTGACAAAAATTATGCACACCTTCTGACCAATCAGATTACAGCATTCCACCACACTATGGCAAAAGCAGCACAATAGCACATGTAGTGTACTTCCTGGACATGTCCACTAAAGGTCAAACAAGGATCCATTAGAAATCTGCTCAGAAATACTTTGTGGTAAAAACTGCATAGTCCTACAGAATTTGTGTGGCATCTTAATTAAACAGAAATAAAGATGTCACTCAAGTTGGAAGCCTGCCAGAGAAACCAATATAAGTGTCATTAAAGCTCCATTATGGTTACTTTGCTTCTTCTCACATTGTCATCAATCATTTTGACTGGGAATGTGGGTGTAAATTAGAGGTCCCAGTGGATGAGCTTCTTAAATCCTGATACACACTTACTTTGCAAAATGCTTGCTTTGTTATCTCACCATATCACTTTAGTGTGTGATGTTTTGTTCAGTTTCCTGCTGAAGTGTCAGAAAAAAAGTGTGAAATCAGGTGATGGTTCAGGAAGGCTTTGTGAATGTGTTCTTAGCAACATCAATTTAATATTTGCATCTGCAAGATCCACCATTTTCTTTAAGTAAGCAGTTAATCAGTGACATCTTATTATTTTAGTTCAAAGCAGTTCAGGGTTGCATTTTAAATATGTCAGATAGGAGATGTTAACATACGTGACATATTTAAGCCTTAAAAAGACATGGCTTCCGAATCAGATGCCTGTTGTCTGCAAGTGCACTTTATTTCCATCGAGTGTTTGCTAACCGCAATCCAAACAAATTTCAAAGTTGGGTTTAATTGGGGCCAGTCCTTTTCCTGACCCTAGAGTCTCTCTCTCTCTCTCTCTCTCTCTCTCTCTCTCTCTCTCTCTCTGAGAATAGACATAAGGCCATACTGGAGACAGCACAGAAAACTGACTCAAACTGACTTTCCTGCTCTGTGTTAATTGTATTCATATTTAATAGAATCAATAATAATAATAATAATAATAATAATAGGATGTTACTTCAGCTGTGTTCATTTAGTTCTTTAGGTCTTTATTAGAATACCTGTGGGATATACTGTAGTAATGTGAATATTTCGAATTATTGAGTGAACCTTTCTCTCTCTTTACAGATTTTTTAACAGTGGCTACTATTCTGGGGACTGGAATTTTAGGCAAGTACAATCCTATCATGCACAATCAATAAACATTAACTTTTTAAAACAGAAAGCAATTACACTTTTATACAATTGTGAGGAGAAAGTTTTCCTACCCCATGGATACTGATTAGAAAAATCGACAATGTATTGGTGTTTAAACAAAGGGTTGCTGAAAAAGACTAGATTAAAGACTAGTTTTCATTATTTCTATATTAATACTGTACATTATTAGTACATGTAATTATAACAAAATATGCATAAAATACCTGAAACATTGTGTTATAAAATTTGAATAAAATATCATTTTTTTATTGGCTGTACTGTATAAATTTTATTTTCACAACAAAAAAAGGGAATTCAAAAACGGGTCTCAAAATAATCAGTAGAACAAAATGAAGTTTCTACTTCTGCTGCGAAGATTCTGTCAGGCAGTAGGTCTAAATAAATAATTAAGCTTCACCCTGCTGATCTTAAAGTCTAATTATACACCGATCTGACATTACATCCACATGAATGTTGATCACCAACTATCCAGTACACCTGCAAGGTGTACAAATGTAGGTGGTGTGTTTAGTCTTAATCACTCTCATGCTTGCCAACTATTTCCAGGGCTGTATTCTTTGACTTGAGACGTGACAAAAGTGAGTGTGACATATTACTATTGATAACATTTACTGTAAAAATAGCTAATGAAAAACTGTTTGAAAACTGCAGCTGTTGCTCTGGAGTTCATATGTACAGACATGCACAAAATGAAACTTTAATGCTTGAACCCCAGACAATCAGTCCAGACAATATACAGTATGGGCATAATATCACGCCTCATGGCACTTAATTTTATAACAAGCCAGTGATTATATGGTCTCTCAGTCGTGGTTTACAAGTTTGGACTGATGCGGGATGTAAAGCAATGGAATGACATTGACTATTAATTAAATATTTAATTTTAAATGTATTAACCAGGCAATTTTAATGCATATCTTTAGCATATATCCCTCATTAAATAATAACCATCAAGTATGCAATAAAGTATATTATCTATACAATATAGTATAGTATCTGTACTGTACTGTATGTATCTCAATATCTTATGTTCCTTGCCTTGTGGCACATTCTTCATATATTTCTTGTTTGTATGTTTATTGTTGGGTTGTTTGTCTACACTTGCATTAATGAAGGTTGGTACTTTGCTTAATTGTGACAGAAAGCTTGACAAGAACATGGATGCAGCACATATTTTCTCATGGTCACGTGATGTGGGAGGAAAAGTGCCCCAATGCCATGTGGGAGTGGCTTGACACCATACTCTTCACAGGAAATATTTTAAGCAGGGCTCATGAACCAGAGAAACCCCCCACCATTGAAGATATTGCTGCATTTCCTTGCTCCAATGAGGATGTCCCACTTTGCCTGCATGGGAAATCTTTATGGCTCATTGCTTTGTCCTGAGCATCACTTCATCTCCCTGCTCAGCCTCGGACATCACTACAATCGTTTGGCTCCGCTTGCTCCACCTCCTTGCCCTGCTAAGGATTTGCTTCTCCCCTTGCATTGCATTGTACACTGCTCCTTCTTGCTTCACACACAACATCGATCTCCACTTTTCCTTCATGCACAATGTCACTCCTTCCACTTGCTTCATGGTGAACATCGCTCACCACTCTGGCCTTGTGGAGGATATTGCTCGTCCCTCTGGCTTTGTGGATACTTTCTCCTTCCTTGCTTGCTCGGTGGTGGATATCGCTTTTGCTTCTGGCTTACCATGGGGTTTGTTACACCTGCTGGCTTTGTGGTGGCTGTCACCCTGTTTTGTGTTCCATCTAGGAGCTCGCAGCAGGAGATCGTTCCGTTTTATGGCCAAGTGGAGGACATTGGTTTTCTTCTCCCTCTTGTTTTCTATACTAAGAGTAAAATGCTCACAAAAGGTCCCCTGCTACTGAAAAGATGTTTCACTTGCCTGTCCAAGACTCCCTTCTAAAATAGTTTTGCACTTTTGGAGCTGCACATCAAGAGCGGTGGTGAAAATGGACGTTTTGTTATGGTAGCATCATAGGGGTACACCGCTACAATTCCCATAAGCCCCAGAAAGTCACTTGTCAATAATTACTCTCACATATGTCTTGTCTCACTCTGATTAGGACTGCTATTTATGGTAAAACTTTCAGTGTCTTTAGATCTAGCTTCTAAGTCCTTTATCTACTTGTCCTTCAAGGGCACACATAAATACTGGCAAAAATGTTTGCACAATTTGAGTTTGACGTCCCTGAGGCTTTCAGTTACTCATGAAGTGTGATTAGTCCTTGGGACTAAAAATAAATCCTATAGACCTCAGTATAAATGCAGCAAATGTGATTGTATGTTGAGCATCAGCACTAAAAGAATTGTTGATTAAAATGTCTTTCAGACTCATCCACATCAAGCCTGATTGGTAATCAGAAGTAGCTGATTATAGCAGAAAAACACCTCATTAATTACTAATTTTACATGTTACATCTCAGGATGTGTTCCCCTCCTCTTGCGACGTTTAAATAATCCAAGTCATGATTCACCATTCTGAACGAGAACAAAGCCTGGAGAAAATTATAGGTAATATTTATCGTTAGACACATCTGACACGACTCCCTTTTTTTTTTCCTCCAGTTGTCATCTGCTTTCATAATAAACCCCTTGACACGAATTATAATTCAGGTGCCAGGTGTAATCAGTTACGGCAAAATAAAATCTATGGACATAATCGTCAGACAGAAAGTTCAACAAAATGTCTGTTTGCACTTTTCAACAAGGCAGTCTTTTCCATTGCTAATGATATATCCTGAGTTTTATGAGGTGTGAAAAACCAGATATGTATTTATAAGGCAGTGCAATTACATGCTGGACTGAATGTAACTGTGCCACATTCAGGAAGATTTAATATTTCTTAGAACACACTTCTCATTCTGACATTATTCAATTATGGTTTTCTTGCCATAATAAAGAGACTGCCACAAAAATGGCCAAATTTTTAGACCATTTCTGGCCATTCTGTATTTATTAGGGTTTAATAGTTCACTTTTCATTTTGTCCCAGTGCAAGAAATTTAACTGCTATGAAGTGTCTTAATGTTGACAATTTACACAGATAGAAACAGCATGTCCTCTTTTATGTACAGGATAGAACTTGACGAAGAATGCTTTTAAAGAAGAACAATCAACACCAGACAGGAATTATTCATGTTACCACATTAAAATGGACCATTTTTTTCTAAAACAGCAGTGCCTCTTATACAATAGCAATTTTACAATGATTACAATGAATAACATATTAATGAACAACACGTCCTACTTTTTTTTTATTATTGGTTATATTGTTGGGTTGGGTTACATTATACAAGCCATCAAAGTTGCAGAGAAAGGTTATCTTATAATGTAATTGTGACATATAATTTAAAGAAACTCCTTACAAAAGCTATCCTTTTCTTACAAAAACTCCTTATAAAAGTCTTATGTAGTATAGTGTACTATAATAAACTATAGGATTGTAGGATAACTGTAGGATTACCAGCGTACTTCAGGCATTACCATGTTTTATAGTAAGCACCAAACCATATTACTTCAGGCAATACCATGTTAGGCACCGTAGGACCTTATAGAGTACCATGGTACTGTAGGTACTGTGGCACTTCACTGGGTACTGCAGTAGTAATATAGTGTGCAATACTTTGGTGATTACCATGGTACTTGGAAATAAAATTGAGTTCCACTGTAGCTAACAAAGTTGATTTTGTATCTACTGTATGTTAGTACATACTACTGGTATGGTATAGTACAGTATAGGCACCAAAGTATTGTACAGTATATTAACCTTTGGATAGTAGTTTTAAAAAAAAGATAGTATGGCACTGCAGATGTTACATATACAGTACTATAGCAGGGCCAGTGTACATAAGTACCATGGCACTTGGAACCAAGCTTTGTGAAATCTAGTGTTTTGTCGAAGTACTGTACATTATTAAATCCCTGGAGTATCGCTTTTTTGTTAATGCAAGTAATGCAACTTAAGTAATTTCACTTTTTAGGTATATTTGTCCCCAACGGTATATATATATATATATATATATATATTGCCCCCAACGGTGCGCGAGCGAGCAGTTCGAAAAGATGCGGTCGGCTGGCGTCACGTGGTTCGGAGGAATCACGTGATAGTCTTCGGCCCTTCCCGGCTGAGTGGTAGTAGTAGCCTTAATGTGGGAGCCCCCTAGTGACGGGGAGGAATTGGACACGACTAAATTAGGGAGAAAATCGGGGAAAAATCCAAAAAAATAAAATAAAATAAAATAACACATTCAAGTCAGTTTATTATTGTAGTTAGACTATGTGGTATTGCAATTGCAATAATGTAAACCAAGGATTCAAAATAGCTACCACTGTTTTCAGACTTGCTAAGAAAATTTATCAAGACCTTCTCACTAATCAAATTTTAGAATTCAACAGCACTATTGTATGAATAAGAAATACAGTACAATACAACCGGTAAGTTCTATATTGATGAAATTAATGTGGTTTTATAGGACTGCCAGTGACTATTGCTCGTTCAGGACCCATTCCCTTCTTGGTCTCGTTCGTCATTGGTTTTTTTATGCAGGTAAGTAGATAATACTAGAAACTGATGTCAGGGGTAATATAATCATGGATTGTTTACATTATTGATTTGCATTATAATTAACTAGCACTTATTTTTAGAAAATCATATAAAAGGATTTTATATTAACGCTTTGTATACAATTTATTAAAAAGTGATTACTATGAGATCATACCAGATAAACAAATGTAAACCTTCAAGTCAAGCTTGTTTACCCTGTCCAGGCTTTGCTCATCTACCTCTTTGTGGATTTGCTCCAGCGATGTCGAGTCGCTCAGATGGAGTCAGTAAAGGTACTACTGAGTTATGCTTTTCTGATTTATTAGCAGCAGCTGAACCCTGAAAGAGTAATAATGGCTCAACAGGAGGTGCTTTCTATTGCAGCCTCTAGAGCCGGAACGAATATTAATGCAGAACGTGAGCCCGTTGGAATCTCCTGTTTCGGACAGTGAGGACATAGAAGAGATGGAGGATATAGAAGATGCAGGTACGCTGTTGACATAGTGCTAGACTAATAATTTGATTTCACTGATTAATTTATTTTGGCAGAGATCTTAATCCAAAGTGGCCTACTTCTGAGACACAATCTGCGGATAAAGAGCTGATAAAATAACTGATGGGTTTCATATGCATTGAAGGCTATTGCAGTGAAGACTCTTGCAAAAACGATTTTCGATTTAGCTTTTTTGAAGACATTTCAGATAGTCCTGAACTGACCAAGTCCAAAAGATTGTGCTTTTTTGTGACTTTTTTTTTTGGCTTACTAAAAGGTTTACTTTATTCACTAAATATTCCTTAAAGACTAGTTTTAGATAACGTGCACCCAGCAATGCATCTTGTATTCTGTTACACCTTAAATGGCTCTCTCCATGTAAATTATCAGGCCTATAAGAAGAACAGAAGTTTTTCTTTAGGATATTTTTATTACATTCTTATTTTTATTATTCTTAATTCTTTTAATTATATTGTATTATTTATTAATACATATAAGAGCTTCAGGGTGCATGTGGAAATTCTGTGCTTCTAGAACTAAATGCAACAGGTTCTTTGCATGCTTACTGCTTCCTATTCACATTTCTGCATTTCTGTGTGCAACGTAAAATCTTGCACTCATCATCGCCATGCTCACTGATGCAGCTCGCTGGTAAGTTTTATAAGATTACTTATATTGTAGTAAGATGTTGTAGTAACCCATCTTAATATTTTCATACAGTACAGTTTGCAGTCTGCATTGGTTTGATTATTATTGTTTTTTTTTTTGTTTTGTTTTTATATGTCCAAGTTGCTGCCTTTTCTTGTGTGTTAATCAATAAATCATTGTTGTATCAGAACACTTTGGACATTTAGAAATAAATGATCCTATAGCTAATACTAGCATTAGTATCAATTTATTGATCCTGGAGCTGTTAATAGCTGTTAATGTTATACAGTGCTACTGTATAACAAGTTGCCAAATCGAAATAATGCATCTCTAAACAAAAACCTCACATTTTCAGGTTTTTCACTCATAGCATACTGTTTGCTTTTGTATTCAAATTCCACATTCTTAAGCAGTATAAAGGTTCAGCTTGAAGTTGGATGTTGACATATAAATGCTTTAGTGTTTGCAGTGTATGCGAAGTAGGTACAGTATAAAAGGAAAAGTTTGGTCCTTTTGAAAGCCCAGATGTCATTTCATTATTTAAGAGAAGTACCCTAGTACATGATCTAGGACATGACCTACAGTAGTACATGATCTAGTACATGATCTACAGTAGTACATGATATGATACATGAAATACAGTAGTACCTGACCTAGTACATGATCTACAGTAGTACATGATCTAGTTCTAGTACATGGCCTACAGTAGTACATGATATAGTACATGACCTACAGTAGTACCTGACGTAGTACCTAATCTAGCACATGACTAGGTACAGTAGGCTTTCACCTTACCTTACCTTAAAGATTGAAAGTGTCTGAAACATGACTTGAAGACTGCAGTATGTCTTAGCTGGTGGGCTTTGTAATAAAAAATGCTGTAATTTTCATTATTCAAATTAGAGGAACAGACATGAACGATCATAATAGATAACACATTTGTCCAGGTACTGTGAAGCAGGACTGATTAAAATAGATTTCAAGTTAACCTTGCCCTTTTGGATGCTTTTTTAAAACAGGCGTGCATAATAATAATCCTACCTACCTTTGATTTGTAAAAGAAAATCCCTTCAAGTTTGAATAAATAAATGGAAATGAATACTTATCATTAACTTCTACATTTTTTGTCCTGCTACTGTAGTACAGTATATACGAGATACGGGTGTTTTGGCACCCTCCAAAGAATAAACTTGAATGCATAAGGAATTATACAAGACCCCTTCCGATAAAAATTTAATACTTTATAATCCTTTGAATATTGAGGAGTTTTACACTTTTAAAATAACAAATATAAAGAATAGATTTTGGAAAGCTCACGGAGGGAGAATTTACCAAAAACATGGCTACTCTCTAAAAGCCTGATAGAAACGGGCAGACTTGAAAACAATAATTTTCATCAGTAATATAATCAGAAAGAAACGGCACACCGTTATTACACATATCCAAAAGAAATTATTTTGCTATACCGGTAAAACGGCCTACGTAGTGTGGTGTGATATCTTTTTAGCAATAGCATTACATGCCTGGACTGAAGGCTAAACAACCCCCACTGCTCATCCAATTAAATTATTGTTGTATTTGTTTTGCCCCTGTTCTCTTTTTACTGTAAAAAAAAAAAAAATCTCTCTCATTACAGGACGAATCCTCATAACATCCATGAATGTAGTGAGTCACATAGAAGCAGTGTGAGTGGAGTCAGGAAAAGCAGATGGTGGCTGTATTGTTTTTTCATTAAGAGGGCTGAGGGGAGTGTTAACAGCACGCTGCCAGAGCACGGGAGCTGAAATTTCCCTGCATCTGCGCTAACTAATCAGGCTCAGCCGAGGCCCACAAAGGAGAAGCAATAAGTATTTTTGACGTGCCATGGAGGGTGCGGTTAGCTAATGAAGATGAATGATACAGAGGGAAAGGCTGTGCTGTCAGAGAGAGAGAGAGAGAGTGAGAGCGTGAAAGTGAACATTATCTAGAATAGCTACCGCTGGTGATACAGTTTCTACAAAGGCCTACCGATGCACATGACGTGCAATATCACAACAGGATATCATTTAAGCAGAACCCTGAGAAGCTGAAAGTGATAATTAGCAGGATTATCCAGACATTTTCTATACATAGGAGTTCGAAAACAACAGCTAAGTGAATTTAAAGACAGTGCACTGAGAAAAAATTTGAAAGAAAGAAAGGCAAGATGGAAAAGCAGTGGTTGCATTCTTGGTTACAATATAACCTTTTTTTTTCACATTATCTTTTTAAACAGATGCTTTTGCCTCAAGCAACATAGCACTGAAGTGGAATACAACTCAAGCATAAGAGCAGTTAGAGAAGCAAACATATTGAGAAAACAAGATTTAATCGAAAGCCCTAAGGGTTTTTATGCTCCTGTATTAAATATTAAAGGAAAAACATCCTGAAACAAATTAAACATCTTATTATTGAAACAGCTGGGTTATGCTTAGAGTGACACTGATGTTAATTTGTTGATTCTGTGTTTTTATGATTGTGTTTTCATCATGGTGGCACATGGGGGGGGGGGGCACTGTGTGTACAGTTACAATGGAGTATAACCGAGAAAAAAATCTTTAAAATAATGAATGGAATGTTTTTTTTCTTCTCTTTTCTCCCCAAAGAGCTTTTTATGTTAAATCACTTTTATACAATAGTGAATGCCAAACATTATTAATGAGAAATTCAATATAGAAATAGTGGAGAGAGCAAAAGTTGGAATCGAAGTTCCTGAACGCTGTAGAGATATACAAAGCAGGCGCATCAAGTTATGGTAGAGACTCGGATTGAAGAGGCGGCACACATGAGCAAACTATGATCTAATGGTATTAGCCTAAACGCTAAAGCTTTGCAAACTGACCTGTTTGAGCAGAAAAGAATGTGTAAGAGCTGAATAGAAGATTCCCAGTGGCGCCAGATCAGGTGCAGTTCAGTGTTTAATGGATAAAACTTTAATTATACTAACAAGTCTTATTCGTAGTTTGAGTCTTTTATGGTGATCACTACTGATTTATTTTGTGTATGTACTGTACTGTAGGTTTAATTGTTATTCTATGAAATTAAATCAGAATATACAGTACATCATGTTTGTATTCACACACATTTTTCACACACACACACACACACACATAAACTGCGAGGTAGGTCTATGAAATCCACTGGGTCCAATTTCAATTAAATTAATTCAATTTTATTCAAGTGAAACCATCCACAGCCACCTTTAGGGTGTCCATGTGATGCCATCCGCAGCAATCTCACAGTAATCTTTAAAATATCTATGCAAGGCCATCCTCAGTAGTAACAGGTGAGTCGCAGATGAAGGAAACTTTGTTTAGAACTAGAATTCACGGGGACAGAATCATTTACAGCCAGGAATTGGGGTCAAATCAAGCAGCAGGCATATGTGTGTAAGGTAAGAGAGAGAAAAAAAGAGAGAGAGAGAGAGAGAGAGAGAGAGAAGTCGGAGCAGGAGAAAGAGGAGAATTGAGTTTTTGTGAAAGATATTGAAAGTGGGCATTTGCTAAGACCAGCTGTGACAGTGCAACTTAAAGAAGAACCTGAAGGTTATAAGGCATGAGGGTGGTCTAGGCCATAATTTTGTAATTTAAACATACTCCTGACTTGAGAATTTGGAACAGACTTGAGAAAACCTTAATACAAATTCACAAACGGTTAACCTTCAAAGCAGTAACTCTGTGTCTTAACTGCTGATCTGCCATTGCAACAATGTATAATCAGGTTACACCTACAGTACATGCACATGCACACTAATACATAAGACTCAAAACTCAGGTTGCCTCTGCCATGAGGTTAAAATATTCCCATTTGTGGATCTTCCAACAAAATAATTTTGTTTTCCCAAATCAACAAAGATCAATGGTTTTGCAATGACTCCTCAGTTGAAGTCCAAAGAAGGTTGAAGTGTTCTGAGTAAGAAACATAGCCACAATAGCTCTATGAGTTCTGAGTTCGGTCAACCTTGTTCGCCATTACAGGAATAAATCCAGTTGTTATTTTCTCCAGCAGAAACAAAAATATAGTGGCCCCATATGTGTTGCGGGTAAAATATGACTCATTGCATGTGTTATACATTTTAAATATTCATTTTTGCACATTTTATTGGGAGTGCCAGTAATTCTGTGGTTGACTGTATATGTATAATTCACCTCGACAGTTTGATAGCTCACCTCCTTCGTTTTCTCCCTGGCATTTATATTTAAATATGTCTGTATCTCCTGACAAATTAATGAAATACAAAATACACAGCATACAGTGTGGCCATAAATCAACTCGGTGTGCCCACCTAGAGTTATAACTCAAGCGAATTAATTTGTCAGAAATATGGGCTCTATGGATCTAGAACGTAGTAGGACTAAATATTGTAGCTAAATTCAGTGATTGAAAACACAAGTATCAGGATTACAAAAATAAATATTGTAATCTTGGCTTATTGGCTTATGTGACCTATTTAAAATAGTAACATCACTGTGATTTGCCACACACACTGTGGTTTACATACTGTATATACTGTAAATCTTTCTTTTACTGTGACATGCTGCATTGTTTTTTTTATTTTTTTTTTTCAAGTCATGGAAATTAAAAATGATCTTATTGGTTTGTTTCAGGAACATCCTTTGTTGTCTCAAACATCTTTGTTGTTTTCTGTGCTTAATGAATGACTTCTAGTGTAAGAGTAAGCATCCCATCAAAGAAAATAATTTTAGAAAGATAAGCATTTTCCCCTCGAGTGTGACTATAACTAATGAATAATTTGCAAAACTTTTTATTTAAAAAAACTTATTCATTTCTAACTTTTTGATCATTATTGCACAACGAGTTGTATGTCACGGTAAGGCTTAATTGGAAGTCTTATATTTTCCCCTTCAATAACTAGCATAAGTCAGTTCATTTTACTGCATGTGCTAAAATTCATTCTGAAAGAAATTTAATAGCCGTGGTTATTTCAGTAAGACCATGTTTGGAAATAAATAAAAAATAAATAAATAAAATAAATGCGTTCACATTCCTGATGAGATGAGCGAAAGCTGCACTAGTTGGAGTGAATAGATTTTCCATCCACAAAGTCACCTACATCCCTGTAAATCCTCAGCAGGTCTACTTGTTCTCTGCTGCTTTATGCCGTTAGCACATGATGAAGGTGCCTTTCATGCCATGCGGCCTATTATACTCGTAAAATCCTTGAAATTGATAACCTATCTGCGTTAATGCACTTTTAAATAAAAAGTTAATGCTAAAGATTTGGTTTATTACAGCCGGGTGATGTGCACACCACTATTTTCTGTTGCCAGAGCCCTGTTTAATTTATATTCCAGGTTGACAGTGTCATCAGATATCTTTCGTAACAGCTCGGTATTCTATGATTCAATTAGGCGTTCACACTCCGGCTGCACAGACCGGCTTGTTGCAGTTTGATAAGAATCCCATTAAAAAGAAGGATGTCTCCGAGGAGAGAATGTGCATCTGCTATCTGCTAAGTATGGTAAGGGTGAGTGTAGGTTCCAGAAAATGTGATATGCAATAGATATTCATTCATCATGGGGTGGCAGTGGAAAGTGCATGACAAAATAAATATTTTTTGGTTCAAGGTACACCATTTATAGAGACATTAGTTGCAACTGGAGCACATAGCTTTAAATATATGTTGAATTGAATGTAACAAAAATGTGGCTTAAAATATTACTTATTATTATTATTATTATTATTATTATTATTATGGTTATTATTATTATGGTTATTATTATTACTACCATCCTGAAACCGACTGTCTGGAAGTGTATTTTCTTGGTTAGATCTACAGCAAACATTACATCTGTACGCTCTAGCTATTGTGATTTTAATGATATCCTTATGTCATACATAATTGATTCCATCTATTAAAAGTACTTCAGACCGTGTAAATAAAGATTATGAGAAGTTTAATAAGGATTTTTATGCGACAACTAAAATTCAGAATAGGCAAGAAAAAAATCTGGTAGGTAATTGTGTTTAAAATTAATATTAAATACATTTTCTAAATACTATGGGTTGCATGTCAAGAACAATAATATAGGCAGAGCTTAACAAGCTCAACAAGGTGCCATTTTGATGGACTATCCTTGAATTTTTTTTTTTTTTTTTTTTTACAAAAATGCAGAGCAACAAACAAGAAAGTTCATGGGTTGTTCCACCTTGACTCAATCATTAATTATTATCAATGACTGTAATATGACCCATAATAAGTGTTTATCGTGTAAAGCTGTTTTGCGACAATGTCAATTGTTAAAAGCGCTATATAAATAAAATTGACTTGACTTGAATCACACACAGATATAGAAATCAGTAAGCTTTCCACTAATTAGTAAATCTCTCTGGGCCCGTGGATGAGTATAAAAGTCTAGTCATGCCTTCTTGTTTAATTACTCCTAAAGTAATCAAGTGATCCAAAAAGGAGATGGGGCACTGATACAGATTAATTATAAAACATACCATGATAAAGTAGGCTGATGTTAAAACATCACTCATATGTGTATGTCCTGTAATCACTTTACTTTAGTCAGGGTCATGTTATATCCAGAGACTATTACAGCTACAAATATAAGAACAAATAGGTGTTGAATGGGATTGCAAAGTTCTTGCCAGAGCATCTTACACAGTCATTTTCACCTATTTCACAAGCTTTGACCAGAACTCAGAACCAAATGCAAGACACTGAATCTGTGTAGCAGCAACACCACCTTCTGTGCCACCCTGCTGCCCTGTCCAAAATTGTCTCTATACCTGTTCTTTAATTATTTTTTTTCCTGTGCTTCTCCTGGTGAGATTGGCAACAACGTGAGACTTTTCCATCCAGAGCCACAGATTCCAACTCCTCCTGGCAGACCTCCATTTGTATTCAAGCCAGTTAGGATATATTCTCTCTCTAATGGGTTCTGGGTCATCCCCAGTTTCTATGTCCAGTTGAAAATGCCTGATGTTCTTATAGTGGGAGCCCAGCAGGGTTGTCCTTGTAAGATGATCAAAGAACCTATACTGGAAAAGATGTCCAAAAAATGTTTGTGTACCCTGCCTGGACTGGGCTTACCAGCACCCACCCCTGGAGCTAGGCTTTGGTGCAGTGTCTGTAGGTGAACATCTGGTGACTGTCTTGCCTCCATAATCTGGTCAGGTATGCTTAAAATTGTAATTCAGAGTCATTTTGTGAGCTCATCAAATGCAAGATGAAGACTGGAGTTGCCGGTCAGGTGGCAGGCATGTGAAAAACAGTGTTAGACAGATTAGACTCTTGCAATGAAAATTACGTTTCAGGTATATTCTTGTGTGGCTAAAGTCCAGAACAGGCTAGTGAAATCCTTACTCAAACAAACTGACTAATTCAGATTGAGTTGAATGATATACTTGAAATAGAGAAATCCCCAAACTGCAGTTGTTTCTAGCCCTAGTCATGCTCCTTTATGTGTGTAGCTCGAATATGATAAAAAGTTGTGTATAAGTGAAAGTATTAAATGTCCAAAGTCCAGTATAATGTGTATGTGTGCACATATAGTAGGTGTGCAGGAGAAATGAGTTGGTCCACCGGTTTCAATGAATCAGTCTGGGAGCACAATGATAGAAAATTTCTGTCCTGTAACGCTGTCTTGATGGTGAATAATCCTAATTTCAGAAAATCCTCACACAGAGTTCACAGTCCAAAAAAGCTCTGAGGAAAAATAACACATGTTAAAGCGCGCAGTAAACAACATTTAGCGTTTCCTCTCCACAACGTCTTACTGGTTTCCCTTTAAACGAGGGAAAATCCCCTCGCGATTTTGAGAGTATAATTCGGAACCAAAATACCAAACCAGTGTATTTTTTTTTTATGCTTTACATTGTATTTTTGTGTCAAAGGTGTATAAGATTTCACTTTGTCAGACTTATGAATGAGTCCAGCCAACGTTCTCCCTGAACGAAACTTGATCATAAGTCGGGGACTTACTGTATGGGTGGGTGTGTATGTATCAAATGCAGCGGCTCGGCAGGACGTGAACTACAAGCTACAAAGCACTCAAGCTGACCATCACCATTCCCCTTCTCACAGAGCACCTATCGCCACACATTCACCTGCCTCACCCACTAAATAACAATAAATTCTACACTTCTGAACCCACTCAGAGCTTAACATTGGTGGAGAATGTGGGCAGGAAATTCAGAACCAGAGGGCAGGCCACCCACAGAACATTCCATTGGACCCCTGCAGGAGACGAAAATTCAGCAACAAACGTTACAATAGCTCGCGCACGGTCTCCAGGCCACAACGGAAGAGCTCTTGTGGATACAGCAGCGTGGAGAACAGGACGTGCCCCTTCCAACCGTCGGAAGGACGCCCAGCACCTACTCCCCAAACTGACACCACATGATGACCTCGAAGCTTATCTGCAAACCTTCTAAAGGATCTCGAAGCTTATCTGAAAACCTTCTAAAGGACCGCGAAGCTGGAGGGATGGCCAAGACGAGCTCTATCCTCGTCTCTCTTCTCTCAGGGGAAGCACAGCAAGCTTACTTCACGCTTCCTGTAGAGGACGCGGAAGATTACGAGATATTAAAGTTTGAAATATTAGCGTTTTGTGGGCTCTCCAGCGCACAGACGGCCCTTTCAGTTTCACGGCTGGACATATGAAGCACAAACCTCTTGTGGACAGCTTGACCGCCTGTCCAAGATCGCTACCCACTGGCTACAACCAAAAATACTCTCAGCGAGGGAAGTCACAGAGCGAGTGGTAATGGACAGAATAATGAGGGAAGAACAAAAGGCAGTGGGTATGTGAGCCCCAGCCTCTCTTCAAGACATGATGGAGGCACTGGAATGTGCACTCTTTCCCTGGGACCAGAGAAAAAAAGATTTCCCGAGCGTTATATACCTCAACCTCAACGTGAGCCACACACTCTTCCCATCGCCAATGATGAGGGCAAAGCTGAAGAGTGGGGGGAGGGGTGCTGTGGCGGCGGGCTTAAGCTCACTGCACATTCTAAGACAACATCATCTTGGGGGGAAGCACAAACGAAACGCAGACAGCACCTTGGATAGCACCAAATTGCAAAAAGGGACAGGGCACTGCAACTCACCGGCATCAGCGAGGACAAATCATACACCGTCCACCTGTCGAATGCTCCCTATAAAAGGGCCGCGACGGGGCATAACTCCGAGAGGAAAATGTGTACAGAAGACTCATGCCGATTTCTCGTCCCCGCAGACTCGGATTACTGTGAAGGACCGCGTGCGCCCAGCTCACCGGAAAGCCCACCGCTCACCTGCGTCCCTGTCACAACTGACGCTCACCCGGACCTGCCCACCGGAGCACAGCGGCTCGGCAAGACGTGAACTACAAGCTACAAAGCACTAATGCCGACCATCACCATCCCCCTTCTAACAGAGCACCTAATCTCCACACATTCACCTGCCTCACCCACTAAATAACAATAAATTCTACACTTAGGAGTTCACTGCATCCCTGTCTCTCTGTGTCCATAATTTCCGCAATTTAAGCGACAAGGCCGAAGACCTTTTTGGATGCTTGTGGTCTCACAGACGACACTGCATCATTCATCAGCATGATTCTGTCATTGACATTACTAAAAACTCAGGAATACTTCCACAAACCACTGTTGATAAACACAATCCGCTGTGCCATCTGCTAATGCCAACTAAAGCTCTATCATGCAAAAAAGTAACGTGAACATGATCCAGATGGTCCTGTGGGCCAAGGCTCATTTAAAATAAAAAATTTAAGTGGAAAAGTATACTATGGTCAGACAAGTCCAAATTTGTCATTCCTGTTGGAAATCACGGACACAGTGTCCTCCTGGCTAAAAAGGAGGGAGAACATTCAGGGAGTTATCAGCGTTCAGTTCAAAAGCCAGCATCTCTAATGGTGCATTCACACCGAACACGGCGAGAGCGTCAGATTTCGCTCTCAATCGGAGGACCTCTACTTTTAATTGGTTGTCGCTCAACCGCGTCATAACTCATTACCCTATAGTTGAGCTGATTTCAACTCCCTTCGCCGCTCTCGCCGCGCCGCGTCACTCTTCGCCTTCGGCTCACATTGAAAATGAATGATTTCCAGCCGCTTTGACGCCCTCGCTGCGTTCGGTGTGAATGCACCATAATGGTATGGGGTGCATAAATGCATACAGTATGGACAGCTTGCATATTTTGGAGGGCACTATGGAGATGCCACACCATGGTAAACATGCCCCAGTGCCAACTTTTTTGAGACCTGTAGAAGGCATCAAATTTGAAATGTGCACATTTTGTGCATAAAATAGTGAAATTTCTCAGTTTATACATTAGTTCTGTTCTCGATGTTCTATTATGAATAAAATATTGGCTCATGTGATTTCAAAGTCTTTTAGGTTTTTTTTATTAAAATTTTAAAAAATTTCCCAGTTTGCTAACAAATATTTTTTGCATTTTATTTGCATTTACTATAATGTTTCTCATTCAACCCAAGCAAAAGAATAGTTTATTTAGTAGCCTTTTGGGTCTGAGCTCTCAATAGGATGCCAATAAAACAAAATTCCTAACCCTCACAAAAATGACTTCAGACGCAGTGCATCTTCCCAAAGGGTATCTCAACAGTGGTTTTCTATCATGCTTCAGCATTGTGTGCTGTTTTTTTGTAACTAGGCAACGTTTTTTCCACTTCTCTTGAGGCTTAATGTCATCCAGCATCTCTAAGTAGAAAAGTGACAACTGCTCAAGAAAATCACTGTGCTCTTTTTTTAGTATGACATGCACTTTAGGATGTCTGCATTGTGATTTTTGCAGAATGGAAGAAATCTATTGGCATATTGATGAACTGGGTTGAAATCTTGTAGTGCTTTCATTCAGTTTTTAAAATTTATGACAATTATTTTTATCCATTATTGCACATTGTGCTAAAAAGGCAATTGTTTGCTTAACATAGTTAAACCAGAGTAAACAGTTGTATAAGCTTGGAAATGACCTGGATTGACATTTAGGTATTTTAATTACAAATCATTAAAAACAAATCATGTGAAAAACTATGACCACTTTTATTTAGCAGTTTTAACTTTATTTTTTGTGTGAGTATTGTGATTTACCAGTTGAGGCATTAATATATGTTAAGGTCTAGTTAATCCAACCAAGGACCAAATAAGAAAGTTACTTCAGTAAATGGCAACAACAGTTAATTTTTAATGCTTAGCCAATAATTTATTGGCAAAATAAGACAATTCAAAATGGGTGCCACATTACCAATTTATACAGCACCATGGATTTGTTGGTTTTAAAGATGACACTGGAGAAATGTTTTTCATCTATTCATTTTTAAAACACTTTTGTCATTGATTTTTCTTTGCCATGTTGTCAGTTCACAAATCTGTTCAGACAAGGAACATCAAATGAAAAATCTATACATTTCTAAGGTAATGTCTCCATGTCTGTAGCTACTTTCCGGTTCTGATGAGCTGCCGAAAATAATTTCCATAAATGAATGTAATTGCATAAGCTATCAGTCTGCAAGTAAGGCTATAATAGAGGAGCATCTGCTACTGAAGCTTTAATGGTTCAAGTTTAGAAAATGCACTGACCTACTCTCTTTTTTTCATATGTTTACCACCTCTGCTATCAAGTACTCTGTTTGGTCGGCTAAATTATTTTTTTGGTCCCCATCTAGCCCCTGCTCCGCCAGTTAACGACTCCACCTAGTCTATGGTCTTTGATATGCCATGGTTTTATACTATGTGTGTCATGGCAATTGACATGTCAATGCTTCAGCATGCAAAAACCAGAAAAACATTGATTCCAATTTTGTGGCAACAGTTTGGGGAAAGCCCTGTTCTATTCCAATATGACTGTGCTCCAGAGCACAAAGTAGAGTAAGTACTATAAAGAACTTGACTGGCCCATCCAGAGGCCTGACCTCAACCCCATTGAGCACCTTTGGGATAAACTGGAACGGAGATTGTGAGCCAGAGCCAGGCTTCCAACATCAGTGCCTGACCTCATAAATGCTCTACAGAACGAATGGGCACAGATTCCCACAGAAGCACTTCAAAATCTTGTGGAGAGCCTTCCAAGAAGAGTGGAAGCTGTTACAGATGCAAAAGGAGGACCAACTCCATATTGAACATTATTTGGATACAATGTCACTGCAGGTTTGGCTAAATACTTTTGTCTATATAGTATATTTGTAAAACAGCTTTTATATGTGTTTTATGAACGGAAAAAAATTAAGCCTGTCATGGAACTGAATGGAGAAGGCATATGCAGTTTGTCAAAACTTGTATTAAGCAGACAAAACATCTAAATTGTCAAACAGGCAAGGGTTGTGCGATCAGCAAAACGAAAAAAGGGCAGGACGGATTTAGGAACTGGAATAGCGGGAGCAGAGCCCAAATTAAAACATCTTACAGAATATTAGACCTTAGTAATTACTGGAATTAATGAACACAGAATGCATACTACACAACGTGACTGAAGTGTTGAAAGTCCTCTTATGTTGTGATTCTGCACGTGTCTGGGGAAAAAGGGAAAAAGTCCAGTCTTCTTATGGCATTTGTATAAGCGATAAAACTTATTTCAAACAAAATTAATTTTAAATAAAATAATGTCAATATACTTCAGGAAAAAAAAGTCACTTGAAGGACTCTCTGTATCAAGCTATTGTAGATGCCAATGTCAGGAAAGGCCACTGCAGATCAATACATAGTTATTCTGATTCATCACATTTAGGACATTAGTGGCTCTGGCCAAAGTCAGAGATTTAAGCCCCAGGACTATCAAGCTACCACAGTTGGGCTCATGAGCAAGGCCTTTTACCCTGTTTGCTCCAGGGCCATGTTATGACTGTGCCCTGACCCTTAGCTTGTCAATAATACTGCATTGTAATTTATATGTGACAAAGAAAGACTTACTTACTTAATATTTTTCCTTTTTTATACCATGATAACTTTGCATCTATCCATCGCCCACAGCCCTTATTCTGTGTGGGGTCATAGGGAACCTGAAGCCTATTCCCAGGAAGCTCAAGGCACAAAGCAGGGTACTCCCTGCGCGCCAATCTGTGCCAATCCACAACAGTCCACAAGCACACACATCCATTTATACACTATGGGCAGTTTGGAAATGCCGAACAAGATGCATCACATGCCGTTAGGCGGATAAACCTGGAGGAAACAACCAAGCACAGAGAGGACATGCAGACTCCACATATACAGAGGTGAGAATAAGTAAATAAGGCAAATTAATTGTGTGCACAGCCTTCATTTTTATTAATTGTAATAGACTTAGGTTGAAGACTGGAAAGTTATTTTATCATATAACAAATTTCAGTCACTTCACTGCTTTGATTGCTTATGTATAAAACTAGCTGATACTGTACATGTTAACTTCCCAGGATAATAAAGTCTGGGGTAACTAGAGACTGAGAGTTAAAAAAGAGACAGATTGGGTATAACTTTAACTTTCTGATCATAGTTTTAAATTTGATGTTTTAAAATAGAAAAAGTATTGATGTTTGTGAATGTGTTGCCTCCTTAAATTGGCTTGCTGGCATGACTAAAGAGGCAACAGTTAGTTTTAAAGTCATAAAGTCACTATTAGTGAAACGGGGGAAAAAAGTTAATATTGCAATAAGTAATATAAATATATCTGTGAACAATTATTAAAGAAACATTGAGTAAAAAAAATGTAGTAGTAATTATTTTTCCCAATTTTATCCCTTAATTTGGTCATGTGCAATTACTACTGATCTTATAGGGCACTCCCAATCAGCAACAGCTTCCAATCAGAGAGGATGCAAGGCTAGCACATGCTTCCTCAAATGCACATGAAACCGCCGACCACATCTTTTCGAAATGCTACTCAGGCACCATTATGGTGCAGAGTAAAGAGCTCCTTAGAGACTCCTGTCTAACCTCATCTGTCATTCTGTCCATCATCATAACAAACAAGAAGGAGCTCAGAGCTGAGCCTTGATGCATACCCACCTCCACCATGAACTCTTCTGTCACACCTACAGCACGTCTCACCACTGTCTTACAGCTCTCATACATGTACTGCACCACTCTAACATACTTCTCTGCCACTTCAGACTTCCTCATACAATATACAGCTCCTCTCTCAGAACCCTGTCATACGCTTTCTCTAAATCTAAAGACACAATAGGTAACCCTATTACCTCCTCTGTACTTCTCCATCAGCATCCTCAAAGCAAATACTGCATCAGCTTTATTCCACTGAAGTTGCCACAGCTCTGCACATTTCCCCTGTTCTTAAACATCGGCACCAACACACTTCTTCTCCGTTCCTCTGGGATCCCCTTACTCTTCAAAATCTTGTTAAACAGACTAGTCAGAAACTCTACTGCCACCTCTCCTAAGCACTTCCACACCTCCACAGGTATGTCTTTAGGACCAACTGCCCTTCCACTCTTCATTCTCTTCAACGCCCTCCTCACTTCACTCTTACTTATTTTTGCTACAGTACTTCTTGCTTCACACCAGTCACTTCTTTTACTCTTTTAAGTACTCCTTCTGTCTTCCCATCACCCTCCTGGCACCTGTCAGTACATTTCCATCCCTATCTCCTAATCTGATGCACGTCTTTTCCATCCCTATTTCTCTGCCTCGCCAACCTGTACAGATCCACTTCTCCCTCACTACTGGCCAACCTAGGATACAAGTCCTCATATGTTCTTTGTTTGGCCTTTGCCACCTCACCCTGTAATCCTGGCTACTCTCTTCAGTTCTCTTAGTGTCCCACTTCTTCTTAGCTAACCTCTTTCTCTATATATACTCCTGCACCTCCTCGTTCCAGCACCAAGTCTTCTTATCCACTTTTCCCTTTACTGATGATCCACTGAGTACACTCCTACCTGTCTCCCTGATCACCTTAGTCAACTCAGTCAACTGGAAGTACCTTCTGACCACCCAGAGCCTGTCTCAACTCCTCCGTAAAACGGAGAAGGACCACTATAACCACTAATAACATTGCACATCACAACTTTGATTTCCAGCTTCAGACTCATCACCCTATCTGATACTCTTTTCTCATCCAGTACATCCTTTGCAAGGATAACTCCTACTCCATTTGTTTTCCTAGCCACACCATGGTAAAACAACTTGCAACCTGCTCCTAAGCTTCAAGCCTTGCTACCTTTCCACCTGGTCTCCTGGACACACAATATATCCACCTTCATTATCTGCATCATGTCAACCAACTCTCTTGCCTTCCCTGTTAGTCCCAACATTCAAAGTCCCTACTGTCACTTCTAAATGCTTTCCTTTCCTCTTCTCTCTCTCTCCCATATAGCCCAATTTCCACCAGCACCTTGTAGGTTAACAGCACCAGTGGCGGTCGTTGTTAATCCGGACTACAACCAATCTGGTAGAGAAGTCCTGTTAATGATTCGCATGATTGATTTGGCAAATGTTTTACGTCAGATGCTCTTCCTGCCTCAACCCTCTGCATTTATCCAGACTTGGAACTGGCACAAGAAGACACTGGATTGTGCTCCCACTGTGGGCGCATCAAAATCACTAAATGTACAGTGATTGTACTTTTACTTTACTACTAACCACCTCAAGTGTTGATTTCTTTAATTACTCAAAGATAAAGAGTCTGAGACACTTACTGAGTGTCTGCACCTTTTGGTCTTTCTATTTCTAATTGGCCATTATGTTCTGCTCATTAGCTCCTGTCACTTTTTGCTCATTTGCATACTTATATATGTCATCCAGTTTGCTTCAGTTCTGTACAAGTCTCACTAGTCTATCATTCACTGCTAAGTTCATTTGTATATTATCTTATTTACTCTGGTTTCTTGTTATTCATGTTATTCTGACTGTGACCTTTCTGCTTGTTTCTGTTTTTCTGCTGCCTGTTCTGACCTTGCCTGCTCGTGGTCCTGCCCGCAACTGCCTGGCCTGACTCTGATTTCTGAAAAAGCCCAGGAAAAAATAAACTGTAAATAATGTTCCTCTCAACCATTAACAAGCTTTAAGTGCCAGCAAGCAAAGCAACCATTTCCTTTATTCTTCTTTACAAGTACATTTGTATGTTTTATTATTTACTAGAAGGGATAATGAGCTTTAGTGATGAACTTGTAATAAACCATAAAAAGAATATGATGATGAATTATAAATGAACCATGCATACAGTCAACACAAGAAAGAGGAAGGTGTACAAACAAAACAAGTGTTAGAGGAAAATGCGCCAAAACAAACCATTGTAACAGAAGGTTATGTACTGTATATAAAATGTAAATAAAGCAATTTACTGTTTGCAATAATGTTGTAAACAAAATAAGTATGTTGATGTAAACATAACAACAACAATTCAAAATTCAAAACAGTTCATCTTTATGAATAAAGTAGTTTAAATAAATTCATACGTGCATACATACATACATTACATACAGTTGTGTAAAAGTTAGTGCCCCCATTTTAATTCTATGTTTTGTGTGTGTGATTAGATAATAAAAAATAATCTGATCATAGTGGGATTAGGTATTATTATGAAAATATTTAGTTAATTTTTTCTAACTAATATCTATTTGTGCAGGTGTTTGTTTACATTGAGCAAATAGTTTATTATTAGTAGCTTATTTTAAAGTAGATTATTAAATCCGGCACATAACTGTTCATAACATCTTTTTCACTCAAAGTTTTCATTTCACTCATGGTGCAGATTAAATTCAGGCAAATATCTAAATATTACAAAAGATTAATTAATTTTTTGGGAGTAAGCCATATTGTGTCGCCCTTTTGTTTCTGTTTCTTGAGGATTGTGGCAGCTTGTGGGTGCATTACAGTCATTTCATTTCTTCTATACACAGTAAACTATCACGTTGATTGGATCTGTTGAGTGGCACATATAGCCATGCCCATGCCTACTAAGACCCACATTAGATGATTTTAATGATGTTTTTACACACAAAAAATAAAGAATAGAAAAAACCTTTTCAGGTACCTATTGTTATGTGGGGGTGCTTTAATATGGCGCCCATCAGTATTCTATCATGTATGGAAGCCCCAACGCAGGACTTGGAGGGGGCGTTGGGCTGTGGATTGTTTATTTTGGTGGGGAATAATCGGCTCTCGTGAACACCGCGCAGCGTTACACAGGGAAGGAGGGCGCACTTATGCCGGCGCGTGCCACCGTGCTTCGTCACAAAGAACAGGTATTTTGTTTATTATTGTTATTATTCTTGTGTTTTACACCGCTCTTTCAGTTTTCTCTTTTCCCTCCTCTTTTCACTTCTCACTTTTCCCTATTCACTTTTCTCTTTTCACTTCTTTTTTCTCTTTTCCCTTTTCTCTTTTCAGTTTTCTCTTTTCACTTTTCTCTTCCAACTTTTCTCTTTTCAGTTTTCTCTTTTCTCCTCTCACTTTTTCTCTTCCAACTTTTCTCTTTTCACTTTTCTCTTTCAACTTTTCTCTTTTCAACTTTTCTCTTACAACTTTTCTCTTTTCTCTCCCTATACCAGAGCCACGTTCTCGTACCTGGTGCTATCTAATGTTCGCACAGCGTGCGCTGGTTTCTGGGAGCTTAAATATCCTACCGGCCAGGTGTAGCTCGTTTCCCTTGATTGCCAGTGCTGCGGGATTGCCTAGCAACCGCCTGCCGCATGTGCGGCCGTGTTACAGTACCCCCCCCCTTCTAGGGACGACCCCTGGCGTTCCTGTGCCAGCCCCATGGCTAGCCCGGAATTCCCTAACAAGTTCAGGGTCTAGTATGTGCCGGGCTGGCACCCAAGAGCGCTCCTCTGGGCCATACCCCTCCCAGTCCACTAGGTACTGTATGGCGCCCTGGACCCGCCTGGAGTCCAGGATACGTAGTACTGTGAACGCTGGGGACCCATCAATGATACGGGGTGGGGGTGGTGGAGGTCTGGGAGCCAAGGTGCTGCAGAGCACTGGTTTCAGTCTTGACACATGGATTGTAGGATTGATCCTCATTAACCGGGGGAGAGCCAAGTGGTATGCCACCGGATTAATCCTTTTCATGATTTTGAATGGCCCAATGTATCGGGGGGCCAGCTTCCGTCACTCGAGCTTTAGTTGGAGGTCCTTGGTGGACAACCACACCTGTTGTCCCGTACGGAAGGAGGGTTCTACCCGTCGCTTCCGATTCGCCGTGAGGGTCGCCCTGCGCATGGCGGCTTGTAGGGTGGCTCGAGCCCTCCTCCAGGGCCGACGGCACCGCTGTACTAAAGTTCGTGCAGCGGGGACCCCTACCTCAGGTTCCTCCTCTGGGAACATAGGAGGGGAATACCCGAAGGGTGCCATGCCTAAGGAGGAGTGCCACAGGGTGTTGTGGGCATACTCGACCCACATTAGGTGGTCGGACCAAGATGATGGGTTGGAGGAGGTTACGCACCTGAGGGTGCTCTCTAAGTCCTGGTTCACCCTCTCTGTTTGCCCGTTCAACTCAGGGTGAAAGCCCGATATCAAGCTGGCCGTGGCTCCGATGAGTTTACAGAACGCCCCCCAAAACCGGCTAGCACACTGCGGACCAGGTCAGAGACCAGGTCGGTTGGGAGGCCATGTACTCGGGCAACCTGTTGGAGGATCAACTGCGCTGTCTCCTTGGCTGATGGAAGTTTTGGCAAGGGAATACACTTGCAGGCTTTAGAGAACTGATCTACCACCACCAGAATGACGGTGTTCCCCTTGGATGAGGGCAGACCCGTAACAAAGTCCTATGAGAGATGGGACCACGAACGTGCGCAGGTCGGACAGGCCGCCACATAAGCCCGAACATCTCTCTCCATGCCAGGCCACCACAGGCGCCGACGAAGAAACTGAAGGGTTCTAGTTGTGCCTGGGTGTGCCGTAAACGGGGACGTGTGACCCCCACAAGAGAGCTTGGGGGCGGAGGTGGCAGGAACATATAACTTTCCGGGGGGGTCCTCCTCCCGGATCTGGTTCCTGTCGCTGTGCTTGCTTGATTTGATGTTCAATGGCCCAGCATACGGGGGCAAGGATGCGTGGCGCTGGGATGATGCTCTCGGTTTCTGGCTCCTCTAAGGGGGGTCCCATTAGTGCGAGAGGGCGTCTGGCTTGAGGTTTCTTGAGCCCGGATGGAACGAGAGCATGTAGTCAAACCGGGAGAAGAAGAGGGACCATCTGGCTTGTCGGGGGTTTAAGCGTTTGGCCGACCGGATATATTCAAAGTTTTTGTGGTCGGTCCAAATCAATATTTGCTGTTTGGCCCCCTCCAGCCAATGTCTCCACTCTTCTAGAGCCAGCTTTATGGCAAGGAGTTCCCAATCTCCAATGCCATAATTTCTCTCTGCCGGGGTCAGGCGGTGTGAGAAGTAGGCGCAGGGATGTAGTTTTTGGTCCTCCCCGGAATGCTGGGAGAGGACCGTGCCCACCCCCACATCGGATGCGTCTACCTCCACTATAAACTGGGTCTCTGGATCCGGCATCCGCATGACTGGGGCTGTGGTGAGCTTTGTTTTTATAGCCTGGAAGGCTCCTTGAGCCTCCTCCGTCCATTTAAATCAGCCCTTATTTTGGCCAGGTCCATTTGAAGGTGACCCCTGGATACCACGAAACCCAAGAAGGAAGTGGAGGTTGTGTGGAACTGTGACTTCTCTAGCTTAACATATAGATGGTTCTGCTGGAGAAGTTGCAGCACCGGGCGTACGTGGGTGATGTGCTCTGGCATGGAGGCACTAAAAATTAAAATGTCATCCAAGTAGACAAAGGCATAGAGGTTAAGTGTCTCCCGGAGCACCTCATTAATGAACTTCTGAAACACGGCTGGTGCATTAGTCAGACCGAAGGGCATCACCCGGTATTCGTAGTGCCCTGACGGTGTAATAAACGCGGCCTTCCACTCGTCCCCTGCCCTGATGCGGATCAAATTGTAAGCGCTGCGTAAATCTAGCTTTGTAAAAAATTTCGCCTTTTGCAAGCACTCAAAGGCGGAATTCATCAGAGGAAGGGGATAGCGGTCTTTCAGAGTAATTGCGTTTACCCCCCAATAATCTATGCAGGGGCGGAGGCCCCCATCCTTCTTCTTTACGAAGAAGAACCCAGCCCCTGCGGGGGACGTGGACGGACGAATGAATCCAAGGGACAACGCCTCCTGGATGTACTCCTCCATGGCTGATTGCTCGGGAGAAGACAAGGAGTAAAGCTTTCCCCTTGGTGGAGTCGAACCTGGAAGCAGGTTGATTGCGCAGTTGAAAGATCGATGGGGAGGAAGCTTTTGGGTCCCTGATTTGGAAAATATTTGCGCCAGGTCCCAATAATCTTTGGGAACTGCCGAGAGGTCGACCTGATGTGCTGACTGCACGTCTGGGGTTCTGATCCCTTTTAAGCAGCTCTGAGTGCAGCGGGTGCCCCAAACCGAGACAGAACAGGTTGGCCAATCAATACGGGGGTTGTGTTCCTGTAACCAAGGAAACCCCAGTACCACTTGGAGCTCAGGCACTCGGGTAATAAGGAAGGTAATCCGCTCTGCATGTTGTCCAATACGCAATATTAGAGGGTCAGTCTCATGTATGATCGGCCCGGATTCAAATAACTGACCGTCCAGGGCCGCCACTGGAATGGGCGCAGAGAGTGGGTGAAATGGCACAGCCAGTCTCCGCACCAGATCTACGTCTATTAGGTTCCCTGCTGCTCCCGAGTCAATGAATGCCTTTAGATGGGTAGTGGCGACCTCCTCCCAGGTGATGTCGATGGGCAGGAAGAGCCCTGATCGCTGAGGGTCTCACTTTTGGGTCACTGTCGGCCCCCCTCCCGAGAGTGACCCACCCCTTTTGGCTTATTCAGCAGACAGCGCCCCTGCTGGTGACCGGACCTGCCACAACGAAAGCATCCCAATCGAAATTGGGAAGCCCCTGAGATCTCCGCTGCCCCTAGCTGCATGGGCTCTCCCTGATCCACCTCCCGTTCTAACTCTTGCTGGGGAGAGATCGGCTCTACACTGTAATTCCCTGCACGTTCCGCCCTGCGCTCACGGAGGCGGTTATCTATTCGTATGGCCATACTGTACAGGGATTCTAAGTCTTCGGGAGGTTCGCGTACTGCCAGCTCATCTTTGAGCTTCTCCAAAAGGCCTTGAATGTATGCGTCCCTCTGTGCTCCAGCGTTCCAGCCTGAACTAGCAGCTCGTGTCCGGAATTCGATTGTATAATCCACCACTGATCGTCCTCCTTGTCGAATGTGGAGGAGGGGCGAGACTACACCACTAGTCAGATGTGGATGGTGGAAGGTGGCCTTGAGGGCCTGTATAAAATCATTGGGCGTAGTGTGTGCTGCTAGGAGGTTTTGCCATACTGCGGTGGCCCACTCCAGTGCCCTTCCCGTCAATAAGGATATCATAAATGCGATCTTGGATCTCTCAGTGGGAAATTGGGATAGTTGCATCTCAAATATTAGTGCTACAGTGCTACAGTGACGGCCGCAGGAGCCGATCCCGGAAGTGCCTCCGGGTTTACCAGCGATCCGGAAGTGCCCTGTGCCTCGAGGCGCCCATGGATTTGGTCTAAGCGCCGCGAAATGCCCTTTATCTCCGAAAATAATTCGGTCAGAGCTTGTTCATGTTTGCCGATCATCCCCAGTTACTATCTCACGTACCCGCTCCAAATCCACGGGCTCCTTATCTGGTGCGAACATTCTGTTATGTGGGGGTGCTTTAATATGGGGCCCCTCAGTATTCTATCATGTATGGAAACCCCAACGCAGGACTTGGAGGGGGCGTTGGGCCGTGGATTGTTTATTTTGGTGGGGAATAATCGGCTCGCGTGAACACCGCACAGCGTTACACAGGGAAGGAGGGCGCACTTATGCCGGCACGTGCCACCGTGTTTCGTCACAAAGAACAGGTATTTCGTTTATTATTGTTAATATTCTTGTGTTTTACACCACTCTTTCAGTTTTCTCTTTTCCCTCCTCTTTTCACTTCTCACTTTTCCCTATTTACTTTTCTCTTTTCACTTCTTTTTTCTCTTTTCCCTTTTCTCTTTTCAGTTATCTCTTTTCAGTTTTCTCTTTTCACTTTTCTCTTCCAACTTTTCTCTTTTCACTTTTCTCTTTTCAGTTATCTCTTTTCTCCTCTCACTTTCTCTCTTCCAACTTTTCTCTTTTCACTTTTCTCTTTCAACTTTTCTCTTTTCAACTTTTCTCTTACAACTTTTCTCTTTTCACTCCCTATACCAGAGCCACGTTCTCGTACCTGGTGCTATCTAATGTTCGCACAGCGTGCGCTGGTTTCTGGGAGCTTAAATATCCTACCGGCCAGGTGTAGCTCGTTTCCCTTGATTGCCAGTGCTGCGGGGTTGCCTAGAAACCGCCTGCCACATGTGTGGCTGTGTTACATCTATGTCTTTTGATATGGTTAAACAGATGTAAAGATGATTAAGCAATTAAGAAGGAAATATATATTTGATGTTTTATTTATACCTTGCAGTACCACAAGCCACCAGGATAGCTTCACACACCAGAAAGAGAATCAACTAACAGAGGTAGAGTCTGTCCTTATTGCATCTCACCGAGTCATTGCTGATTGGCTACGTCATGTGTGAGTTTGACAGAAAGCAAAAATGAAGAACTGAGAAATAATAGGAAATATTAGCATAATTGATTCCACTGTGTCTTTTGGTACACTAAATTTTAATTTTAATATGATATTAATTTGAACATTTAACGCAGGTACGTAATGTTTATCATTTTTGGCGTTTTGGATTTATTTATTTATTTTTGGTCGATTTTGGGGTTTTTCTGTTTTGTAGTTGTGTATTTGGTTTGGGGGGGCATGTTGGCATAGTGGTTAGCACTGTGGCCTCATACCTCCAGAATGGAGAGTTTGATTCCCATCTTGGGTCTATGTGCTTGGAGATTGCTTGCTCTCCTGTGCTTGGAAGGTTTCCTCCGGGTACTCCAGTTTCCTCCCCAGTGTCCAAAGACATGCAAAATAAGGTAATTTCCAAATAACCTGTAGTTTGTCCATGCTTGTGCCCTTTGACTGATTGGCACCCTCCTAGACTGTGCCTTGTCTACTGCCCTGAGTCTCTTGGGATAGCCTCTCATGGCACCCTTGACCCTGTTGTATTAGATAAGCAAAATAGAGAATGAGTGAGTGAGAGTGTTTTCTATTGTTTAAGACTTTTTCATGAGACAGCAGTTTTTGATTAGAGATGTATATAAAATTAAAGCAGTTAAAATATTAAAGAATGTAAAAAAATAATCTAAAGTGCAATTCGGGCATAATAAATGACTGGTTCAAAAGACTGTAACAGTTTAAAATTTGCAGTGAATTAGATCCATGCATGACTTTCAGAAATGCATTGATTAGTTTTGTTAATTGGGTTTGTCCAGTTTTAAAAGCAAGTGCAGTATTATGCACCATTCTTACAACAGCAACTAATTCAATAACAACAAAAAGAAGAAACTTTTTTTTAGATCAATCCTCCAATGCCAGTACTTAAGCCTGCTTAAGCTTTAGTTCCAAGCTCCAACTAAGACTATACTATTAGATAAGATAAAATGTAGCATGTTAAATAAAGCAGTTTAGGAAAAAAATAGGTCCTGACACCAAGTACCACAATGTTCAAGAGATCAAGAGCTTAAATCTTTGCATCATCAAAACGCCATGGAGGCACTGTACTACAGCTCCCATCAGACATTGCAAGTCACATTTGCCACATAACACTCACCTGTTGATCAATATGTTTGCTGTATTTAAATTGTTGGTTTGAGTACTTATGTGTTTCTTTACTGTTGTGTTTATCATGTGCTAATAGTTCATGTTCACAGTTCTTTATTGATATGTTTACTTTTGTTGGTTTGTGTTTCATCAAGAATACCTGCACTTGCATCAACTTCCTAATCATTGACGCTCGACTTCTTTCAATTTAACTTTCAAATCTTTTAACTAAACAATATCCTTAACCATGCATTCAAGGCCATTGTTACATATCTAATGGACTGGATCTTGTATGAGCTGCTCAGGTGAAGAAGCCCACCTACGCGACATGGTTTAGAAAGTTCAGATAGTTCTAAAGTTTAATGTTTAAAGTAAATATAGAATTTCTTGATCGTGCACAAAGACATAAAACTCCTTTTTATATAATATCTTTCTTAATATCTTTCTAATAATATTTTAGACATAAGCAAGAAAAAAGAAAAAAGAGAAAGAGCACAGTGTCCCTTAGGACTGTTAATCATCTACCACAAGGAAGAAACACAGAAGTCGAAATGCTGATCTTAAAATGAATCAGCTTTATATCAAGACTTGACCTTTTTAAAAGATTCCACTGCATATAGTTTTGTCATGTCTAGACTCAGACTCAGCCAAGTGGGATTTTTAATCCTTACAGAAGTCTGCAACAAATATAAAATCGCTAAATGCTTATAAATTTGAAACGACTGCTTTGATATAGTTATATATTATGTAACAAAATAGTTGTTTAATTAAGTATTTTTAAGGACCTTTGAAGCCACAGAACTATGCACTATGGATCAAGAATATGCTAGGCAAAAAACACAGTTAACAAGTTATTTAATACAAGAAGTATCCTCAACACGTCCAAAATCCAGAAGGTCCAAAATCCACAATTGCAAATTATAGCGAAGACGGGTTTTCCCTGTAACATGACTACGCACCAGTGCACAAAGCAAGGTCCATAAAGACGTGGATGAGCAAGTTACTGTGGAAGAAGGTGACAGGCCTGCACAGAGTCATTACCTTAACCTGATAGAACACCTTTGGGATGAATTAGAGCAGAGACTGCGAGCCAGGTCTTCTCGTCCAACATCTTACCTCAAGTCAGTGACTGTCAAGTGTCTGACCTCACAAAAGCGCTTCTGGAAGAATGGTCAAAAATTCCCATAAACACACTCCAAAACCTTGTGGAAAGCTGCTTATCTAGCAATAACTTAAAGAAGCTAACAACAGACCTGCAAATAGCTGCAAAGGGTGGGCCAACATTATGTTAAACCTAAAATTCATATGCATGTGAAGGCAGGCAAGCGAATACTTTTGGCAATATAGTGTATATATACTTCTATACTTAATAAATAACAAATATTACGAATAAAATCAATAAACGAACGAAGGATAAACAAATCAGATCAAACGAGCAGCATAGACAAACTGTTATCCGTTTTTGCTGAGGGAAGGCGCCGTTTGGCTTCACACCAATCAAATCATAATAGCATATTACTGCTATTAGCAACATTAGAATGTGCAATATTAAAGAGCAAAGGTTTAATGTTTTAAGTAAAAACCTAACTTAAAATCTTAGAGCAGCATTGATTCTAATTAAATCTGAAAACATGCCACTGTCAAAACTGGAGCTGCATATTGAAATGATGTCAGCAGTATATGAGTGGCTAGCTACTATAGCACTAAAATTCAGCTGCTCTTTCGTAGGCTGTGTCTTCTTACTCAATCAATGTATATTGATTATTTGCGGATGTCAGTTTCATACAATGGTGATTGTACAGTAGAGTCACGTGTTTAATACACATAGCCACAGATACATTATGATATGAACAGAAATAAACTTCTCCCGATTGAATTTTTGATGAATGTTAATTTTATTAATCGTTAAACCCATTCTGTGCATTAAGAGACTGATAATGCACTTGGATGGGGAGTTGTGTAAGAAAATGAAATGTTTCGAATCATGTGTGTAAGAGAGTGTGCGGGTCATGAAATACAAGTGTCAGAGTGTGTAGCAGCAAGTATCAGTTAGATAACAGGCATCTGCATAATACAGTTTTGTGTAAAATACTACCAGGCGCTCTAAAAGTTCATCTGGTTACACGCCTTTGGCAACACAGACACACATATGGTTGGTATTTTGAAGAAGTTAAAACATAATGCAAAGTTTTAACTTTTTGTCTGTCACATAATTCCTTATTTCTTTTAGGTCTTTATAGATATTTTTGTAGAAAATAGTAAAAAAAACTAAACAAAGTAAAACCCTTGAATACAGTACATATATGGGAGTGGCTGTAATGGTAGAGAGTTTTAGCTGATTAATAACAACTAAATCTGGTGTATAATAATTAACAATAATAACTAAGTCTTCTGTTCTATCTGCTTCATCACTACACTAGTTTAGTGCTGGTGTTGATCATTTGTAGCATGATCTACTAGTTTGTTCACCAGAAACGGCTTATATTGGCACAAGCTATCCTAACTGGTGTTTAATGTAAGGGTGTATCTGTAGTCACACTGGCAGCCATAATGAATATTACCATTAGCGCTCTGAGATTTTTTTTATACCAGCACGTCTGGTCCTATATTGTGCTTCCTCCCGATTTTTTTCTCTTTTGCCTTGCCGCCTCAAACTGAAAAACCCAGAGACAGGTGTTGAGATTGAGCAGCTTTCTGTCTTAATTACTCGGCTGTCCGTTTTTTCCGGAGCAGATGGGCCCTTCTCAGAAATTAATGATGTATCCTTCATCCCTGCAATGCATATTCCCCTGCCATTCTTACAGTAGTCTTAATGTTTAAGAAACTCAGATTTGATTGCCACACCAAAGTATCATTACCAAGATTGGTGGCTGACTGACATAAACGATTTAAAAAGTTATTCGTCATTTTAATGAAAGATACAAACTACCATGCCATTAGGAATTAAGCCGTAAGCTTGTTTCACTGTTGTTTTATGTCTCTAATTTCCTAAATCATGTTAGAACGGTATGCCAATGACGACTCACCTAGCATCTTTCATACAATACTCTGGAATTTATCAGTGGTTAAATATGATAAATAATATAATTAATAATAATCTAAAACACATTAATCCAATCTAACACAAACGCATGTATGAAGGTGAATCAAAAACTATCTTGACTCTGGCTGTAGAATTTATTTCAATTTAATATTAGAAAAGACACACATCACTTTTTGACATAATCTCTTTGCTTTTCAATACACTTTGTCTATCTGTCAACAAGCTTCTATATTCCCTCATTAAATTTTTTTTTTTAAGTTTAGCTGTGAGTCATGAGTGCATTTCTGTCTTCATTTTTAGAAGTGTTTAAGAAACACTTCGTCCTCGTAGGGCTGCTTTCAGGTGAACAAACAGGTGAAAGTGCGATGGAGCAAAATCAGGACTATAGGGAGGACGCTTTAACACAGAGTGTTGACAGTGTGGGCAGAAGTGTGCGGACGTGCATTGTCATGCAAGATCACAACTCACTCGGCTAGCAGTCCTCCTGGGGCTCTTCGATAAGCATCTTACTATAATGAGCACTGTTGATTGTTGAACCTTTTGCCTGATAATGTTCCAATACTGGACCCATGAAAATCCCAGAAAACTGTAAGCATCAATTTTCCATCTGATGGTGGACTTTTAAACTTTTTTCTTTGTTAATTTGAACTTACTCTCATAGATGAATCCATGTCTCGTCACCAGTAATGATTCCCTTTAAGAAAGTGTCACCTTTCTTAGAGTATCAGCTGAAACGTTTTTTTGTAGATATCCAAAAAAAAAAAATAAGAACTGCTATCCTCTGCTCTTCCTTTGTGCAAATCACAAGTGGCTCGCACCACAAATGAACTGATGTAACACATTTACATGTGCACAGCAGTGACTGGCAATATGCAGAATTTGTAATATAAATGTACGTAGTACGGGTTTGTTTCATTGTTTGTGAGTTTATTTATTAAAAAGAAAAAAACATATTTTACTTAATATATTTATACTCTGTTATAATTCAGTTAGGCAAAAAATATTTCATAATTCTGCATAATTTTTGGATAAATCTAATCACATTAATATAAATACATTTATTATTTTGTTAATCTGTTTGTTACCATTTTACATTTTAGTTCAGGGTTCAAGGGAAAAAATTTAAATTTAACTATACTGCCTGATATTTAATTATTTATTTGTTTGCGTGTATACTTGCCATTACCCTGACATACATACCCATGTTGTGAGCATGCACAGTTTTTGACATTATCCCTTTTCGACATTATCCCCATGTGCATTTCCATTACAGAGCGGTTGCCCAGGTGTGCGGGAAATAAAACATGTAACATTGAGTGTTTTAGGATTTTTTAACAATTCACATTGAATTTTTGATAATCGATTGAATGAAATGCACAGGAAATCAACTGATCATTTACTAAAATTGATGATCATCAGTCGTTCAGATAACTGACAGGTCAGCACACTACTGACCACTGCTTATGTACTGATCCAGCTGTTATTGCTTATATCTGCTTATACTGTATCTGCCTCTTCATAAATATTCATACAGGATATGCTATTAGACTGTACAGTCAGAGCTGCTCCCAGTGAACCAGTCACAGTAACACACTGTTATTACTGTGATATACTGTTGGTGCAATATATATTGTTGTTACAATATTGGTAATTTTACACTATAGTTACAATAGTTACAAACTTAAAAATATAGCTACTGTACAATATCTCACAATATAATTAAAATATCATAAAGTTTTGTGAAATAGCAACTGTGCAGTAAGACCCTTTCAAATTTTTTTTTTCAAACAATTTGATTCAAAGTGTAACATTTGCATTGTTTTTTTTTCTTTTTCTTTTTTTGTACTTTATTTATACACTGTCCTTACTTTATGTTTGCATATTTTTCTTTGCTGCTGTAACATAGAAATTTAAGGTATATCTATATATCAGGAATAAAGGTTTATCTTATCTTATCTTATCTTATCTTATCTTATCAATGGAGCATATACAAAATAAACAATGAAAAATTCATATTTGATAATGGTACTATGAAACTCACTCTACATCAACTTCATAGATTATGAGAAGGCATTTGACAGTGTGAATAGAGAGACCTTGTGGAAACTGCTGAGATATTATGGAGTTCCACAGAAAATTATAGTAATGATACAATGCATGTACAATAACATGAGCTGCCGAATTATCCATGCTGGGCAGATGTCAGACAGTTTTCAGGTGAAGACAGGAGTACGTCAAGGATGCCTACTCTCACCATTCCTCTTCCTGCTGGCCATTGACTGGATTATGAAGTCCACCACGACAGGCAGGAAAAATGGGATACAGTGGACACCCTGGACTCAGCTGGACGACCTTGACTTCGCTGATGACCTGGCGCTCCTGTCACACAATCATAGCCAAATGCAGGACAAGACCACCCGTCTTGAGACCATAACCGCGCAAACAGGACTCAAGATCAGTAGGGAAAAAACTGAAGTGATGAAGATAAACTCCACTGCCAACACCCCTATCACTGTTGGGGGAAATCCTATCAAGGAGGTAGAGACCTTTGTATACCTTGGAAGTGTGATTGACCATCGGGGAGGCACCGACTGAGATGTCACTGCTAGAATTGGAAAGGCAAGAGGAGCCTTTGTCATGCTGAAGAACATCTGGGCTTCTAAGGAGATCACCATGAAGATCAAGCTCCGCATTTTCAACTCAAAGGTAAAATCGGTTCTGCTTTATGCCTGTGAGACTTGGCGGACTACAAAAACTATGCTGCAGAAGATCCAGACATTCTTGAACACCTGTCTGAGGCGCATATTCAAGATACGCTGGCCTGATAAAGTCAGAAATGAAGACCTGTGGCAAAGGGCGGGACAGGAACCAGTGGCCAAGCAGATTCTGCGAAGGAAGTGGGGCTGGATAGGGCACACACTCAGGAAGGAATCTTCCAGCACCAACCGCCAGGCCCTGACCTGGAACCCGCAGGGGAAGAGAAAACGTGGCAGACCCAGAAACAGCTGGAGGTGAGACACTGAAGCAGAACTGAGACAGCACGGGATCACCTGGAGTGAAGCAGCAAAAGAAGCACAAAACCGAGTTTGCTGGCGGAGAGTCGTCGATGGCCTATGCTCATCTGTGGGCTGAGGGCTTAAGAAGAAGACTATGAAACTCACTTGATTTCTATCAGAATCACATTATTCCATATATCAAAAGAAAATGCTTAAAGTAAGAGAATCTATTAATATTCATGCATGTAGCTTCCTTAATGGTACACAAAGCACTTTGGAATTCTTTTTGCTAATTTAATCAGTATAGCATGACATTAATAGTGTAACAATTTCTCATTTTACTAATATTTCCTTTCAATCCTTAGAAGACTGTCATAACAACGCCATTAATGCGCCACAGAACGTGTCACAGGCTGTCATTTGGTGCCATGACTGAAAATCCAGTAATTTAAAAACTATTTTACACTTACATAATGATCCCCAGCAACTGGATGCAGGGCATTCTTAGTGCCAGTTCCAAGCCTGAAAAGAATGGAAGGGATTCAACAGAAAGGGCATCCGGTATAAAACCTGTGCCAAGATGTACAGTATACGGTTCGGATGCTCTGCATTGGAGACTCCTTGATGGTAGAAGCCAAAAAAAGAAAAACATTGATGGTCCAGATATCTGCCATAATGTTTGATAGCATAACCACTTATTTTATGATACTGCTTGTTTTAGTCATATATTTTTATGACAAACAGGAGAGGATGCACACATAAAACTGTCATAATTGTACCCAATGGTCAAAACACATACTCTGTTTCAAATGTTTTTAGCTAAGACAATACCTATAAAAGAATGAGACCCTTCTTGGGCCTTCTTATACAGTAGGTGTGTCAAATTGCATTTTTGTGCCAGTATTTTTCATTTATTTATGGATTTACATTTGATATCCATCACTTTTTATTTTTCAAAATATGTCATAAAAGAGATGCAGAGTAGAGTTAGCTTATATTACATCAGACAAGTAAGATGACTATTTTGTGTATGTTATGCCACACTGCTATAGAACAGAACAAAACTGTCACGATGAATCTTGGTGGACATGGGTATGTCATACTGTACATCATTTATCTGCAGAGGAAAGTGTTACTCCACTTTCCTTATGAAGTGCTGTCACTGTGTGTATGTCACACCTTGAACAACACCTTGAAGCAAGAAAATTAAATTACAATTCAATATTTTTTTGATCAATTTGTATTTGTGCCCTGCGATGGATTGGCACCCAAGGTGTACACTAAAGTTCCAGAAGCCCTGCGACCCTGAATGCAGGAGCGGTATAAACGATTAGTGATGAGTGATCAATTTATTGATTAAAAACCCTCTTTTTAACTAAAAGACCTAATTTTTTAGAATTATAATAAAATCAGCCGAGTGGGAAACCCTAATAACTGGGCCAAATAAAGGGGAAAGACTACTGAATCTGAAATCAAGGAACCAAGAAGTAAAAAAACTAAAATACTGGGCGAAAGTGAAAATTACTCAACCAAGACACTTTGGCTACATTAGTAGGGTTAATAATATATATATATATATATATATATATATATAGAGAGAGAGAGAGAGAGAGAGAGAGAGAGAGAGAGAGAAATTAGATTAAAAACAGATTAATAATTTACAGTAAAAGTAAGATAAGTAAATATGTAATCAGTGATGATGGAACATGGTTATGGTAGAAGTAGCAAGACAGGAACTAGAAAAGCGTTGAGCAGAATCATGAAAATAAACAGGTCTCTCTTGTTTCTCTTAGCCCCCTCATGCAGGAGTATGAATTATTCTCAGTGTTCTGACAGGCTTCCTCATTCCCTTCCTTATCTCCATCCATATTCATCTGTCCTGTCCGTGTTCTCACCGCTCCTCCCATTTATCAGCTCCCTGATTCATTATTTACCCCATAAAAGTGGTTGAACGCGGCCACAGCCCCAGATGAAGAGTGATGTGTGCAGCTGAAGGATGGCTCCACTCGTCCATGGTGCTCACGCTGCCAGATTGAGGCGTTTCTCTCCCTGACCCATTCATTCTGCACTCTTATTATCTGAAATGTACTTGTCACTAGCATCAGCTATCAAAGGGAGACAAATAAAAAGAGAAAAGCGATGTTGTCTCACACTGTGCCGCTTTAAAGCCGCAGTTCTGTTCCTAGTCTATTCTTTGTGCTGGTGTCTGCCAAGACAAATTGCACTAAAGTGAATCTTATTTGGCCAATTAAACTCATTCTGATTTTGATTCTTATGCATACAGATGCAGGGCTGCTGCAGAAGGACAAGACAGTAATAAAGCTTCAGGAGGAACTTCATCCAAACCTGCATTCTCTTGGCGTACTCTTCCTGAGCAAACACAGCAACCAGGCCTTCAGCTTTATTCTGTTTTTTCATTTGTAAGTAATGATTATGTTTTTTTTTTTTATTTAGTGCTAGAAGTTTATACATCAGCCATGCATCTTACTCCAATATACCATAAGTCCTGCATTAGTACTTATACTGTATAAATGACTCAACTAAATCTAAAATATTCATAAGCACTTCTAGTAGGTGTGCTAAAAACAGGCAAGAAATGAAAGTTTTGGGATTAACATGATGCTGATCATATGTGCAAGGAAAGTGCTTATGTAGTTATAGGACATACGGCACACTGATACAGGTTGATTTAATAGCAGATATAGTAGTTATATCTCATGCAATCATTTTGTCCATTTTTATAAAGGGCCAATAATTCTGCCGTTCACAATTCATTATTTACCTAATAGACATACTGATGGAAATATAATCTCGGTCAGTGATAAATGTGATGCTGTATGGACATGTAAACCAGGTTATTCTTTTCTCCATAGTCTGTCACCCACAGATACAGTGTGTAGACTACATCATGATTTGCTTCCAGATTATATCCATTGAAGTACAGATCACTTTAAATCACAATGTAATTGTTTGTAAATCTTAACGTATCTTAACATATTTTTAGACTTGCAGACAACATGTGCTACATTGTATTTATTTTCAAAAGAATCACAGCAGACATTTTAAAAAGGAAGGACCTGTCCATATACAGTAGTTGTCTCTATATGACTCACATTTCCCCACATCTGTTTCCCACCCTCTTGTGACGAAACCCACAACCACTGGTCAAATAAATCAAAGCACAAACCATGAACAATTGAATAAACATCATAAAAACTTTAGCAACTGCTTTTATAAAGAATTAAAGCAAGATTGTAAAAAATTAATTTCTTAAAACACTGCTGAAAGCATTCACAATACAATAATCTCATTTGAACAGATGATATTGAGGTGTGTCTGCTACTTACAGTATGGTCTGTAAAGCCTTAATAACGCCTCTAATCTGAGGTGCTGTTAATTGGCGATTTTTTGAGGCTGGTAACTCTAAATAAACTTCATGGGAACCTTCATGAGAACCATGAGTTTCATTATAGTGAAACTGTGGATTTTGCAAATGCAGTTGACAATACTGTTCTTCCAATAACTATTCCAGAATTCTAGAACAGTTGACATTAGTGTCGTAAAATAACAACTGACTGTTACTGTAGTCAATTAATTACCGAATTCCACATGTGTTATTTCATAGTATTGTTCTAGAATGTAGGAAAATAAACTTAAACTTGTGTCCAAACTTTTCACTGGTACTTTACATACATCAACTTCTCTAAAGAATATTACACTTTAACCAGTGCAAAGCTGTATGTTCTCAGTAGGAGTTTAATTTGACAGAAAATGGGAAGGGGAGGTGTGCACATGTTGGTCTGGAGGCAGTGACCAGCTGATATGTGGGTACGAGTGGAGAGGGCAGAGTGGTGGAGTGGGCCCGTGTGAGCAAGTGAGTTGTCGTGGCTCCTCTCGTTGCCGTGGCCAACCAGCCCATCCCAACTTTAATTGGGTGTGGCCGCAGCTGGGAGTCAAACGTGCTCCCAGCCAACATTGCTTCTCCGGGACAGCAGTGGCGATCCCAGCTAGGGGAAAGGGGGCCTTAACATAAGGCAGAGCAGCCTTTCCTCTTCGGCAGCAGAATCACGAGGGCTGGCTCTAAACGAGAGGGAAAGCACCACGGGAGCTTGTGCAGTCCTCTCGCGGCTGTTCTCAAAGCAGTAATTAAACAGCTGCATTCAGTTCTAGCCTTTAAAGTCCCTGGGGCGCATGACATCAGCCCGCTCACATGACACTCTTTGCAATTCTAAAAGTTCACCATGCAACTCTGCTCTTTAACCCTCTGGACTCCCCGCCTCGCTTTTATAGTGCGAGGAAAGCCCGAGCTCCATTACTAATTATCTAATTATCCATTATTTAATGAAGATTCATCTGAAGGTCTGCCCCTTTGCATGCCTGCAGAAGGGGAAGCCACCTACCTAGTGAGCCTACGGAGTGAGCGAGGAGAGACAAATGGTTTAGGCGCATGCCCATCCCATGCACATGCCAAGACAAAGGACATAATAAAATTATATCTAATTATCTTCATACATTCTTGTCTGACAGATAACGTAGCTAATTCTATACTTTAAAAAATATTGTCAGGTAACATCTACTTACTTGTATTGGGTCCCATACATCTTAATTGCAGTTGCTTTAGTCAGTCCAAATAAACAATACCTATAAATACTTTTTTCTAAAAATGGTGTTTTCCTTTTCCCTCAGAACCTTGTAATAGTTTTTTTAGGACATGTGCACTGTCCAATCAATCATTCAATCAACCAATTAATTAATCACTAGAGAGAGAGAATGAAACCTACAAATGTGTGGGGGACATTTCCCCACATCCCTTTCATTTGCTATGTACCTGGATAGCAACAATACCTAAGTAACTTCATTTTAGTTGTCGTAGTATGTTTCAAACAAAATACCTTTATATGAGACCCGGTCAACAATCATATATGTAATCTTTTATTTTTTTCTTTGTATGAAATCCATCCAGTTCAATAATACTACCACTTTGGACCAATTTCATACTAGGTTTTTTCCAGTTTTGTGCAGAACATTCATTGATCCCACAATTTCAGAGGAAATAGCATGAGAAAATTGTTGGACATTATGGTTTTCTGGAATGGTACATTTCTGCCTTGCCTTTACAGCTTACAAATGACTCTTTTCTATTGAGCGCTTGTCTCATGGTTTTATATTTAACTGCTTGAAGTTTAGTGCACACACAATACCTTTAAAAGTTCTTTAAACATGCCCTATGGAGTGATCTCAACCCTGTTATTGTAAGTTATAAAACCTTATTTGCTATTTCTTAAAATAGAAATTTGATCATATGCCATATTGGCTTTCTATAGCGAAGCCTTATTATCCACTGTTGCATAACACAACAGTAATTAAAGTATATTTAATGTTTATAGGAAACTGCTGGAGGGCATATTTTTTACTTTATGTACAGTATACAGGTTTACATTATGACTCAAAGTTTCATGTCCTTCCTTATTTGTCCTTGAAAACATGGGAAGTATGATTGAGATATACAGCACATAGCATATCTAGTTCTTAATTTAGTAGTTTACAAGATAAAGAGTCTAATTTGCAGCTACAATTTGATCATTCTTTTTGTGTCGTTTCTGAGCATGTGGCAGATTCTTTACAAAGGATAATTGTAAAAATCAAAGTACCGTACCTGCAGCAAATGATATTAAAATAATGTTTTTAATGTGTGGTCATTCTTATAGTTGCCTGAATTTTAACTTGATTTGTCTGCTCCTTGCCATGCTATGCTTGAATCATGTTATGATGTATCAGATCCATGCCATGCTCTGCCAAAATCAGAGCTCTACTTGAGCTAAACCCTGTTCTTCCCAAGCCATGCCCAACTCTGAATCAGATATACCTTGCAGTGCTTCCAAGTTTTAATAATGCTCTGTCCCAGTCAGGGTTTCACAGACTGTTAGGCAGACTCTACCATCCCATGCCTTAGAGCAGCCCCAGTCAGACATGTGCTGGAAGCCAAAGAGGCAGCCCCCATAAGGTCATGTTGAGTTACAACCCTATACTCATGACAGGTTTCTGCCAGACAGCCATGCCCCAAAATTCTTTCTCACCTGTTACTGACCCAATTTCCACACCAAGTGCCTGTGTCCTGGCCAGTCACCGTGTCAGGTTCAACACCTATTCGTGTTGCAGCACCCAGGTCAAGTTCAGTCACAGCTCCCGTGCCAAACTCAGTCCCAGTTTTTATGCCAAGCTCTGGTCCAGTGTATAGGGCAAGCTTCCCTCTCTTGCTCATGCCAGATCATGGTCAGGTTCTCTCACTGTGTAAAGACCCAGCCCAAGATTCATGCCAAGTCAGTTCCATCTCCTGTGCCAACCTCTGTCATAGCCTCCATGCTAAGCTCCCACCTGCTGAACTCCCTTTGGAATTTGTTGGGACTTGTTCATCAGAGAGGAGAATCTCTCATGTTTTCTCTTGGGATAATGCACACCCATCATTTTCTCTGTATTTTGCGAGACTTGTATTGTGAGATTGTTTTAATGTCCCTGCATACTGTGTTTCACGTCAAGGTTAATTTCCTTTTCCCCTGTTCGTCTCTCTCTTGATTTGTCTTGTTACTTCCTAATTGTTGCCATTATTTTAGTCCTTTGTTTTCACTTTTGGCTGTATGCCATCTGTTGTGTTATGTGGTATGTTTTAATGTGTGTCTCTGTTATGTTTTATTATCATCTGTTAGCATTAGCATTAAGCCTGAAGCTTCAAGTTGCGCACTAAGCACATTAAGGCATCCTTACTACTTAAAACTAAATTCTGACTTTCAAAACTGCTTATCAAGACAAACTAATTACAAATTATATTCTGGACTTTTAATCTGAAAGCTAAAATGGTCTTAAATTAAACATTTAATTAAAATTAAAATTTTATTTAATAAATGTAATTTATTTTATTCATGCTTTATGTTTTGATCATTTTTGCTGTTAGGGTCATGACAAAAAAAACATTTTTGTTTAGATGCTACACACTTAGAATTTTTTTTTTTTAAGTTTATTTATTTATTTATTTATTTAATACAGGGCTCTACCCAAAGAAAGCTGATAGTTGAAGTCTTAGTGGAAGCACTGTGGATTCTGCATAATACCGGACTGGGAAGGAATAAGACTGAAAAGATTAGGATTCTAGATGTTTGGGGAAATTAAGTGCCTAATATTAGAACTATGGCTCAGCCATTGTTCTGATTGTTATGCTCATAACACCCTATACCAGAAACAAATAACTAACTCACCATTACACTAAATTCAAGGTCTGCAGAGAATAAGTTTTACTTACTCTAATTATTCCTTCTAATTAGCGTTCAAGTGGGAAATGGCAATTCATAACGTTTGTATCCATATCCATACGCACTTATGCTTTCTGAGACTTGTGGCATGTTCTCATCAAAATAAAGACACAAAAAGGAGAATAACATAAATGTCAACATCCGATAAGGAGAGAGGTTTCAGCCTAGGGATGTTCACCTTTTATCTTAATCAACAAAAAGGTTAATGAAAGCACAAAGATAAAGCTGCACTGCATTCTGCATTGAGGCAAGAGAAAATAAAGACCTCATGAGACCTGAGTGCTAAGCAGGTTTTTAATCCATGTCGTGCCCTGAAGAGTGGCAGAAAGTGGTGCTTTGTTTACACATGAAATGTCACCAGTGCCCTAAGCAGCAGCTTTTTTCTTGTTTAACCAGGTAGTCCAGTGAATGTTGTGCAGGGAACAATTTATTCATCAATGATTTATTTTTTAATAATAATGAAACCTGGCATTTTTATAGTACAATACAGGCATCCTTTAGGTCTCCCAGCATTAACATTTTATATAGCAACAAAAACCAAACAATATAATGGCTTTAGGACAGGGACAAATGAAAACAAGCAGACAACTAATCTTCTATCTATCTATCTATCTATCTATCTGTCTATCTATCTATCTATCTATCTATCTATCTATCTATCTATCTTAGTGCTGTCAATCAATTAAAGATTTAATCTACTTAATCACACTGATCAATCATGATTAATCACAATTTTTAAACACTCAGATTAACTTGTATTATAAACTTGGAATAAAAGTTGGAATAAGGAAATGTATGATGGTTTAAGGAAACAAATGATGCAGTTTTATAATATCACCAACATTAACATTTAACAAAAGTTAAATTAATATTGCTCAAATGGTTAATTCTTTGCAGCAGTCATAGTGTGAACCCTGTCTGTTCCTATAGTTTTGACCGTGCCTGTTATCTCCTTTTTAACTTGGCTAGCTCATGCTTTGTCAAAAGCTATTTCTTGGTTTTTAACATACCTAGAGTGGATGAGTGCAGTGGCCATTTGTCATCAATTAAATGTGTTGTTACACAGAAGTAGTTATGGTTACTTACTGGTGTTCAGTGGTCTCCAGTAAGTGCAATAAGAGTAGCTTCTGCCAACTGCCTGAATTTCAGCCTTTTCTGTGTCTTACATGTATTCTTGTAAAAATAGTTCCCCTTGAATGTAGCTCCAGCAAACAACTTTGGTTTTATCCGATTCAGCAAACATATAGTATATACAATATATCCTGAAGTTGATGTGTTGGAAGCAGAATAAGTGGGAAGGTGTAAGGATTTAACAACTTTGGGCAACTTTGACAGGCCAAATTGCCATGACTTGGCTTCATACACACAGCCTGATAATTTTCAAAGGTAAAGTGCAGGTTAATTAGTTTTATTTTTTCTTATGTATTATATATGTGTGATTCATTTCCTTAGGCATAGTTTTTTAGGCACAGGTTTTTTTTGGGCAGTGTTGGGAGATGGAACAGATTTAGTCAAATGGTTTGGTATGCTTTATATTGTATACTTGTGTCAAAAGCATACGAGACTCACATTGTCCAACTTACGAACAAATTCGACTTAAGAACGTGCTCCAGGAACGGAACTTGTTTATAGGTAAGTAGGGGACTACTTGTATACCCCTTTATGGAAATGGTTCAGGGCACAAGGTGCGGTAGACCCTGGACAGAAACTGGAGTACGCAGAGGAAACCCAATAAGCACAGTGAGAACATGCAAACTCCACGGGAATCAAACCCTCTACCCTGGAGGTGCAAGGCCACAGAGCTAACACTCTATGCCTAATACATGCTATTAGTTACATTTTTATAAATACAAATTCATAAATAAAACCTCTGTACCGTAACGTCTACATAAATCAAATTAATCTCATCCTGCTACTGTATATCATAAAACTGATGATTTTGATTTTAAATAGTTTGCCTATGATTATAAACCCTCAGACTTTACAGAAGTTGGCAATGAGCCATTGTTTTACTTTTCCATTTAATTGCATGGCTCTGCAGAGCACAGCACTGTTGAGCTAATGTACAGTATTAACGTGATGGTAAGTAAATATGCTTCTTAGAGAAGCTCCAAGGACATGGATGCTGTAATACAACTTAAATGTCATCTTCAATTCACAATTAATTACATTTGATTGATTCAGTTCTGCTCAAAGTGTTATGAGAATTCAGACAGGTAACACAATGCAAAAAGATCTTTAGTACTAGATGATGTGTTACAGAAGTGGGTGGGAAATATCACTGATACAAACAAGTGAAAATTGCATATAGAATAAAAGTACATTATAGAGTAATAATAAACACCTGAACAACTGCACATTTGCGCAACTATTTAATCAGCCAATCATGTGGCAGCAGTGAGATGCATCAACTCATGCAGATACGGGTCAAGGTAATGTTCACGTGATTCAAATGTTCACACTGAACAGTAGATTTTTTCTTTCTTTTTTTAAGTGACAGTAAAAGACTGGGGGGGGGGGGGGGGAGAAGTAATCATCAGCTGTCCAGTTTCAGTGACCCTGTGGACTATAAAATTCGGTTCTTAGCTGAGAGTGAATCCTCATGTGGTCTTCTGCTGTTTTAGCCTTCCCATCCACCTCAAGGTTATCATAGCCTTCTTGTCAGCTCAAACCTATCTGCCTACTGTATCTCTCTGACCTCTCTCATCAGCATTCTCTGTGAACTCTAGAGAGTGTCATATATGGAAATCCTAACTCACCAGTTCATGAAATACTCAAACAATTCATCTGTCACCAAAACCATACCACAATCAGAGATACAGTACTTTGGTCATTACATATTTTTATGTAAACGATAATAAAAGTCATTAACCTGTAACGCCATGACTTTGCTTAAGTTAACTTACTTAAGTTTCTGTCCATGTTCACTTTGTGTCAGTGGGGGTCTCCTGAGATTTCTCCAATTTCCTCCCACCTCTCGAACACATGTCTGTAGGTGGATTGTTACATACAGTAGTTGTACCTATGTCACGAACTAACCGGAGATGAATCAGAAGACTAGCAGTTAGCCCTGTAGCGTGGATGGTAAACCCAAACGCGGAAGTAACGCGAGCAGGCAGGATAACCACGCTGGTTATTATTAGAACTCTTCCGAAGCGAAGTTTACACAAATAAACCCGCGTTCTAAATACACACACCCAATCGGAAGCGATAACCCAAGAAAGTGAGTACTCACGTTTAGACGAGCAAGGCGTCGGCGATAGCATGGGCAAAACTCAATGATTGAGCAATGTGAAGCGCCATCTTGTTTCCTTTTATGCTTCCTGAAACCCGACCGTATTACTTCCGGGTCCTAGTGCCGGTCGTGTTACGAGTGTGCATAACAGTACCCCCCTGTCCAGGACAGACTCTCGACGGTCCTGGGGTGGAGGATACCCGACGACGGTAGTCCCGGATGAGTTCGGGGTCTAGGACAAACCGAGCCGGAATCCAAGATCGGTCCTCGGGACCGTAACCTTCCCAATTCACCAGGTACTGGAGCCCTCTGCCCCGAGGACGTGAGTCAAGGATCCGGCGAACGGTGTAGGCGGGACCACCCTCAATGATACGGGGAGGAGGAGCAGGGTGGGTGGGGGGAACCATTGGTGAAGTGATGAAGGGTTTGAGCTGGGAGGTGTGGAATACCGAATAGATCCCGAGCGCCACAGGCAGCTAGAGCCAGTAGGTGACAGGGTTAATACGGAGGTTGATGCGGTATGGTCCGATGAATCTTGGTGACAACTTTCTTGATTCAGTCTGCAGGTGTAGGTTTTTTGTTGATAGCCATACCTTAGCACCTACTTGGTACATTTGTCCCGGTGGGTGTCGACGGCGATGTTGTAGAGTGTAACGGCGGTTAGCCTGTTGAATGGCGTCGTTTGCTTGTCTCCATAGTCGTCGACACCGGCGAACCAACTGTTGGGCCGACGGTACTTCCACCTCCGGTTCTTGATGGTCAAACATCGGAGGTTGGAAGCTGTAGCATACCTCAAATGGACTTAGGTTGGTGGCAGAAGACATGTGGAGGTTGTGAGACAGCTCAGCCCAAATGAGGTAGCGGGCCCAGGAGCACTGGCGATCAGCAATGAAGCATCTTAGGTAGCACTCCAGTTGTTGGTTGGTTCGCTCCGTCTGACCGTTAGTCTGTGGATGGTAACCGGAGGACAGACTGCAGGTGGAATTGATCAGACGGCAGAAGGCCTTCCAGAACCGAGACGTGAACTGGGGCCCCCTGTCCGAGACGATGTCCTTTGGGAACCCATGCAGGCGGACTACGTGCTCTAATATCAGCTCGGCTGTCCTTTTAGCTGACGGGAGACCGGAGAGGGCCACCAGGTGAACAGCTTTGGAGAACCGGGCGACGATGGTGAGGATGGTGTCTCTTCCTTCATAAACCGGCAGGCCCGTGATGAAGTCAACGGCAATGTGTGTCCAGAGTCGGCGGGGAACCGGGAGTGGTTGAAGTTCCCCTGGCGATGGTCGGTTGCTGTCCTTGGACCTGGCACACACTGGGCACACCTGGACGAACTCGTCTATGTCCTTCCTCATATTGGGCCACCAGAAGGCACGTTGGACGAAAAGTAGGGTGCGCCGCTTTCCAGGGTGTCCAGCAAGTGGGGAGGAGTGTCCCCACTGGAGTACTTCGGCCCTGATGGCGTTGGGTACATAGAGTCGGCCAGGCGGCACACCTGCCGGTTCAGTCTCCGTAGCTTGTGCCTGGCGGACCCTCGTTTCCAGGTGGTTACGACTGAGCGGTGCGAGGATCTTGGTGGGTGGCAGGACAGACGCAGGGTCCGCCCGGGGGCGTCTTCCTTGTGCTGTCGGGAGAGGGCGTCGGCTTTGGTGTTCTTGGACTCCGGGCGGTATGACAGGTGGAAATTATAGTTCTCAAAAAACAGTGCCCACCGCGCCTGTCTGGGGTTGAGTTGTTTTAAGGTGCGGATAGTGATAAGGTTTTGATGGTCGGTCCAGACGATGAATGGCTCTCTGGCGCCCTGGAGCCAGTGTCGCCATTCCTCTAAGGCCCACTTTATGGCCAGCAGCTCGCGGTCCCCTACTCCGTATCGCTGCTGAGTGGCGTCAAATTTCTTGGAGAAAAAAATGCAGGGGTGCAGTTTTTGGTCTGGACCTCGCTGGGAGAGAACAGCCCTGGCGCCCACATCCGAAGCGTCCACCTCCACAACGAATGGTTTGTCAGCATCCGGGTGAAGGAGGATGGGAGCAGTGGTGAAGCGGCGACAGAACTCATGGAAGGCAGAGACGGCAGTTGAGGTGAGGTTGAAGGGGTGAGATGATGGGCGGGTCAGAGCGGTTAGTGGAGCTGCAACGGTACTGTAGTCCCGGATAAAGCGGCGATAGAAATTGGCAAACCCGAGAAATCTCTGGAGTTGTTTAAGAGTCTTGGGTAGGGGCCAATGGCTCACAACTTCCAGTTTCTGCGGGTCCATGGCCACACCCTGGAAAGGAGATGGGGCTGGAGGAAAGGGGCTGACTGTCGACTGATGTAATGGTTACGGGCTGGGATAACGCCTCGATTTTTATCCCCAGTTTTTTGGCATATGAAGAGTCAATGAAGTTACCTGCTGATGGCTCAGTCATTCTGTCACGAACTAACCGGAGATGAATCAGAAGACTAGCAGTTAGCCCTGTAGCGTGGATGGTAAACCCAAACGCGGAAGTAACGTGAGCAGGCAGGATAACCACGCTGGTTATTATTAGAACTCTCCCGAAGCGAGAGCAAGAGTTTACACAAATAAACCCGCGTTCTAAATACACACACCCAATCGGAAGCGATAACCCAAGAAAGTGAGTACTCACGTTTAGACGAGCGAGGCGTGGCGATAGCATGGGCAAAACTCAATGACTGAGCAATGTGAAACGCCATCTTGTTTCCTTTTATGCTTCCTAAAACCCGACCGTATTACTTCCGGGTCCTAGTGCCGGTCGTGTTACGAGTGTGCATGACAACCTAGCTGTGAGCTGTGGTTGTACCTAGTGTGAATGTGTGTGTATGGTGCCCTGCGATGGACTGTCTTCCAAACCAATTTGTATTCCTATCTCATATCCAGTGTCCCTGCGCTATGCTCCTGATCCACCACAACTATGACCAGGATAAAGATGAATGAATCAATGACCTTTAAAGATGATGGTGTAAAGATTTTTCAATCCTTTAGCTCGCTCATAAAAGCTCACTGTGTTTCAGTGTATGAGTGCTTTGTATGACTTTTAGGTAAACTAATTTATAAAGTGTGCAACATTGTTCTAACACAACACCATATTGAAACTCATGCGGTGTACGCCAGCTCGTAGCTTAATTTCCTAGTTACTTGATTTAATGTTTGTATATACAGTATAATATATTATATTACAACTTTGCTTGAGCTTGTTTGCAATTGAATAGGTGAAGTAAATTATCTATCTAATACCTCGTTTCTATTTTTGCAGTGTAGCCATTGGAATAAGTTATGTTTTGGCAGGGAGTGAAGCATATGCTGCACTTTTTCATACAAGGTAAGATCACAAATTACACTATACTATACACCAGTCAGTCATAACACTAATACCATGGTCAGGGGAATTGAATAATATTGATTATTAATTAATATACCAGTAAAATTGTGAAGAGAATAATGGGTACTCATGGCTCACCCATATCTACGGGTACCAAAAGCCAGCCTGTCCGATCTGATCCCACACAGAAGCCAATGCAGCCCAAAAAAGTCAATGCTTGCCATACTAGAAAGTGCACCATAGCCTGTCAAAGAGCCCAAGACTGCCTCCAAACTCCCCAGATCCCAATCCAATTGAGCACCCATGAAATGCTCTGGACAAAAAAGTCTGATCCCCAGAGGCCCCACCCCAAAACCCATAGCACCCAATGGATCCACCGCTAACATTCTGGTGTTGGTCACCACAGCACACCAACAGAGGCCCTGCATAGCTATGTTCTGAAGGGCCAGAGCAAACCGGTGCTACAAGAGGTGGTTTTATTGTTTTTAATGGTTTTACTGTTATGGTGTGAGATTGAACTTCATAGTCTGATTCTAAATAATGTCTCTCTTTTTAAGAGCCTATTCTAAACTTCATCCTATGACAGTATGGAGCAGTATGTAAATAAAGCAATTGCTTTGGCGATTCATACAGTGTATTTCTTTTGTAACTGTACCGTGTAACAGTTATGTCAACATGTTAGTTGGCAACTTGCTGCTATGTTAACAGGGAAGCAAGGAAACTAGCTAGCTTTCTACTCTGTTGAAGATAAGCTTGGGACAGATGCTTAGGTTGGATTGTTAAAGTTGGTTCTGACTACTTCACGGTAATCAGACTGGTTCTAACTGGTATATCTGGATCCAACTTGGATCTACCAGTCTAGTTCCTGCTGGATCATGGATAAGGATGTGATTTTAGACAGGTTGTAGACACCACCGGCATTAGATGGTTCTACCTGGTTGGGTTGATCAGCATGTTGTTCAGGCTGGTACTAGCAGCTTTCATCTGGTCAAGCTAGGAGAACAGCTAACCTTTTAGGCTGAAAGGTAATCTAGCAAATTAAATAGAATAGTCTAAGGACCAAGCTGGAGAACCAGATTAACCAGCCTAACTCTGCTGATTACATATATGAACCTAAAGAAGTCTAGTCATGTTGACTTGCTCAGTCAGCCCTTCAGTGAGAACTGGGTGATCACAGCTTTGCTAATGCTAACAAAACTAAGCAGTTCTAAACCTTAAATAAATAAATACAATAAGAATGTATCTCTTTTGTGCACAATTGTTATCTATGATGACATGTCTTTGCTGTGAAGACACACTTCAAATTACATCTCAAAATAAGACCTTAAATCTCAAAACGGTCATTGTTATCATACAGTGTAAATCCCCCAGATACCCTGTGCTCTGCATCTTAGAAATTCCAGTAATGTTCTGCAGGGCTTAATGGATCACTAGTCAAACAAGGACATGTTAAAAACAATATTGGAATATTGCCCCACTTTGCCACATACTTCTCTTCCATCATTTTCATTTAATATCAAGGAATTAAACATGCATGAGCAGATTAAACTCTTCCAGGTGTTCTGGACTTTGTCAGCTAATTTGTCCTGAATATATTGCATGCACTCTTTTCTCAGTGCTCAAATCATCATTCAGCTTGTGCTTTGCTTTGATGCAGCATTAATGTGATTTAGTGTTCATTTGGCTGCAAACGTCCTTGTAAAGTTAAACACACATCCCCAGTGGATGAGAGGGACAAGTATAATTGATTCTGACCTAGACCATTTTGAGAACGAACTCTCCGAAAACACTGGAGTACAACTTTTATTGAAATTCTTCCATAATGGATATATGAGCACACATAGTAAGTGTTATAGCTGATTTATGCCAAAATGTCTAGCACAATAAAGATAATGGGATGTAAATGTTGCATTTTTATATCGGTATCAATCCCATTTGGGACTGTATTAAAAATAAATCATAACTAAAAAGTACTTCATGCTATGTTCAAGAATATTTTTATTTCTCTCATTTTCTCAATATGAGACGACGCACAAATATTTTTGTTTATTCTCTAAAAACTATTATGGTTTTTATCTTGCATATATCAAGATATCGCTCATTAAGAGAAAAAGCAGTTGAATATTTGTTAGCAGTTGATTCACACTTTATAACTTGCCCACAGAATATAATCTCATAACTTCAAGTGCATGCAAAGTTTAATATAATAAAACATTAAAACTGTTTTTTTTTTTTATGCCGTCTAAAGCTTTTTATTTATTTATTTTTTTCAATTTTGCAGCAATTATGAGGTCAAACAAATATTTTGTTCCTTGTTAATCCATTATGAAATGTATGGAAAAGGTTGTGTGAGTTTGGTTATGGTCATATTTTATCAAAGCTGCTATGTCAGACGGCACTTAGGCACTAAAATGGTGAGGTGCCGAATTCCATGTGTGCATCAATATGCAGCTTGGGAGTCTAAAGCGTAAACAGGGAAATTAAATAAATCGACTCTGGAGCTCTTTCCAAGAGTAGCATACGGTCTCATAATTCAATTAATGAGTGGCTGTAATTGCAACCTGCTTGTGTTTCTACTAAGTTTATCCATGTATTAAGGTCCATATCTTAGCTAAGTCTCTACTATAATATGGTGCAGCTGGCATAAATGGGCTGGCAAGAAAGATAATAATAATAATAATAATAATAATAATAATAATAATAATAGTAATGATAATAGGCACAGTGGTGTAGTGGTTAGCACTGTTGCCTTGCACCTCCAGGGTCCAGGTTTGATTTCCAGCCAGGTTCGATTCCTGTCTCTGTGTTCATGGACTTTGCATGGTATTCCGGTTTCCTCCCACAGTTCAAAGGCATGCAGATTAGGCAAATTCCTAATCCCAAATTGCCCAGTGTGTGTGTGTGTGTGTGTGTGTGTGTGTGTGTGTGTGTGTGTGTGTGTGTGTGTGTGTGTGTGTGTGTGTGTGTGTGTGTGTGTGTGCCCTACGATGAATTTGCTCCCTATCCAGGATGTATCCCGTCTCATGCCGTAATTCCGCTGTAATAGGCTCCAAGCCCTCCGTGACCCTAAATACAGAGCAAAGCGGTGTAGATGGTAAGTGAGTAAGTGAGTAATAATAATAACTCAAGACTCAAGATCAGCTAAACGGCCTTTTATAATTTCAGCTGCCAGGCAACTCCCTCCGGCAGGTAATCAACAAAGATGCAAAACACCTGATCATGCACCATTATAAACCTTCTATGTGCATTATTTAGTGTGTAGATATCATTTCTGGGCCATGTGTGAGAGATCACTTAGTTTAAATATAGTATTTTCTTATTTTATATATAGACCACAGAGTTGGTGACAATAGCGCTCCCTGCTGAGAGACGAGTCACTCCCCCTGCGAGCTGACACCCAGTTTTCGGTCTCACTGTCACAAAAGCACAAGCATGCTTCACGCTATCTCTCATCCAGTCCCTAATTTGCTCCTGATTCTATTTCCCATTAATCTTCCAATTCAACATAGACGGCCAGTAATCAGCAGCTTTATTGACATCTGGCGCTGAACACTGTAACATACAGGGTTGCGTTTTTTGGCAGCCTGTCTGATTGTTAGCTATTAACAGACGTCTTAAGGTAAACTATTTGGGATTTTTGTGGCGCCATGTTTAAGAGCAGTGTGCAGAACAGTATGACTATGTAAATTCTCTGAATGTACTATATAGTATTATATACAAATCCACCTATTACTGACCATCATATCAGGTGATTACACCGAGTGAAACCATCAACATACTTAAAACTGCTTGGTTTCTATCATATGCAGCTATGAAAGAGAAAATATTTATAATCACACTATTTGGTGTAATCCAGACACGAGTGTTTTCTTTTTGAATCTGCTTGCTCTCAAGGGTTTTCTCAGGCAGTTTTTTTTCTCGCTGTGTCATTAAGAATCCATTTAAATCTACATTATATAGACAAAAAAGTGAAATTATTTGAAAAAAAAAATACAATTGTAGGTCCTTATCTGTAAAATAGCTTAAATCATACATATATTTTTTCTTACTGTATTAGAAAATGCATTCTTTACTCATAAGAGCTAAAGCTAATAGCTAATTGCATTTCCTTGCTATGTTTGGATCAATAGACTTGAAATTTAGTTTGGTATTTGTCATCCATAAAAGGATAGGGGAAAGACTTTGAGTATGAATTCACACAGTCAAATGACATAAATTAGCAAAATAGTTTAGTCTTGGGAAAGAATAATAGCATAATGTTAAGTTTCTCTCAATCTCGGGGAAGTTTGTCACTGGCATCAACCCTGTCTTGTTTTTCCTTGTGGAATAATATGAGATTTGCACAGAAAATTTCTTTCCATCACACTATTGATACATTCTGTATTCAAAATGTGTTGAATAATTTATATAACAGTGTGTATTATATATATATATATTTTTTTTATAACAAATTATTATAATAATTCCGCCTGTGACATAAGTACATAATATTATTGCACTTGTTGCCATACATTATTGTTTAGTAGCAACAGCTGATTGCCAGGAAATTATATGGCAAACAGCCCACATAAACCGAGACTAATAATAAAATAGTTTTTTAAAATGTAGTTTAACCAAGAGAAACACTTATACGTATAATTTCCTGGAAGAAAAAAGTTTATATTTTTAGAAGGAGTTTAGGGTGTATATTTTTATTCATTCAAGAAAGAGAATGCACAAGATTCTTTTAAGGAAATGACTGTAACATGAGTGATAAAAACATACGTAAAAATATATTTTTAAAAAACATTTTACAAAAATGCAAAATACAGTTTATAGCATCCTACTTTTTTTATTATTATTTTGGTAGACCCTTTAATCAAGCCCAGAGAAATTAAAATGTATTTAAGATTCCGATTAATAACAAATTAGTCATCACTATTGACGGCTCTATATTTAATTTTATTTGCCCTATCAGTGATAACATCTTTTTTTATTAATTAATTTCTTTTTTCTTCTTCTTCTTCTTAATTTTCACTAGCAACCTATAGCCTCAGACTCCTCAAAACCATTTTACAAGTCCACTGGGGGTCATTAGTGCCAAATCCTGCTAAGCAAATGCACTAATGAAGGCATAAAGGGATGTGAAAATGTTTACATGAGGTGCATTGATTAGCAGTTTGATATTCTCCTGGTGATATTCAGAGCATTAAGGGTTGTTAAGAAGGCTGGCTTGTAAAAACAAACCTCGTCATTTTGAAGCAGAAATTATTAAAAGCAAAGGGCACAATCAATGTAATCAATGACGTGTCGGTTAATTATGTGAGTTCGGAAACTACTTATTTATGGATGGTTTTGTTTGGAGCTATAGTTGAACCTGTCAGGCTTTTCACTGCTGAGGCGTCATTAATTTAACATGAACTTTTAATGGCAGCTGGTTTGGATTCCTTTCACTGAATAGTTCAGCTCAATAGAGACTGGTCATGGCAACAAAGAGGCTTGAAACAGCAGCATTAGTCCATCCCCTCATCAATATGACAAATGTCATATGCCTAGCCTTCCTCCGAGGTGCACTTGGGTCTCCAGCCTTATGTTATAATTTAGTTGTGTAGTATTAAAACATATGTGCTGACAAAGTGGTTGATTTATAAAGTATAAATACTCTTTGCAGTTTCTACCAAGCTCTTATTATAAGATGTGATAATTAGGAGAACAATTACGCAATGTCCTATTTTGTGGTGTTACTAAATTACTTATTATATTGTTATATCTGGTTTTATTATATTGTTATATGCCTTTTTGCATATGTAATGTTTTTGAATCAGTTACATTCCAAAGCCTACAAATGCTATACTTATGTTAATTTAATGGTGCTTACCTTAGACCATGTTATTGTGTCTCCACGCCCAACTGTATCAGGATACAAAGGACATTTTGTCCTAAGCTCACATTAGTGTCTGTCCAGAGTGTCCACATTAGTATAAAAGCATGCACAATATTAACAGTTGTAAAGTACCATGTGTTAATAAGCTAAACATCCAGTATCTTGGTTTATACCAAACTACCACTGGTTATACAGTACCACTGGCTATATCCCACAGTTGATCTCATAACTTAAAGTCTATTTTTTGGTAGCAATATTAGTAAATTGTTATTTAGTAAATAATTCTGATGTTCTAATTTGTTTCTACAATAACAGCTTATTTAGAGTGGCTTGCATGGTGGACCTGCTGCATGGTCTAAGCCTAATAATAATAATAATAATAATAATAATAATAATAATAATACATTTATTAAATTAACAAGCTGTCTGTAGGGACTTTTATTTGATATTTAAGGAATAAGTCTCCAGTGTCATCAATTTTTTTTTTACCATCAATGTGAATGCATTTAAGATAGACTATTCTGTGCTTTCTAATTTCTTGGTAACATGACCAGGTGCATATTTAATTGTGTTTTCTTTTTGTTTTATTAACTTTAATATTAAAGTTTGAAATAAATATACTGTAAATAGATGAGTGAAGACACATTTGTTCACATGTGCATTATTTATTTGGTTGAGAGGTTGTAGTGGTGACGGAAGATTCAAAACACACCATAAAGTTTCCTATAGCACATTGCAAGGTCTTCCACTTACTTACTAACTCACCCTCTCATCGTCATAGGAGGGCCTGGAGCCTATTCCAGGAGACTTAGAGCATGAGGCGGGGTACACCCTGAACAGGGTGCCAATCCATCGTAGGGCGCACACACAGACCCACACACTTATTCATACACTATGTACAATTTGAAATTGCCAATTAGCCTAATTTCCATGTCTTTGGACTGTGGAAGGAATCCAGAGTACCTGGAGGAAACTCACTAAGCACATGGTGAACATGCAAACGCCATTCAAACAGAGGCGGGAATTAAACCTGGCCAGAAATCGAACCCGGACACTGGAGGTTCAAGGCGACAGTGCTAACCACTAAGCCAAGTCTTCATATAAGGTCAAATTCAGGACACTGTGGTGGTCAATTCACATGTGAAAAATGATTTATCATGATCCCAGAACCACATTATTACAATTTGAGACTAATATTGGCATTGTCATCCTGGAATACTCCTGTGGCATCAGGAAAGAAAAAAATCCACGAATATGATAAGCTGGTCATTCTGAATATTCAAGCAGTCAGACTTTATTTTATTGCTGAATAACATTGCAGAGCCTAAACTTGACCAATTGAAACAACCCCAAATCATAACACTGCCTCCAGAGGCTTGTATATTGGGCGTTATTCATGATGGTTACATCAGTTCATGTGCTACCCTTTTTACCCTTTTACTGCAGCAATTATTTCATTAAATGCTCTTTAATATTTCCCTATATAAATTAATGAATGTTCTTAGACAAGACAGTGTAATTGATAACAGGACATGTCACATTAATAAATAAAACAAAATTGTAAACTTCAGGTTGCCGCAGTATAAGAGGAATAAAGCATTTCAGGGGTTTAATGTGTTTGTCGCTTCAGGCTGAATTACATAACCCTGTTACTTGATTACTTTACATTATTGAATTCCATCAAATCCAGCACAAATGCTCCATTCTATGATAATGTAGTGCAATAAATCATCATGTGAATGCAGGCTGGACCATAAATAGTGAATAAAGTACAAGGTAAAATGCTTTATGGGAAATGTATGCATATCTATGTGGATCATTTAAAAAAGCAGGAATTCAACAATTGCCAGAATGCAGGCTTCCCTGGGAACAGAATAAATGGCGTAGCAACTTGGCAAAAATTAACAGATCTAAAGCTGAGCTTGGAAAACAAGAGCTCGGTTAGATGCTCAATGTCAATCTAGATACCTCATGTTCTTTTCCCATGGGCTCCCCCCACCTCCACCACCCCGTAATTGCACTTATCACTGTGGAAAGGTAATTTATTTTGTTCCATTCCAGTAAACACTTAACCTGGATATTGTTCTCACAGGTCTGGCTGTATCTGACTTAAATGCTTGAATGGTTTATTAAGATCACAAAATAGGCAGATACTTGCTCTAAAACAGGTCAGGAGAAGAAAGGGAGTAAAAGGGAAAGTGAGCCTTTCCAAACTAAAATAGATCCCCCCCCCCAACCACACACACACACACACACACACACAAACACATTTTTATGTCTATCTGTAAGATATGATTCACTTGGCCATTTGGGTTTGCCTTGTATTAATATCTTCTGCCTGCATTATGTTTGTGCTTGTGAGTTGTTGTTTTTTTGTTAATGCAAAGATCTTGACCTAAATTTCTGTCTAGTTTCATTTAAATGCAGGTTAATTCATTTGTGTGTTTCTATATATAATATTTTGCTACAGAAACGGGTCCTAAAATATCACAAATCATAGAAAACATTAAAATTACTTTAATTTTGCATTCTGCTCATGCAGACGTTTATAAGTGCAGGTCACTTATATACTTATAAATGTCATTTTTAGATCTTGTTCCTTGTTGTTATTTACAGTCACCATGTGGGTGGAAGGAAGAACATTTTGTAACTGCCAGCCTGTTTTTGTACTTTTACAGTCACATCTACATTATTCCTGCCTTTACATGGGCGCTTTCGTTGGGTATCCTCGTGGCCCAGGTAATCATCCAGCCTATCATGTCACTGCTCACTCTCCTCAAAGGGATCCTGCTGATTATCACTGTAAGTACACATAATTCACATCTTGAAGCTGGATTGCACTGTACATGTTTATGCTGTTCAAGTTCTCTCAGATGCCTCATCCTGCAATTTTATTCTTCGTAATATTTTTCTTTCTGAAATTTGTTGCAGGAATATAGACACCCAACTGCATGTAACATGTGTCTTTAGTTAATGATAGTAGTTGCTCAATTTCTCACTCAACCTCCATTTCATTCATCAATGTGAAGGAATTAGATCTGAGTATGCTTTATGTGTGCTGGTCCAGTGTATCATACACCTACATTTTATCCGGATGTAAAAATATTGTCGACATTACATTTACACTCATATACATTCATATATGGCATTTGGAAGACATTCATATTTCATAATCATAAGGGAATCATTAATCATAAGACGATTTACAATATTTACAATATTACAATACAGAAATACCTGGTGGGGCTCTTTTTCGCATGAATTTCGCTATCAATGTGCCATGGGATAAAGGGAATCAGCCTGTGTTATTGAAGACCAGGTTGCTTTGATTGCAGCTTTCAGTTCATCTGTATTGTTGGGTTGGGCGTTTCTCATGTTCCTCTTGACAATACAATATAGATTCTCTATGGTGTTCTGGTCAGACAGGTTAGCTGGTTATTTAAGCAAAGAAAAATTGGTCAGCAAGCCAGTTAGTTTTAGTTTTGGCACTGTGGATAGGTTCTGCTGGTAAAGGCAATCAGCATCTCCATAAACCTTGTCAGCAGACAAAAGCATGATGTGCTCTAAAATTTCCTGAAAGGTGGCTATGTCGACTTTGGACTTAATAAAACCAGTGGACACCAGCAGATGACATGGCACCCAAATCATCACTACCTATGAAAACTTCACATTGGGCTTCACGCAACTTGGATTAGGTGCCTCTCCACTCTTTCTCCAGACTCTGGGAACTTGATTTTCAAATGAAAAGCAAATGTACTTTCATTTGAAAAAAGTACTTTAGACCACTGAGAAATAGTCCAGATTTTTTTATTTTTTGTCCAGATAAGAAAATGCAACAGTTGTATCCTATTGCTTGAAGACGTATGTACATGGTTGATGATTGATGCACTGATACACTGTCAAGTCAGACAGAGAGATACACTGTATGAATGAATAAGTAATATGTATGAATAGTAATAATAATAGTAATTTGTAGAATGTGTACACCAGACTGGTCTACTGTATATGTTTCAGTGTTTCACTAAAGCTACAGTAACAATAACTGGGGTTACCATAATGATACCAGAACATTTCATCTAGTTTTTATTCTTTAAAAGGCTCGTGTTGTGCTTCTGCATTCTAATCACATTCATTTATCTCACTAAAATAAGGTGCTTCATTATTTTGTGTGGGAGCAGCGAAGAAGGGCGGAAATTAGTAGGCAGAACTGAAGAGGAGGATGTGGCACTAGAGAAATAATGAACGATAGTTATAAAATAATAATGCTTCCTGGGCCGAGATTTATGCAGATGAAGAAGCTAGCATGGCAAGTCTTTTTTTTTTTTTTGTACCCATCACAGTTACAGTGGTCAAATGTATGGGCAAAATGGTCAAATCATATGTATTACATTGACAGTAATTAAAAGCTAATTTATATTACCCACAATATTTTTCATGCACGACTGCTCACACAATTGACACAGATAATGTCCATGAGTGTAGGAGGAAGATTGCTCACTGAGTCCTTGCTTGGTCATTACAAACGTGGCATGCTCAAGCTGATGTGAATGTCTTTGAACATCCAGAACCTTCTTCCTATAGTCATGAAACGCCAATAAGCAACCACTGAAACCATTGTTCAAACTTTGTCTCAGCATACTGATTCAATACTGTAAATCAACGGTTGCAGATGGGGAGTTCCATCAGCATGCTGTTGACCCCTGTGTGATGGAATGTATTGGCATTGCAATGTACTGGAATGTCACAGGCTTGTTGTGTTTGTTTGCAATGCCCACTCGGTTGTCATGTACACATCATGTTGCGTAAAGCAGCTGCAAGTCCATTTCCTCTGCAGTTCTCATATTGTTCATGTTTAGGCCACAGTCCTGATGATCACTGCAAGCCGTTCATCATGCAGTCTTCCTGCTCCGGCACATCCTGGCAGCCTGAGAGAAATTTTCAGCTTTGTCTCATCAGCCAGCTTAATTGAGCTCATCAATCACACTCTGTGATGTATCGTCGTTAGCCGGAGCATTCATGCTTATCGATAATTTGAACAGTTATCATTTATGAGCTGGAGCTTTATGGAGTGCAGGTAGCCCCTCCAGTGGCACATTGTCAATCATGCCACCTGGATCAGGAAGTGCTGCCCTGCGCAAGCTCCGCCCCATGGACATTATGCCTGTGAATAGTATTGCTATTTAACCACAGGTATTTTTTTTTTCTTCTGACAGTCACACTTTCACAGTGACCCATAGAATAACCGGTTCTAAATGAAGAGCTAAAGTGGCAGTAATTTATAGCCTTCCTAGAATGGATGTGCAGCATGTTTCTCAATTTGAAATAGACTGTTGGAATGCTCTTGCGCACACTACAGTAGGTTTGCCAACATGCCTTTTTTATTAGAATATGAGCAAGCAGGCCATATTTAAGACATCGCATACACCAATCAGCCATAACATCACAATACAAAACATTAAGCGTAGAATTGTGTAGGTTCCCCTTGTGCCACTTAGGCAGCTCTGGCCCCTCAGGGCACAAGTCTACAAGACCTCTGGGGTGTGCTCTGGTACCTGGCACCAGGACATGAGTGGATGCTGAGAGTTGCAGGGAGGGGCCGTTGCTGATCAGACTTGTTTATCATTTGTATCTCATGGGTGCTCAACCTGGGAATGTGACCAGCATTAACATTTTTCAGAGTTGTGCTGCATTGGCTTTTTTTGTGTGGGATCAGAGCAGACAGGCTGGCCATGCTCTCCACAGGCATAAATGAGCCTTGTGTAATCATGATCCTGTCATCAGTTTACCAGTATATAATTGCTAATTAATGGTAATGTGTTAATGTAATGTGGTGTTAATGTTGTGACTGATTTTAAATTATACTATAAAAAGACTGAAGAACACTAACATTAGTGAAAGTGAAGTACAGAACAGTATCATTTTACATTATTCTAGAAAGGTTACATGTAGGGAACGTCACAAAGCGAAGCACACTATAATAGGAATATAATCACCAATGGGATTGTGGTGATGGGAACATTTACTTTCCTAGAGCAGTTTTATTCCTATAGCAATGAAAGTAAACCTTGCTTATGACAGTTTATTTTTATCCATTAAAAGGTCTGAAACTTTATTTTCATTTAGAACGAAAAGTCGACTCAGAATTTCATTCCAAAAAAGATTCCTTTGAAGACTGTTAAACAGATTGCTATGCGTATCATTCAGTCCACAGTATTCCCTGACCTGTAAAATGTAACACAACATTAACCATATTTTGTTCAATACATGCCCATGAAATTAAGACATACATGTCATCACAACAACTGAGTCAGAATCACACATTAGCCGTAAGGAGACAACAATTAACGCTGTGTTTGGAGCGTGCACATGAGCATGTCAATACCCACGCCTTTCTCCCCGTTTAATTTTGTATGGGTCAGCAGCAATGTTAAACTGTTTAAGGAAGCATCAGCCAAAGCTGCAATAGGATATGCAGATGAGTTCAAAGGCAGGCTGGCGGTAATTACAAAGGGGGGAGGCAGCAAGGAGGCATGTCAGATGCTGGCTCCCTAATTACCACCAGACTGGGATTTATTGTTCAGATTGGACGATCCTCCCTTTTAACTCCTGAGAGGGAATCATAACCTGAAATATAGAACCATTAAAAATGCATATGGGTCTTGTTTCAAATGCAGCCATGACATATTTCATGCTGATGACAATATCTTGGCCTGTTAATGGCGGTCATTAAACGATGCGTGGTTTCGAGATGGGACTGCTACAGCGAATGAACCTATATATCATATATATGAAACACACTCATTAGCTTGTATATTTTACTTTATGGCAAAGTCCTTGGAAATGTTTTCTTTTCATTGGTTTATTTCTTCATAGTAGGTTTTGGTTTGCCTGTTGCCTCTTTGTTTTGAATTATGCATGAGACTTTTTCACAGTGGCTGCTCGACTGGGTGGGGAGAAGATGTATTCGAGTTTTGTAGCTTGCCTAGGGTTCCCAGTCTAACTTTGCTTTGACTAGATGTGTTGGCTGACTGGGAATTGCTGTTGCCTCTAATCAGTTTGCCTCTGTCACATGGCTTCTGACATGTGGGATGATGAGAAGAGGATGCAAGTGAAATGGTGCATTTTTCTCTTTATGCAGATGGCACTAGCTGTTTTACCCTGTGTGTGTGTGTGTGTGTGTGTGTGTGCGTGCGTGTATGCGTGCGTGCTTGTGTGTTCGGTGGTTTTTGGGAGTGTGCGCACACCCTAAACTATGCTGCTACATGTATAAGTTTGTGTGGGTTTTGTGCACCATTTGTGCCCTGATACGTAGATATATGTGTATGAACATCTAGCTGATTTGCAGTCATTTCTTAATTTTGTCATTGATTTCTTGAAACATTTTTACTCGGTCCAGTATTTTTCTGCCAGTTACTTAATTACTAAAGGTAAAGAAATTTAACATTGTTGTTGTTAGTCTTTCGACTGCTCCCTTTGAGGGGTCGCCACAGTGGACCAACTGATCCATACAGCAAATGGGCAAAGGTTTTATGCCCTTCCTGATGCAACCCTCCCATTTTAACCGAGCTTGAGACCAGCACTGCATTCGGTGGCTGGGGTTTGGGCATTGGCTGGGAATCGAACCCGGGCCTTTCGCATGGTAGGTGAGAAACCTATCACTGAGCCACCAATCCCCTAGGTAAAGTAAGTTGAAAAATATTGGAAAAATATATACAAGTGATAAAATATTAGTTTTAGAAAAATGTTCAAAAGTGCCCTGAAAGTTCTGTAATTAAATAGTGGGAAGTAAACCAAAATCTTCATTTAAACAGTAGTCCACATGCATGATTATGTAAAGAGTTGTTACATTTCCTGTTTGAGAGAATTTTAGTGGGTGTAATTTGAATAGCCTACTGAGTGCAAAATAAGCTGTAAGTTTTGTTTTTCAAGACGACAAAAGCAACAAAGAAGAAACATAGAACACTATATGAGAAAACCAAATAAATAATTAACATAACTGTGTTTACTTCTTGTTCGAAGCTTTCAGCCTGTCCACATGCCGTGTACACACTAAAGCTGATATGTGATAACTGCTTGACTTGATTATAGGGCTGAATCGTGGTCAATCAGTTTCCTTACAATAGCTCGCAGAACACTAATTCTAATTAACAGCCTTTCCTTAAATTATAAATAAAATAGAGCAAGGAAAAACTAATGTGCAGGGCAGGTGAAAAAGAGGATAAAGTGCAGGATGTGACATTGGTCATGTTTTTAAAAAAAAAAATTTTATTGGACATGTGCATCAGTGAGACTGAGTCACCTTTTCCTATCAGTAATATTGTTTTGGAACTGTGACATAAGTCAGATGTTCAATAAAGAGAGATTGATTTTAAGGGGGAAAAAAATCTTACCTTTAATTATTTTAGCTTTCTTTCATGGCATTTGACATTTATTTTACAGACTTCATTTGTCAATATGCCTTGCGGTTCATCTGTCAGTCACGCAATGTCTATTGTTTTGCAAGCCAAGAAACAGTGTTTAAATTTATTTCTGATTGTCATTAGTATTAACGCTATTTGATCACTGATTGTACACATTTTATTTAGTTTCTTTTATGTTGGTAAAAAAAAATTATTTTAAAGCATTATTATGAAAAATAAGTATTTTATTTTTCATAATCATTTAATTCATAAGTCAAATGATTTATGAATATTAGCTTTATTGAAAGTCTTGCCCATATTATTAAAGTCAATGTCAAGATTTCTTTCCCCTAGCTTATTAGTCATTCAGGAAGTTTCATGCTTACTATCAATTATAAAGCCTCTGGTTTCTCTCACTGACTACACTAACGTAGTTCCCCAGCTTTTAATTTGTTTGTCTCACAACAGCTAAATTAGAGTTAGTGTTTACTTGCTTCTTATTAGCCTGTCAAGGCAAACCTAGGATGCATAAAGCATTTATTGCTTTGTTTTGCTCCATGTGCCAAATTCAGACTTGTTTTGAAATATCATGTGCAAACCAAAAGCCTTTTCTTTTCTGCATTTGCATCTAAAGTGGAGTTGCATCTAAGATTCCCTCCTGCAACGTGGAATATTTTAAATACTGAGAAGATTATGATGAACATGAGCACAAAAAGACGACTAGATTCTTTTCGTGGTAACACAAACAAATTACCTTCACTCAGCTTAGAATACACTTTTCCAAGTTCACTCCACACATGCCTGAAGCCGTATATGTGCAAATATTTTGGCACGGTTCATATTTCAGTCTCTTTTTGATGTGTTGTATATAACGTATCAGAGCAATAACACAATCTTTTATGGCTTATTGTTTTTGGGCTTGTTTTATTTCATTATTTTGGCTTTTATTGTACATTGTAAGCTTCAGAGTCTCAAATGATTTTTTGTCCCACAATGCTTCAGAGGAGGTAAAAAATCAATTTTTCCACCTTGTGATGATTTATTTATTCTATCTGCTGCACTTCACCTCTAGTTCCCCTCCAGAACACAAGTGGCGATCTATAGGGCTGTAACCATATCATGACAGTTCATAGCCAGACTGGTAAATCATGGTTTCAGCATGAAGATTGTTATATTTGTGTAATTAGAATTAGATTTAGGGTGCATGTCAGAAAATAGCTCTCATCTAATCTAAACACTAAATCAATGGCAAGTCAACGTCATTAAGTTGACTTTATTTGAGGGTAATTAAGCAAGGCTAATGCTAGACGCATACCCGGTACTGTATAACAGAGGGAAAATATCATTACACCTGAAATGCAATAAAGCAAAGTGACCAAAAAAGAAATAAAAAGTTTTAGATCTGTTTAGCTGTCAGATGCATTCTGCTGGCACACACTGGGTTGTTTTGCAAGCCAAGAAACATCATTGTAATTTATTCTGATTATAATTAGTATTAACTAAAAGTTTAATTAAAAGTTCATTGTAGAAAATTTCAAATTCATTTATTTGTTTATATATTTATTCTTTTTTTTTTTTTTTTTTGATTGATTGATTGATGGTAAAAAAAAAATGTTTTGGACCATTTCCAAAGCTTTCAGTTTCGGTAAACTCAAATCACTCCCTGTTTATTTAGGGGTGGGGGGGGGAAGGTATTGGCACAATATTCATTACATGAGTCAATGCATTACAAGTGTAGCATTGGAGAAAGACTGGGCTTCCAGTGAGTGTCAGCTACAGTAATAACACCCGTACAACTGCTGATCTCTTAGGCCGATTTTGATTCTTTTTTTTTTTACATATTTTATAGTACTACTCAAATGATAAAATGCAGAGCTCCTATGTAAAATGCCTAAAGGTTAACTGATCTGATATTGTCAGTTGAATATTTATTTGCGTTATTTCCTATCTCACTCCTTATCTGCACTGGATCAGCAATTTAGATTTAGTAATATAATGTCCTGAACTTTCAGCCTCCTAACACACAGTATGATGCAGATCAATCCCTGTTATCCGTTATCAACCAAATGAGGATGGGGTTCCCTGTTGAGTCTGGTTCCTCTCAAGGTTTCTTCCTACTGTCATCGCAGGGAGTTTTTCCTTGCCATTGTCCCCAGCTTGCTCATCAGGGACAGTCTTATCATTTTGATTCATACACAGTCACATTTCATACAAACTTAAATAATTATTTTAATTGTGTAAAGCTGCTTTGCGACAATGGCAATCTATAAAAGCGCTATACAAATAAAATTGAATATTCAATTGAATTGAATATTCCTGATTCAGAGAAAACAGTCACTCCTTATCAATATAGAAATACTCAATCAAATTGCCTTCAAACTACAATTGAATGTAATTTTTTAATGGCCCTTCAAAGTATGAACCTCATCCTTATTTTCACAGTATCAAGGCTTACTAAGAGATAATAATGCAAAACATACATGTAGGTTGGAACCAGAATTCTGCATTGAAGGGAAAAAAAAGTTTCATGTTATCATATTAAACGTATTTCAATTATGGCTGAATTTCCACTTACAGTAATACAAAAATAGTAATTTGAACAAAAATAAATAATTGAAAAATTATTCACTGTTTATGTTAATAACATAAATAAACTTAATTCACATAATATAATGTATGTAAATATCAGATATAAGAATTATAAGTAATAAGAAAATCGAGCAATTTATAAAAACAAAATGTAAATTCTAAGCATCATAACTATTCAATTTTCAAGGTGTTGCACAATTTTAGTGCACTATTTATATTTAAGAAAATATTTAAATTATTAAAATACTCTGACATATGACATATGTTAACCATTAACTCATTTGTTTAAATGGTCAGATTTTTTTATGAATCTTGTCCCTTCCATCTTCAGACTGTATGCCGATTGATATAAATCAATGTCTCTTAACCTAACTTAAGAAATTCATGTCAACTCATGTGCACAGTCAAAAGTTCCTGCTGTAAATATATTTTTAACAAAAATTTTGTGTTAGATTGGAGGGGGAAGAAAACAGAAAAGAAGCATTTTCACTCATGGTCTCAGCCTTTTGGGCTATGTAATAGCCTTGACCATCACCAGACCTCAAACTAATTGGACACTTACGGGGGTTTTTAGGTGCAATGTGGTAGAAAGCACTCTCCACCACCATCAAAACAACAACTCAAGCAATATCTTTTGAAAGAGTGGTGTTCATCTCTCTGGTATGGTTCTAGAGTGTTGTGGAATGTGTGTGAAGATGAAGTTGTTTTGGTGGCTTTTAATGGCTCCCTGATAAGCCACATAAATGCTGTTATTTTTTACCTGAAATTTGTTGTGTGACTGTAGTGATATCACAAAATATCTTCAGGTACAGTATTTTCTATGTTGTTCATTATTACATGATAATTATCATGTAATAATGAACAACATAGAAAAAATCTGTACAAAACCAGTACAACATAAGATTTTTTTTTTTTACAGGAAATGTTATATTGTAGATACTGTAAAAATCAGAGTATACTGTATTTACAGCATGTTTTCTTTAACTACTTCAGGTTTTAAGTGCTCTGCCATTTCCTAATCAGTGACTTTAATGCTTGTCCCAGAAAACAGTTCTTTGGAAGGTTAATGGTACTCACTTTCCCTCTTCCTTATAGTGAAATGTTCTTTACGATGGATGAAGCAAAGATGTTTTAAGAGTACACTTCATCAATAGTACATGCAATTTATTTCCATTCTCTTTAAAGAGTTATATGGTCGTGCCATGATATTGGGCAGTATAATTATAATACCATGAATTTTTCATAACATGCAACCTCAGGAGCATCCATTTCCTCCCAACTGCAGTAGTGCTGCCTTTCTTCCTACAACACACCATGCTATGCATATTTAAACAAGTCCAATATACACCAACACATTTTTCGTTCAACATCAAACAAATATAAAGAAATAAATGGTAATATTACAGACTCCTGCTTAGTCAGTATCTTGACTAACTGCGTGAGTGTGTTAACCTAAATCATCCAGTAAAACCTTACGTACAGTACTCACTGAACATGAGCAATGATACTGTATATTTGTCTACCTTGTCAAAAAATCATGTACAATCAATTCTCTATTATTGTGTTGAATTCCACTTCCTAAGAGCTGAGGTTCCTGGTATAAATACCCTAGAATTGCTAGCCATAAAATACATTTTTTAAAAAGTAATACATCTCAATTTTTGTACATTTACATTGTTTTATATACTGCTAGCAAAAAAACAGATTTTTTTATTTTTTTTTTACTTTTTTTGAACCAAGAACAACAGCACCAATAATGGCACAAAGCTAAAAATACACTTAATGGTGTGAATTAGATATAATTTTATATTATACTTTTTATCCCAGAATGTAGATTCAGCCATTATAAATCTAGAATTATACATCTATTATAAATTATTACAATTGATTGAACACCCCAGAATGTCACATTCTCTTCATTCAATGTACTTAAGCCCAGTTTAAGACACAACCACATTGCTGGCCACAACAGAAAGGTATCAGAACACCCAGTGCATCACAATTTGCAGTGTATTGGACTTAGAAGGCAAAGAGTTCAAGTTTGTTGAAAATTCTCCAGAACTCAATCTAATCAAGCATTCTCTTTGGCATGTACTAGACAAACAAATCCGCTAATTCTGCTAATATCCCAGCACACCGCTAGAGGTCTTGTTGAATCATGCCTCGAGAGCTCAGAGCTGTTTTGTTGGCACAAGGGGTTCCTACACAATATTGGGCTTGATGTTTTAAGGTTTTAATGTTATGGCTGATCTGTGTGCCTTTAATGAGTCTTAACATGTTTGTTTTGATCTAATTGTAAGTTCCTGTAAGTAGATAGGTTTTTCACAACTTAATGAACCCTAAAGGACAACACTGCAACTTTAAACCTCACTCTACTATTTTTATGGACAGCGAGTGCCCACTAGCCGTGAATAATGCATTTAGATGTGACCTCTTTGTGAATTTGGCTATAAATTGAATCTTTACAGGGGGCTTGGGAAAACAGGTCTAGAAATAAGCTGGCATGGCAGGGCTGATCATCTGGTTCATGTCTGTCCTGTCCCTCCAGATGTATCGTGCTGAGGCACTGGGGCCTGCTGATGTGCGCCTACATGACTCTCATTCACAAATGGATTATCTTCCTTTGGTGCAGGACACTTTGATTAATTAAATTTTGAACCTTTTCTGAGTTTCTGAAATTGCTTGCTCTAATGGTCTGTGTGCACCATCATTGTCAGGAGATGGATCCCCTTGCGTGTTGCAAGTGTTTGCTGTTGTTGTTTTCTATTTCATATCATTATCGTAAGCAAATTGTCAGGCAGCAAAATCCGTATTAATTTCAGGAAATGTAATTTATACATTTTATTAAGCCTTTCTTGAAATAAATGGGATATTGTCCTCTGGTTAGAGCAAATTCCATCATCTATCTTACTCAGTAGGTTAAACTTCCATGACCGAAGCAATAAAGAAGATAAGCATTAAATACAGGAAATGTTTATGAGAGTATTGTGGGGAGGAGAGCTGAACTCTAAGGCTGCATTTCAGGAATACGGAGCCCACAGGGACTGCAGTGGGTAGGATGGCAGGTTGTAGAGAGGCAAAAAAAAGCATTGTAGGCAAAATAGGTAATGTAGGGTCTTACTTTGACTCTATAAACCTTAGTAGTGCATTCAGATTTCACCAAGAGAGTTGTAAAAGGTTACAAAGTGTATGGTTTTATTGTATCAGACTTTACAGTAGACACTCATCACACGCAACAAGAGTCTTTAGGTACACTACATTGTGTGTGTGTGTGTGTGTGTGTGTGTGTGTGTGTGTGTGTGTGTGTGTGTGTGTGTGTGTGTGTGCGCGTGTGTGTGTGTGTGTTTTCTAGCCTGCCAGCTGCTAAGGAGTGAAGATCACACTGAAGAGCATAGATCATTGTGTTACGCTTGTGCTCTTATCTCTCATTGATTTTTTTCCGAGCTATGAAGTTGGCATAGCAGCTGTGTGTCCTCCCATGATATAAGCTGCCTTCTGCAAACAGATCAATGTCTTGAGACCGCATTTTCTCGGGTCTCTCAGCAGCATGGGCACTATACCTCACCCTGTATTCCAGATACACACTTTGTGATGAATGCATTCACTGGAGGTGTATTAATAAAATATCAAGCCTTGGAGTACATAGAGGAAAAAGCGCTTATTTAGATGGAACACCGTGAGCTCAGAGAATTTACACCATCTCATATGGAGAGGGAAGTGTGCTGGAGTAGAAGGAGGAGGAGGAGAAGGACGAACATCCTGTTCTGTTTGTGGTCATTTTTAAAAGTGAGAATCTGAATACTACCCACACATAAACATGCATAGAAAGGAGGAATGACTGCTCACTAAGTCTAACATGATTTAATAAAGGTTTAAAAGGTCTAAACTGAATAGTTTATTAACTAAAATATACACACTCCTGTCATTTTATTTCTTATACTGTACATGTATTATGCATAAGAAAAAATATATACAGTATGTACATAGTATCATAGTGCGGTCAATTTGTATATTTGAAAAAATTCATAACTCAAATGTTAAAAAAAAAAGTCGGGGACTACCTGTATATATATATATATGTGTGTGTGTGTGTGTGTGTGTGTGTGAAGTGCAGGGTCCTCTGTAATACATAACAAACTGATATTTTATTATTTATTCTATTATTATTCTGTACATTAGGGCCATTCCACCCACTCACACACTAAAATTCATGACAAATTTAGAGGCAAACATTTGTCTTTGTTTGTTGTTACATTATACATACAGTATATACTGTACAATACAGTGTGTGTGTGTGTGTGTGTGTGTGTGTGTGTGTGTGTGTGTGTGTGTGTGTGTGTGTGTACTGTAAATATTCAGTACTCTGCAAAAATCCTGAGCCACTCCTCATTTCTTTATGTTATGCTTTCAAAGAGCCAGATTTTCTTGTATTTTTTAATGTAGTCTTGGGGAATAGTTCAAAAACACTACCAATGCAGTCAAAGTATACCTTCATAGAAAAAAAAAAAAACTTTCCTGGAACACTATCTGTCATGGATTGGTCTCCCCAAAGCCCGGATCTCAACATTATTGAAGCAGTTTGGGATCATATTGACGGAGAACACAAGAAAAGTCAGCTAATGTTCAAAGAAGAACTTTGGCATGTCCTTCAACAAGCCTGAAGAACTATTCCTTGAAGACTCCTTAAATAAATTACAAGAAATCTTGACCAAGAGAGTGCAGGTTGTGTTGAAGAATAACGGTGGTCATACGAAAATATTAACTTTAAACCTGTAGTTAGAAATATACAAACTCTCTTTGCTGCTATATACTGTATTTATATATTGTAAATGTTTTTATATAATGTATTTCCCTTTGGGATTAATAAAGTACTCTATCCATCTTTCTATATTTTTTTAATAAATCACTGTATCTATTGTATTATTTTCTTGGCAAACTATACTTTTATTGTGAATTACAGTTACAGTGTTAATGCTCGTGGAAAATAATAATATTATCTAATATGGGAGTCTCTTCAAACAGCTGAAAACTGGTGTTTTTGTCCTTTATATACAGTGAGGTCAATAAGTATTTGATCACCCTGTGATTTTGCATGTTCTCTTACTTTCATGGAGGGGTCCACAATTTTCAGCATAGGTGCATTTCCACAGTGAGAGACAGAATCTAAAAAGAAAAATCCGGAAATCACATTGTATTATTTTTTTTTTTACAATTTATTTGTGAATTACTGTGTCAAATAAGTATTTGATCACTTGCTTATCAGCCAGATTTCTGACCCTCAAAGACCTGTTATTTTGCTTTTAAATAGCCCAGCTACACTTTGCTCATGATTAAAAATTAGTAGTACCTGTTTACTGTCATAAAGACACCTGTTCACCCAACAGTCAGCCAAAGTCTAAGTAGCAACATTGGCAAAACCAAAGAGCTGTTAAAAGACACAAGAGACAAAATTGTAGACCTTCGCAAAGCTGGAAAGCGCTACAGGGCAATTGCCAAGCAGCTTGGTGAAAAAAGAACAACTGTTGGAGCAATTGTCAGAAAATGGAGGAGGCTAATCATGACTGTTAATGTCCCTCGGACTGGGGCCCCACGGAAGATCTCTCCTCATGGGGTATCAATGATGCTAAGAATGGTGACGAATCAGCCCAGAAGTACACGGGAGGAGCTCGGAGCTGGTCAATGGCGTGAAGAGAGCTGAGACCATTGTTTCCAAGGCTACTATCAGTAATACACTAAGACGTCATGGTTTAAAATCTTGCATCGCACGGAAGGTTCCCCTGCTTAAGTCAGCCCATGTCCAGGCCCATCTGAAGTTTGCCAGGAACCATCTGGATGATCCAGAGGAATCATGGGGAAAAGTCCTGTGGTCAAAATGAGACCAAAGTAGAACTTTTTTTTGTCTTAACTCCATTCGCCGTGTTTCGAGGAAGAAGAATGAATGAGTATCATCCCAGTAATACCCTACCAACAGTGAAGCATGGGGCTGGAAGCATCATGCTCTGGGGGTGTTTTTCTGCACAGGGGACAGGATGACTGCACTGTTTTAAGGAGAGGATGAATGGGGCCATGTATTGTGACATATTGGGCAAAAACCTCCTTCCCTCAGTCAGAGCATTAAAGATGGATCATGGCTGGGTCTTCCAACATGACAATGACCCAAAGCACACAGCCAGGAAAACCAAGGAGTGGCTACGTAAGAAGCATATCAAGGTTCTGGAGTGGCCTAGCCAGTCTCCAGACCTAAATCCAATAGAAAATATTTGGCGGGAGCTGAAACTCCGTGTTGCTCAGGGAAACCTGACAGATCTAGAGAAGATCTGTATGGAGGAGTGGGCCAAAATTACTCGTCCAGTGTGTGCAAACCTGGTGAGGGACTACAGGAAACGTTTAACCTCTGTAATTGTTAACAAAGGCTTTTGTACCAAATATTAAAATATTTTGACTTAAGTGATCAAATACTTATTTGACATAGTAATTCACAAATAAATTGTTTAAAAAATCATACAATGTGATTTCCGGATTTTTCTTTTTAGATTCTGTCTCTCACAGTGGAAATGCACCTATGCTGAAAATTGTAGACCCCTTCATGATTTCTAATTAATAGAACTTGCAAAATCACAGGGTGATCAAATACTTATTGACCTCACTGTAACTTTTTTCCTGTGTGTGTGGGGCGGGTTAGTGTGGATCATACAGTAGGGTGCTTTATCATTTAGCTTTAGAGCAGAGTCCTGTCCCATATTTTCACTTCCTTGCCAAAAATCAGTGGTTGAGTCAAGATCAGAGCATTGTCCTCCATAAGAGCCAGCTGTGGCACAGAGAAAAACAGTGGGATGAAAGTGATTTTTTTTTTTTCACAATGAAAGTTGGCTCACTCAGGCTCACTTTTAGACACTATTCCCAGCTTCTAATATCAGATAGTCTAAAGGATTAAGCCACTTTATTCTCTGTGTGCATTTAGAGATAGGAACGCAACGGAACTGCTCCACTCCTGGGGATTTTCTTTACTTAAAAGTGTGTGTGTGTGTGTGTGTGTGTGTGTGTGTGTGTGTGTGTGTGTGTGTGTGTGTGTGTGTGTGTGTGTGTGTGTGTGTGTTCCCATCCATATTGGCAATTCGTTTCAGGGGAAAGTAGCTAATGTTTGCTCAAGAATTCATCATATTCTAGTTTGCATACATAAATGTTTGCAAATCATCAACACGTGTTATATGAAGTTTTTTTGAATGTGATTTCTAGTACTCTGATTGGAAAATCCACAGAGAAGTGGCTATGGCCCAACACTGCATTATTTAGTTGGTTGATTATTTACAACTAAATTATTATTAGAGACTTTATCATCTATATATAATTATCAACTATATATAATTTAGCTTCAACAGATACTCTGCTTGTTACAGAAGCTGAATTGGAGCTTCATATCTCCAGTGTGATACGTGCTCTTAGTACTTAGGTTTTTGCCTACGTAGCCACTCAGCCATACAATTTACAAGAAATAAGCAAATTCAGTGATTTCTAATGATAATTAAGAGTGTCTATGACACCAGATTTTGTATGTGTAATGAGTTGTCAGTAATTTCCAGCTGAAATGAACTATTCATTAACTAATTTAAAGTTAATTAATTAATTATATTGTACAATAGCAACCATACTCTACAGCTGGATTGTCTGTGTAAAGAATGACTATAATAAAGGTAATGCCCATTTACAGACCTTTACAGGGGCAACATTACTAACTCCATGTCCAGCTTCAGTCCTTCCCCAGTAGTAACAATATTCATTGTAAAAACATTGCCAGGGTTTATCCTGGTGGTATTGCATTTCATGCCTTTAATTTTATTTATGTATTTGTTTGTTTGTTTGTTTGTTTGCTACTACAAAAATTATGACTGCACTGGCAATGTTTTTCTTTTTCTTCCCGCAAGTCTGCAGTAGGGGATGAAATGAAGGTTCTGTAAAATGTAATGTCTGTAAAATTATGACAAAAATGACATATCCAAGGCCCATCCAAAAATGACTGTCCAGACTGTACACTCATGCTATGGCTTAATACACTTAATCATGTTTTGCATATCTTTCAGTTTATTTGTAAAGTTCTGTGCTGAAGTCTTGAGAAATCCCTCATTTCTTTATATTAAATTAAATTGAATGACATGGATAAAATTAAAGATCTGGGAAGAAAGGTTTTACTACAACATGCTGCAAAATGCCTAAAGATACAATTTAGAAATTGTAAAACCCCAGCAGCAACCTCATTTCAATTCAATTTAATTCAGTTTTTTTTTTTTACAGTATATAGCGCTTTTAACAATGGTCATTATTGCAAAACAGCTTTACAGAATAAAAAATATTCAAATAAGATAGAAAAATGTGAGGAACTACTATCAAGTTGTCCCTGATGAGCAAGCTGGGGGTGACGGTGGCAAGGAAAAACACTTTTTGTTAATGAAGGCTCAGGTAGAAAACTGATTGTGGGTATTTCAGTCCTGAACTTTTGAGAGTCAGAGAACAGCGGTCTGCATCAGCCAAGTCCATTGTCATGAGGAACTGTTCCAGTCACTACGCGCTTTCCAAGCAGACCACACAGTGCCATCCTCAGCAGCATGCAAGAGGCCTCTGTGCAACAAGAATCCCAACCAGAAGCAGAGTATCAGGATGAGTCAGGCAGAAGGTTTCAGGATTGCTGGCAACTCAGGAGTGCCATGTGTAGTTTGATAGAGAGCGAGAGAGAGAGAGAGAGAGAGAGAGAGAGAGAACAGATAGTATCCTAACAATCACATAAGGTATATTTTGCGCAGAGTACAAGCAGGGACTAAAAGCAACCAGTCACTTGACCGTCAATAAACAAGAGTAATCAATGAGAGTGTGGGAAGACAGCATCCAAACATAACAGTTCATATCATAATACACTACGTTCATTTTACTTGGGAAAATACAGTAAATAATTTTTCAACCTAAAATACAGAGACTGGGTCCCAAACATTAATTGGAAGTCTACTCCATAACTTTGGGGCTTTTAAGAGAAAGCTCTGCCTCTGCTGTAGTTTTTAATAATACAAGGTACCAATAAGCAGCCTGCACACTTTGATCAATGTAGGCATGCAGGATCATAAAACATCCATCAATGAACATCCAGACAGGATGGCATTACAATAGTCCAACCTAGAGGTGAAAAAAGCAAGGTATGAGCAAACTGTAGCTCCAGTGCTAAAACATTTTTTAGGATCTTGGCGATAAAGGCGAGGTTTGATATTGGGGTCAAGTTCAGGTTTCTTAATTAGAGGTTTAATAAATGATTTAAAAGATTTAGAAACATGCCGTAGTCATTGCTGAGTGAAGAGTTGACTATTTTTAAAAGGAGATCAGTTATTTCTGTTATTATCTGTTTGAGAAAATTCGTAGTTCCAGGATCTATTACATAAGTTGCTTTTGTACATTTTGCTGAAGGGAATTGTGAAAGGGGAGTAAAATATTCTTAAAGTGCTGATCTGATATGGTTAGGTTATCACCTGCATCACTGTTTATTAAATTGTTTTAATATTTTAAAGTAATATTTGTTTAGTCATTTTAAAGCCTGAATTTTTAGCTAGATATTTTACATTTTGTAATTGAAAAAATGCATGAAGTCCTCATGACTGCATGGTATTAGTGTGCATGTTTCGGTGGTGGTGTTATTCCTAGTCAATTTTGCTACAGTATTAAATAAGAATCTAGGATTGTTTTTGTTATCTTTTATAAGAGTCAGAAGATACTAAGCACTAAGAACTTTTTTTTACATCAAGATGCTCTTCTTCCATATTGTTTGAAATGCTACCAATTTAGTTTGACACTATTTACTTTCTCGTTTCCAAGCAATCTGTTTTGAGGTGCGTTTGTGATCATTTTACCATGGAGCACTTTTTTTTCTCTCTATAATAACAATAAGAGCTGTGTTTGATGTGAGATATTTAATATTTAACAATCCAAGCTTTAGATCAAAGGTGCTGGCTGTGTATTCTGTCTTCTGTCTACATTGTCTATACTTTCTACACGTTCATTTAGCTTGGGGAACAGACACAGTCTCAATCTGGTGGCACCTGAGTGACAACTCCATGCAGCTAGCAAATAATGCTTAGCCTGTTTGTCTGTTCCCTGGCCTAGGCTCTGGATAATCACTGGTTATCTAGGCTACTGAGCTACACTGCGAGAAATGAGAGCAGCACCTTCCCTAGTGGAATGGATACCTTCCCATCTTAACAGGCCAGATTTGCCCCCAAAAGTACTCCAATTATCTATAAAGTCTACATTGTTTTCAGAGGACCTCCTGGGTATCCAGTGGTTTAGTGACCTTGACATGTCGCCAAGTCACATCGTGGTGGGGCCACAGCATATTACTTCATCGGCCATGCCCCTAAAGGTCTAGATAGTTTGGAGTCATTTGTCCTTTTGTCTGTTCCATCCAATCAGCATTCAGCATCACCAGTATACTAATAACGTATTATCTGTTATCATCTGCATCTGTTAAATGCCTTAATGTAGAGCCCAAAATTCCTTTAGGAAGCCTGGAGAACTCAATCTAGATCAAAACTAAAAGGTCACCAAATCTAGGGACAAAGCTGGTCAGCTGATGACACTGTACACAGTGTGTGGCACTTGTAGAAATGTTTATGGTAAACTAATAATGAATTTGATGCTGTTCTTTCCCAGATGGATGGAATGGGTTAAGCTTAAAATGAGAACTCCTGCACTTTTACTCAACCCAGCTAAGAGAACTGATGCAAGAGCAGTGGTGAAAAGCAAAGAAATGGAGTGGAGAGCTCTTAGTTAGAGCCATGGGATTTAAGAGAACTCACTCTCTTTGTTTGGTAATGTGTCATTTTACACTTCATTTCTTAGTACTCGCACCAGATTTTTGACTAGTGGAGAGTGGCCAGGGACTAATCACAAGCTTGGCTTCATCTCCACTCTATCACGTGATCCACTGAGGCCTTTAACGAGAAAGTGGAAGCCACTTACTCAGGGTTTTTTTTTATCTGCAGTTGTTTTCTTTCCCTTTTTTTTGCCTCTGCTCTCTAGAGCTTGAAAATGCATACAAGCCCCTAATGGAGTCCTTTTTCCTATAATCCAGATCTTACTCTTCTGGTTGTTGAAAGCAGAATATTTACTTGTGGAATGTTGTTGTGCTCTAAAAGTACCTGCAGTGATGATACATCTCTAGGAAAGCACATTTGGGCCAATGATATTTCTAATGCAAATATTTGTAGAGGGTTTTTTTCTTATTTTTCATTCTTTTTTATTATGCGTAAAGCTGTGTTTTATAATGTGTCTATTATAATCCTAGTTGTCTTTTAGCCTTCACAAGATATACTCTCCCTGGCCACTACATTAGGAACACTTGTTCAGTTGTGCATTAAAGCAAATATCTAGTCAGCCAATTACATGACATTAACTCGATCCATTTAGGTAGGGTGAAATGGTCAGGATGATCTGCTGAAGTTCAAATTAAGCACCAGTATGAGAAAGAAAGGTGATTTAAGTGACTCTGAAGGTGGTTGGTGCCAAACAGGCTGGTCTCAGTATTTTACAGACAACTATCTCTAGGGTTTACAGAGAAAGATTTTGAAAAGAGAAAATATTCAGCAGCAGTTTCAGCAGCACTTTGTTGTAACCAGAGGTCAGAAGAAAATGGCTTGAAAGGCAGCAGTAACTCAAGTAACATCTCATTTTGTCTGAGGTATGCAGAAGAGCAGCTCTGAATGCACAACATGTTAAAACTAAACTATAGCAGCAGAAGACGACACTGGATGCCACTTCTGTCTGTTAAGAACAGGAAACCAGGAAACTGAGGCTGCAGTTAGCATAGGCTTTGGACAATTGGACAATAGAGGATTGAAAAAATGTTGCCTGGTCTAATGAGTTTCGATTTCTGCTGTGACATTTGAATATGTTGAGACTTTGGCATAAAAAACATGGTTTAAAAACACTGCTTTATATCAACAGTTCAGGCTGCTGATGGTGTAATGGTGTGGGGGATATTTTCTTGGCACGCTTTGGGCCCCTTAGTTCCAATTGAGCAGCATTTCAATGCTGCAACCTACCTAAGCACTGTGGATGACCATATCTATCCTTTTATGAACTCAGGATAATGCATCATGTCAAAACTAAACTGGGTTATTGAACATCTCAATGATTTCACTGTATTCAAATGGCCTCCATGGTCACCAGATCTCAATCCAATAGAGCACGTAAAGTGATGTGCTGGAACAGGACATTTGCATCATGGTTTTTCAGCCGACATACTCTTATGTCAGTATGGACTACAATCTATAAGGAATGTTTGTAGCACCTTGTTAAATCTAATACATAAGGAATTACTGCAGTTTTGAAGGCAAAAGAGGTTCCAACCCTGCACTAGCCAGGCATACTTAATGAAGTGAGTGTTTTTTGATATAATATATTCCTTCTATTCAAACTTTTGGCTTATGTAATTAGATTTTGCCTAATTACTACCTGATATTCTATAAAAATATTCTTATTCTTAATCCTTTATTCTTTATTCTTTGTTTCCATAAAATTTAATTGCACACTCACTCACTCATCATCTATACCACTTAATCCTGTATTCAGGGTCATGGGGGCCTGGAGCCCATCCCAAGGCAGTGTACACCCTGGACAGGGTGCCAATCCATCGCAGGGCACACACTCATTCACACACTACAGCCAATTTGGGAACGCCAATTAACCTAACCTACATGTCTTTGGACTGTGGGAGAAAACCCACAGTACCTGGAGGAAACCCACCAAGCACAAGGAGAACAGGCAAACTCCATGCACACAGATGGGAATCGATCCTGGCCGGGAATCGAACCTGGACCTTGGAGGTGCAAGGCGACAGTGCTAATTGCACACTCATAAGCGTATTTAAAAAAATGCCATCTGATGAATTTTGGAATAAACTATATTTTTATTTTTAGGTTTTAAGTTACTGTGAAGTATGCGGAATTAAGGTGTGAGGTTGAATTTATTAAGTAGATTTCAATAGCACACTCATAAGCACGTTTTAAAACATGAGATGAATGAATTATTTTTTTTTAAGTTTAATTTTTTTTTTTTTTTTTTTATGATATCCTGTAGGATTGTTTTCCAGTCGCATATCTTCTCTTCCTGTGGGCCAATTGCGATGAAACAAAGCCTATATGTTACCGCAAGCTCGGCCAAACACATCTGTGAAATGTATTTCCCATTAAAATCTGTTCAGTAGTTTACGTGATGCGTGCACAAACAAACATACAAATTCTAAAAACGACCAAGTAATTTTTTCGCAAATATCTTCAATGGACAGACACACCAACTTTGTAATTTTATATTATGTATTGAAACCAATAGCTATTGTGGATTGTGAAAATAACAAAACAATCACAATTTTATCCACCAGGAAAAATAAAACTGAAGGGTTCATTGCCTACTGTTCTTTTACAGTAGTTAACATTAGACTAGCTTATGTTTTAAAACAGAAGCAAGAGTTGCTAGTAAGCTTGTATCATTACGCTGATTATACGATTTTGCAATTGTATATAGCAAGCCTAACTGCACTGTAGGGATTGGCAGTGATCAATTTGTGTGAATTTTTTATCCTTTTCCATTTTTAGCTGATAGCAAATAGCCTCTGAGATAAGTTATTTATTAACTACAATTAAGAAGGCTGTGTAATTACAAGAGTGAGGAGTGGCTGGACCGGCAATTGCATTTGCAAACAGCCTAAGATTGAAAAACATTAAAGCAATAGAGATGGAGAACACAGGGTCATTCCGGTGCAGTCAGACTAATTTCCCATCACAACGTGTTAGCAAAGAGCAGCAGTTCCAGGGTTTCAGAAAGGCTTGTTATTGGTCTTCGAGGTCAGTCTCTCACGGGCACATTAGGCAGGGAATTTCCATTAATACAAACGCAGCACTAACACAACTACATGCAGTTATCCTCATCTCACTAAACTACAAGATCTCCACCTCTCCCAGGAACACAGAGGTAATTAGGTGCCATTCTGAAGCAGGAAATGCTTTTGGATTTGTATGCAAATGCGAGGATGGGGTCTTAAACATTGTTATATGTAAAGTATTTTAATTCTGAATTAAGTAAGCAATTAAACATGATGGAGAATGACACAAAGCACTATACCTCTCCAGAAGTTCATTATTTTCTAATAACAGCATGTCCTAAAGTGTTTTATTTCCTAAGAGTGCAGCAAATTGTCAACCGCTACCTATTTTAATTTATTAAGGCATGGCACATCATACTTTAAAGCAATTTGTTTCCTGTTATTACTTAGATGACAAAAATGAAGAAACCAAAAAAAGAAACACAAAGTTCTTTGTCCTGACGATTTTTCCTACGGCAGAAAACTCAATTCCTGTAACTGGAGTCTTCTTCAAAAATAATAAATATCTCCTTACAGAAAACTTCTTTGATAAATAACTGTTTGTGTTTTGAATATGTTTATTAATAGATTTTAATTAGGTGAACAGTGCTAGAGCTTGCCATGGCCAGAGAACCAAGCGTTGATCATTTGCTCTACTGTCTGGTCAGGAAGGATGCCATTACAGTGTCTCCTCTCTATAATAACAATACTTGCCAGTCAGTTAATTGCCGTTGCCTACTATGTGAGCCGATGTGTGCAGTTAGAAAATACGCGGTGGCTGGCTTTACACGTCTCAGAGGAAGTACATTTTATTCCTCACTCTCACACACTAGCAGTAGGGTTAAGCTCTGCCAGCTCGTAGTGTGAATAAATCTGTTAAACACTGCGGGAGAATGTTAACAGTAACGTTTCTATACTTACGGTATGCTTAGGGTTATATAAATTCACATTAATCATATCCATGTCATGGACTGAAAAGTTAGCCTTTTTCTGTGTTAGCGATTTGCTGTGAAACTCAGAATTAAACCAAATTGTCCCTACACTGGAACTTTAGAAAATGTAGTGATTTTGGATTAAACGAAGAATCTCAGTCTCTAGTGTCCAATGTGACACGCAGCATAATTCCTGAAATCGGTGCCCATTTTGTTCTCCATTAAGTTCTCCTTTATTCTGCCATTAAATTTAAATTCAAACTCTTAAAACTCTTTGGTTGCAATAATATTAATCAAGGACGTCACCGAATACTTAGTTAATGTACTGGAGTCAGTCATGGAGCTACTGTAGGATAGGGCAGGCTACACTGTAAGATTCATTTAAGTTAATATTTTCCATGTCCTGCTCATGTTGCATAAATATCACATTGATAGTAACCAATCCACATATCAATAGTTAATTCCTCCAGACTGCTAAATGCTGTAATGCTTATATGATGCACCCCTAAATATAAATGCAAGCTGCCTTGTAGTCTGTCCTCATTCTCTATGACAATACATCAGCTCTGTGCCACTACAGCCCTCATCATATCCGTGGTTATCCCATAAAACCATTTCATTTTGTGTTAAAACACTTTTTCTGGTCATGTTCCTCCAAGGCATTTCCTATAACCCCTGACAAGGCCACCGACGGGTCCATCATCACATCTTTTCTCCTGCTTTTGTATATCCCTGCAAATGTCATACGAAATGAGACTCCATCAGTGGTCTGAATTGCATTGGACACTTTTGCTTTGCACCTCATGGGGGTCAGCCTGTCATAATTTTCTTGCCCCAAGGTGGTGGTGACATTTGTTGTGGGTTCAGAGGTTCACCAGGAGACCAAGAATGACTTCACTCAGATCGGAAAACCTTTCCTGATGGGAACCGTTGCTCTCGGTAAGAAAGCCCAGGGAAAAATATCTTGTTTTTCCTTTTTTTTTTTTGGTCTGCAAATAGTGGAGGAATCAAGAGATTCCTGTATGTGTTAATTGGGATGAGAGCTGTTGGCATGCAGTGGTGCTTGTGCAACAATATTACTGTAACAGTGTGGGTCTTCTTTCTCTTTCCTTTTTACACTCAAATTCTAATCCCATTAGTTGCTTCCTTCACTCAGAGTGGCGAGGTCCTGAGGCAGATTTGCAGCACTTGACACAGGAGACTTCTGTCAACAGAGCAAACATAATTCTGCTCTCCAGAGTCGCACTTGCTACTCTTTTCTAATTTACAGCTTGTGCCATTGTGAGACCTTCAGAGGGATAGCTGCTAGTTTTTGCGACTTATTTATAAGGGCAGAGTATGTCACTTCGTTAACCCTTTAACATGATTCCTCTTTCATAAACAGGCTTCCGTAAAATCCGGTGCTGCCAACAATTTTCAGAAGAAAGTTGTTAATGCATGCCCACAACATAATCAGAATTTGGCAATTATTTGGCAAGGTTTCCTGAATACATTTATATAATATTGTATAATTATGACATGTCATATGCAAATAGGAACGATTGTTGTTCAAACCAGGAAATTATGATTATTATATTATTACTTTTTTTTTGTGAACGTAGGCATTAAACTGATTGTCAGTTACAGAAAACTTCAAGCCCAGTATGATACTCATGATACTCTTAGCTGTAGAAAACACATTTGAATGGTGCAAACATGTTAAAGAAGGCTTTAGATCCATGAATGTCAGTCTCACTGCAGTCATTCCTGTGAACACTCAGTGAGTGGAATGTCTACTCCTTGAAAATCGACACACAATCATTCACAGACACCCCTTGCACATTACAGGGGAACTGAAGACCCCTCATAGTTGGGTTAAGCCTGGAATGTCATACTTTAGTGAGAAAATCTCACAAAAGGAGTTGAATTAAAGGCCAAGTAATGTGCGGGTGGTCAGTACCCATGGTTTTGAAGGAAAATGATGATCGGTGATTATCTACGGAGAAAATTGTGATTAGTCATTAGGTACAATGCTGATAAGTGATTGGTTATTCAGGATCAAAGATAATCAATGATTTGTCTTTGGGAAACCAGTAATTAAAAACAATGGTGATTCAATCAGTCATTGGTTGTTGGGGAACACAAGTGATCTTGTGAATGGTCGTTAAGCAGCCACTAGTTAATGTTGGGAACAGAGACTTACACAAGCAAGCCCAAGCTTTAAAAGCTGTAGAGCTGAATCAAGTGCAGGGTAGTTGCTAATGTCTACGCAAAAAAGTAATGGCATCTGCTTTGAGACTCCTGTTTTAATATATTTACTACAGGTGACCAAAAAGTTACTAAAACTAGTTGGCTACACTGATACTAACTATAGACGATTTTTAAAGGTAAATAGAAAACAGCTTAAAGAAGTATAATAGCCTCTTGAGGCTAGCAGCTTTGTGTGCTTTTCTAAAAATCCCATGGCGGGCTCTTGGGAGCAGATTGCAATTACAAGGGCTCTTACCTTTCTCGGTGGTGAGAGTCCTTGTAAGCTGCTGTAATGTACCCACTATAATCCCTTGGCACGGTTTCATATTTACTTGTGATATTCTTGTGTTTATGAACCACTAGGTTACTTTTATAATATTTCAAATATCAGGCATTAAAAATAGCTTCTCTTTTCCAGTTTAATAGTTTAATAATGTCTGAAGTACACTTTAGGGGAGTATTCAAAAAAAGTACACTAGGAGTACTGGATGCTATTTATAGATGATGGACAGAAATCAGTAATTTTTTTTATACTTTCTTTATTGGCACAGGAGGAATTGTCAACATCATGCCATTCCTGTTTTCTGAGATTAACCACAACAAAACACAGGTAACTTGTGGAATGGTATTACATCTGTCACACTTTCTAGTGAGCTAATGAGATAAAATCCATATATATATATATATATATATATATATATATATATATATATATATATATATATATATATATTTGTTTGTTTTGTTTTGTTTGTTTGTTTGTTTGTTTGTTTGTTTGTTTGTTTGTTTGTTTGTTTGTTTGTTTGTTTGTACAGGTCTTATGGTTCAGAAGAGCTGTACTCTGGGGACTTGCTACCTGCACAATCCTTAATATATTATGGTAAGCATAGCTTTTTTCTTAATGAATTAACACCTCAAACCGACAGGGCCTGTTGGCAGATCCAGATGCCCATTCACCGTTCACTTTTTAATATTATATTTACAATAGTTATGGATAGTTATCAGATAATTGTTAGTGTGCTTTAAGACAAAATGACAAAATTATATTTTTAAGATGTAACAAGTATGACACTTTTTAAGAATGTAATATAAATATAAATACAGTATGTAATTAGGAATAAACAGGTGTTGTGTTCTAAAAAAAAAAAAATACAAATGCAGGTACAGTACCAGTCACCCTCTAATTCAATGTTTTTTGTTTTGCGATTTATTTTATACATTCCAAGGCAATACTGATTTTTACTATTAAATAATATATTTAGAATTATGTCAGAATTAAGTAACAACAACTGTCAGTTGTTATTTTAAGACATGAAGGTCAGCTGTTCTGCAATAGCTCTCGCATTTGCAAAACCCTTCAACCACCATGTTGAACCTGGCCCTGCTTCCATCAAGACCACCCCAGGAAAGCAAGATCAAAACTTACAGTCTTATGCAAACGTTTAGGCACCCCTTGATAAATAACAGATTTTGGTGATTTTTTAATTGAAAAGATGTCAACACAGTCTCTCTTGGAAATGGAAAAATGCACAATATTTTCAGCAAACAGTGGTGCATAGTTATTTTTTATGTCATAAATTGAACAAAGATTTTATAAAAATAAAATAAAAAAAATTTGGCACTGTACAAAAGTTTGGGCACCCTACATAATCAGTACTTAGTAACACCTCCCCTGGCACATATCACAGCTTGCAAACACTTTTTATAGCCAGCTAAAAGTCTTTCAATTCTTGTACTTGGGATTTTCTCCCATTCTTTCTTGCAAAAGGCTTCCAGTTCTATAATATTCTTTGGTCGTCTTGCATGCACAGCTCTTTTAAGATCTACCCACAAATTTTCAATGATGTTTAAATCAGGGGACTGTGATGGCCGTTCCAAAATCTTCAGCTTGTGTCTTTTGAGGTATCCCATAGTGGATTTCGAGGGATGTTTAGGATCATTGTCCTGTTGTAGAAGCCATCCTCTTTCCAGCTTCAGCTTTTTTACATATGGTGTGATGTTTGCTTCCAGAATTTGCTGGTATTTAGTGGAATCCATTCTTCCTTCTGCAACACAACCCCAAAGCATGATAGATCCACCCCCATGCTTAATAGTTGGCAAGGTGTTCTTTTCATGAAATGCTGCTCCGTTTTTCACCAAAGAGTTCTATTTTAGCTTCATCAGTCCACAGCACTTGTTTCCAAAATGCATCAGGCTTCTGTAGATGTTCTGTTGCATACTTCTGATGTTGGATTTGATGATGGGGACGCAGGTAAGGTTTTCATCTGCTGACTCTTCCATGAAGATATTGTCTGTGCAAGCACGATGGAATTCATCAAGGGGTGCCTAAACTTTTGCATAAGACTGTACCTCTGCTGCAGAGGAGAAGTTCATTTTAGTTACCAGCCTCAAAAATCACTTACCCACCAATTAACAGCACCTCAGATGTTAGAGCTGTTATGAAGTCTTTACAGAGCATGAACAGCAAGCAACAGAGCATTTCAACACAAAGGTTCACATTGGATCTGTTTAAATTTAGAGGTATCCAGCAGGGTTTTAATGAATGTGAATTACTTCATTGTGAAAGTGGGTCACTGTGTAATGCAGTTCCAGCATGGCTGTCAAACATACTGACCACAGGACAGTTCCAGCTGGATAAATGTTGTAATCTGGTTTACCAAATATGTTTTGGATCCATGCTTTAAATTAAGGTTGTCCTGTTTGATGTAATTTAATTGAAAATGTGAAAATGTGTTAGCCTCTGTTAATTAATTTAATTAGCAAGCTACAATTTTGACACTGTGACTATGTTCCTTTTCCAAATGAACTAAAATAGAGGTTTTAGGTGAATGGAAGTGAACTTATAAAGTTTTTTTTATTTGTAAGTAGTTTTGATTCACATATACAGTACGCACACACACACACACACACACACACACACACACACACACACACACACACACACACAGTTCTGAACATAGAACAACAGTATATAAAATGATAATATATTTTTTGGAATGAATTGCAGTCTGTTTTACAGTTTTGGATGTTGTAGTGCCAGTCCCTTTGTGCCGTCATAATGCACATTTTATATCAATACAATTACATTCAGAAGATGAGGATTGATCAATAAAATGATTACAATAATCTGTTACCTAAAATTACATTAGTCCCTCTGACTTTACTGAGCTGGTTCATTCTTTTTTCATAGTTAACAGTTTAAAATTTTGAACTGATCTCACAGTCACAAAAATAAACTTGTTCACTTACATCTTTTTTATGTTTTTTCCCCCTATCCATTCCTCCCTAGCCCATTTGCCCTGCCCATAATATATAATTAAATTAATTAGAATATCATTCAAAAGTTGATGAATATATATATAGAAATGTATAATTTTTGAATGAAATTCTAATTAATTTAATTATATATATATATATATATATATATATATATAAATTAATAATATATAAATTAATATATATTAATATTATGGCATGCCGTATATTCATGAGAGAACTTAATGAAAACTCTGAATATATTGATTGAAACTCTATATATATATTGAATGGATTCTGAATATATTGAATGAACAGTGAGAATATTAAATGGATTCTGAATATATTGATTGTAAACTCAATATATATATATATTTTTTAACTATTAAACTGAATATTGAAAAAAGAATGTAGTTATTAGCAATGATAGAGTGGATTATAGTACAATAGGTTTTAAATGTGTAATCCACATAACGAAAAAGCTATTGAAAATTAATATTTTTTAAATAAGAAATTAATTTTAAAAAACTATTAAACTGAATATTGCAAAGAGAATGGTTGTATTTATTAGCAATGATAGTGGTTTTACATGTGAAATTTCAATAGCAAAAAAGTTATTGAATTTTGTTGATTTGTCATTTTTTGCAACTCAGTCTGTACCAAAGTACATTCATTTTCATACATACCTTTACAATTATTATTATTATTATTTAAATAATTTTTTAAAAAGACCCTGACTCTCATTTAACAAATTATCTGTTTTATTAGCACAAGAATTGTTTGTCATCATTTATTTTTAAATGTACATTAATATAATTATTAATCAATTAAACAAACAAATAAACAAATAATCCATACTGTAGCCTAACACTGTATGTTTGATGTTCTGTGAGGTCTTCCTCTGTAATCTTGTCTATTCTTCTGTAAACAAACGGTTGGTTCTTGGTCATGCACTTTTTAGACGGTCCCACAGTGACTCCCTCTCTATAAAGCGCCGGTAAGCAGCGTTTCTGAAAGATTTAGCTCCAGCAGGCTGTAACAGAAGAAGATCTAAAAGTATATTTATTTGTAGTAGCTTCTCTGTCCACTCCAGATTAAGAAAATATGTGATTTGTCATTTTTGTGTGTTTATTTCTCAAAATATTGAAGGAATAATCTTGAATGTGTGGCGAATGTCCAATATAAAACCAACTTCACGGCGGTCTGTAACCGGTCTTCCACGGTGAAATAGCGAATAAATTTCTTCATCCGTAGACTGATACTGAGTGCGGCTTGTGCCACCACTTTGGGCCGTACACCAATGTGTTGACCATCTCTCCATTTCTCAGAATTGCAGCAACCAAGGTTCTCGCCGACTCACTCATCCTTTCTAAAGATGGCGCTGTGTTTCGATGACGTCATGTTTCATTCAATATATAATTAGTTTTCATTCAATATATTCAGAATCTTCATTCAATATATATAGAGTTTCAATCAATATATTTGGAATCCATTCAATATTCTCATGTATCAATATCAAAATAAATATATATATATATATTTTGAAGATTATGGCTTATAGTTAATGAATCCCCAAAATTCTGTATGTCAGAAGATTGTAATATTACTTAAGACTGTCAGGGTTAACTCCTAGAGAGGGCGTCTGGCGCCCAAAGACTTTTGTTGTTTATTTTGTGTTTTGTTAGTTTAGGACTGCATTTCCCAGAATGCACCTCGGTCAGGTGATGAGGTCACTCACCTGAACCAAGGTGTCTGGTGATTAGTTTGGTTATACACACGTGGACAAAATTGTTGGTACCCTTCGGTCAATGAAAGAAAAACTCACAATGGTCACATAAATAACTTTAATCTGACAAAAGTAATAATAAATAAGAATTCTATGAATGTTAACCAATGAAAGTCAGACATTGCTTTTCAACCATGCTTCAACAGAATTATAAAAAAAATGAACTCATGGAACAGGCCTGGACAAAAATGATGGTACCCCTAACTTAATAGTTTGTTGCACAACCTTTTGAGGCAATCACTGCAATCAAACGATTCCTGTAACTGTCAATGAGACTTCTGCACCTCTCTGCAGGTATTTTGGCCCACACCTCATGAGCAAGCTGCTCCAGTTTTTTCCGGTTTGAAGGGTGCCTTTTCCAGACAGCATGTTTCAGCTCCTTCCAAAGATGCTCAATAGGATTGAGGTCAGGGCTCATAGAAGGCCACTTTAGAATAGTCCAGTGTTTTCCTCTTAGCCATTCTTGGGTGTTTTTAGCTGTGTGTTTTGGGTCATTGTCCTGTTGCAAGACCCATGACCTGAGACTGAGACCCAGCTTTCTGACACTGGCCAGCACATTTCTCTCTAGAATCCCTTGATAGTCTTGAGATTTCATTGTACCCTGCACAGATTCAAGACACCCTGTGCCAGATGCAGCAAAGCAGCCCCAGAACATAACAGAGCCTCCTCCATGTTTCACAGTAGGGACAGTGTTCTTTTCTTGATATGCTTCAAGTATAATTAGCAAAATTTGCCTTGGCTAAAAGTTCCATTTTTGTCTCATCTGTCCATAGGACATTCTCCCAGAAGCTTTGTGGCTTGTCAACATGTAGTTTGGCATATTCCAGTCTGGCTTTTTTTATGATTTGTTTTCAACAATGGTGTCCTCCTTGGTCGTCTCCCATGTAGTCCACTTTGGCTCAAACAACGACGGATGGTGCAATCCGACACTGATGTTCCTTGAGCATGAAGTTCACCATGGATCTCTTTAGAAGTCTTTCTGGGCTCTTTTGTTACCATTCGGATTATCCGTCTCTTTGATTTGTCATCAATTTTCCTCCTGCGGCCACGTCCAGGGAGGTTGGCTACAGTCCCATGGATCTTAAATTTCTGAATAATATGTGCAACTGTAGTCACAGGAACATCTAGCTGCTTGGAAATGGTCTTATAGCCTTTACCTTTAACATGCTTGTCTATAATTTTCTTTCGAATCTCCTGAGACAACTCTTTCCTTCGCTTCCTCTGGTCCATGTTGAGTGTGGTACATACCATGTCACCAAACAACACAGTGACTACCTGGAGCCCTATATATAGGCCCACTGACTGATTACAAGATTGTAGACACCTGTGATGCTAATTAGTGGACACACCTTGAATTAACATGTCCCTTTGGTCACATTATTTTCGGTATTTTCTAGGGGTACCATCATTTTTGTCCAGGCCTGTTCCATGAGTGTATTTTTTTAAATAATTCTGTTGAAGCATGGTTGAAAAGCAATGTCTGACTTTCACTGGTTAACATTCATAGAATTTTTTTTAATTATTACTTTTGTCAGATTAAAGTTATTTCTGTGACCATTGTGAGTTTTTCTTTCATTGACCGAAGGGTATCAACAATTTTGTCCACGTGTGTAAATAGCATGCCTAAGGTCAGTTTCGGGTTCTTGCATCTGTTTTCTTAAACTGTTGTGAAATGCTGTTTGATTCGGTTAGGTTCGGTTCATAGTTTTGTTTTTTGCCATAGTTCATCTTCAGCCATAGTTTTGCCATAGTTCATCTTGTTTATTAGAGTGTTGTTAGTTTATGCTTTGTTTATCTTTCATTAAAAACTTAAAGTCTTAACCTCTGCGATTATGCCTCGCCTACAACCCCACCACATCCCTGACAAAGACCAAAAAAAAAAAAAGATTTTTAACACAGAAATGTTGGACTACTGAAATGTATAGACATGTCCAGTACTTAATACTTGTTCAGGGCTCTCTTTGCATCAGATTGCATCGGGTTGGTTATACATTTGTCCATATAGTGTGTATTATATATAATATAACGCACTGATGAAATCATCAAGAATAATAAAATGGAGTCATGCATTTTCATCATTTCAACAATCAAGCCATTTAAAATACAACACACACGTGAACTCATCTGTGGGTTTTGTAATAAGCTGCACTGGCTCAGTGATTTTTTTTTTTTACTGAACCTTGAGACATTTATTCATACTCAATATTATTGAACCAATTCGTTCAGTGCCATCAAATTATCAAAGCCCAGATTGATTCCCAGGTCTAAGACCATGCCCACCTTGGGTTTGAATGTGAACGCAGATACACATATTTGGAACTCTAAACAGATACAGATAATGACATTGTGTTACACTCCTTGAATGTATTGATGTTTGACAGCATCAGGGTTCAGCTTGTCCCATCTTAGTCAGTCTGGCATGTTACATAAATCAGTCCAAACTGCCATTCTATCTAATCAGTTTTTAAGAAGCTATTGAGGTGGCAATCAACAGTGTTACTCTAGAGAGGCAAAGCAATTACACGGGAGCAAATGAAATAAAGGAAGCGTGGGTCCAGGTAATGAGAGAATGTCCAGGCCATAGTACCTCCAATGTCTTTTGGCCATCCTACAGCTCTTCAGATACATTAGTTTAAAAGTTATGCATTGCCCTGTTTGCTGACTCATACCAATAAATGGCTTCTAGCTGGCTTTCCCATTTATCTCCGTTCTGCTTACCTGTGGCTGAGAGCAAAATATTAGCACCTGTTTGCTTTGTGGTACTGTATTTCATCAGGTCCAGCGTGATATATTAGGTTCAGCATTAGGGCATCCAATTCAGCACTCACTAGCATGAGTTTCGTCTCTACACGGCATTATTTGTTTTACTGCTACATGTAATTCAGATGTATTTACTTTCACTTCAAGCAGCATGGCCGTTTGATTTAACTTTACACCATGTCATCCATTGCTCCTTATTGAACTCTACTTGCAATTAGTTTCTGGCCAGCACTTCTAAAATTCCCATATTGTAACTCTACAACAATGAAGTTTTATATTCGCTGTCAGCCACCTTTGTTTCTTTCAACAGGCTGCAACATTCATCTCAGCTCATTTGCATCTCACAAATAGGTTGCATCTGGTCTTTTAGTGATGAAGGAAGTTAATTGGAATAGCAGGAGACGTGCTTTCAGAACGATCACCACACAACACAAATCAGTGCATTGAGCCACATAGTGTTTGCCTCCCAACAAATGCACACACTGGCTCATAACGAATTAACAGGAAAATGCATGGGGAGCGTTTCTTCTAACCTGCTTTGTTTATTCTGTGTGAATGCAGTGGCAAGTTTTGTGTTTTTTCATGTATTCACTTTTGAACAGAACAATTTATTTAATTAGATTCTCCTAAACTTTCTAAAAAATAAACAAAAATATTAGTGACTAAAAATCCTTTTTATTTTTGTAGCATGGTTGTAAAGATGTACACATATAAAGAAATACACAAGCAAAGATGTACAGTACACTGGTCAATCATACATGTTGTAACATTATGACCACCTGCATGATATTGAGTAGGTCCCCTTTGCCACCAAAACAGTAATGACCCGTCTGTTCTGACACCTTTCAATTGGAACCAGCATTGACCTTTATATCAATTTGAGCTACACTCGTGCTTCTATTGGACCAGAATACATGAGCCAAGCCTGACTCCCCATGTGCATCATTTTGCTGTTGCCACTTCACCGGTTTTCCTTCCTTGGATCACTTTTGTTAGGTCCTAACCAATGCACCCTGGAAACATTCCACAAGAGCTACAGTTTTAGACTTGCTCTGACCCAGTTGTCTGACCATTACAATTTGGCCTTTCTCAGAGTAGCTCCATTTTCAATTTCTTTTTAATGCAAGTAAAGCTCCATTTACTTGTTTCAAGAAAGAAAGGTTCACTGACAGGTTCAGTGTTCAACTGACACTGACTTATATTTAGTTAAAAAATAAATATAATTGCAACAGCTATAGCAATTGTCTAAATAATGTTTTTGAATATAAAATAAATAAATCATGTTTTTAAATATTCTTTAAATAGCTTTTCATTGTTTGCTATAGATGACTCAAAGCCAAATATATGATCTCTCAAATGTCTATGATTTCTAGACATCGAACTAATGTCCACATTAAATTTTCTTTTGCATTTGGCAGATGATTTTCGCTTCATACTAAAAATAAAGGCATAAAATAATAATAATAACAACAACAAAAAAAGATCTGCCAAATAGCTTGAAATGTAAAAAAAAAAAAAAAGTAAAAATTCACTAAACAATCTTAAGTTTTATGGAAATCTTATAAAAGCAAATATTAAATAGATATTATTTTTAAACCTGTTTACTTGCTAAGATGTCCTTTTTGTTGTGAAACAGATGCTCTAAAAGTTAATAATTAGAGTCTATTTAAGTGGACTTTTTTTCTGGACTTTTATCTTTATAAGAAATAAATAAATAAATAAATAAATTTAAAAAACCACAGCACCAGCTGTATACATTTGATTGATCATCACTGTAAAACAGGCAGTGTTCAAAACTGTTTTATTGCCATCATACCTACAGGCTTTTGGTCCACACGTCAATATGTTAAGCAATTTCTCCATGCTCAGTTTTGTCAGCTCATAATTTACATATGTAATTATCACCCCAAAACATAAATCTCTTATATTACCTCCAATGGAAAGAGAACTGTTATGGTCTTGCACTGAGCTCTACTGAAGCATTTCAGTAAAAAAAGATTAGCAATAATTTATTTATATATGGGAGGATTCCCGCAGCTCCGCTCGCATGCAGATCCTGACACCCATGTGCCAGCATTGCGTGCAATTGGAGTGTGCAGTCAGATAGCTGCCGCTCCTCATGCTACTCCAATGTTTTCGTAATATATCATTACTTTATGGTATGACATGAAGGTGAGGATGTCGCTACACCCACTGGACTAGGCGCCCAAACGCCAGCCCCTGGCAGCAGGACAAACTGAATTTCTGTTTTATTTATGTGGAGTAGTGACTCGTGGCTCTGCCTGAGTGCAGATCCTTACACCTGCATGCTACTATTACCTACAAAAGGAGTGTGTGGTCAACTTACTGCCATTCCTCATGCTGCTCCAATAGTTTAGCCACCCTTAATTCTGCCTGTCGTATGCGCCGTTGCTGTAGACGCTCCACAGATCCATGGGGTTAGTAGATATGAGGTCAGTTTGACGTACACGTTTTTGACGTAACAGTGTTGCCTACTGTGTTGATGCCACTGCCTACCAAATAAACAAAGCCTCAAACCAGATATATACTGTATATAAAAGTGATTATATATATATATATATATATATATATATATATATATATATATATATATACACACACACACACCCACACACAGTACGTATACACACAGTATATATAATGTATATATGTATTGTTGTTATATCTGATGTATTTGCCTAATACTAAGACCAGTTATAATCAGATGATTTTCACCTTAAATTAAATGAGGGGACAATAACTTTTACACGTGATTGTTTGACAAGAAATATTTAAAAAATTCTTATTTCATACCCATAATTTCAGTAGAAGGACTTGTCTGGCTGAGCACTTCTCATTTTAATGAACAGTTTAATATTTGAACAAATAATTTAATCAAAATCACAAAGAATCTGTAAACCAAAACATAGCTGACTGACAATTAATATACTCAATAACAATGAGCTATTATGGATCAAATATTTCAAAGAGAAAACGTAGAGAACCCTTACTGTACCTCTGTGTGTAAAATGTATACCATGACATCATTTGGTGCTGAACACTTGGCAAATCATTTTTGAATTACTGGACTATTTTGAATTAGAGTTCTATTAATAACATTCGCAGATATCAATAAATTGATATATTTAAATTATTTAAAAGAAAGTTTAGCATTTACACTGTCAAAATGAGTTAAAAATAGTTGTTGTTAGCTCTAATGATATTTATTTTATTTATTATTTTAAAACCAAAAAACTCTATTAAAATAAGTGGACATGGAAAACATTTTCACAATTATGACAATTTTCAAGCAATGTGAAGCGTAGGATACACATACTGTGATGTTTGTGTTATAATATTTCATGCTTTCCCTTAATTGGTCAAGTATAATATTTTTTAAAAAACGATTGTTTATTTTCCTGACCAGAGTTGTGATGAGCTTCCTGCAACATGGGTTACCCTGGGTGTGAAATCGGTGTATAGCTGCACACCACACACACATGTTCATCTAAGGAAAATTTTGCATAGCCAGTTCACCTATCACCATGAGTCTGATAGATGGGAGGAAACCAGAGAACCTCTAGCAACACATGTGCAAAGAACCCTGCAGACAGTACCGTTACTTGTGTAGATTTAAGTGTTAAAAACATTATCCCTAAGCATGTTTATGAAAAGAATGGTTGCTTTCCTGTGCGTGTTCATTTCTCATTTCTCTCTCTCTCTCTTTCTCTCTCTCTGTGCAACTAATGCTTGGCAAGGGTCATGGTTTAATTACATCTCCAACTGAAGGTGACATTCCCTGCCACTGTTTGTGGAGAATTATTGATTTTATTTAGCATATTTATTGTTAGAAAAAAATTCACAGACTCTTATTTTCCCTCAAAAATAATAGATTACCTACATGTTAAAAACAATGTACTGTATACTACCTCTGCTTATTTTACACCTCACGTCACAACTGGCTTGCTGGTGCTTGTTTTTTAAGGGTTACTTAAACCATCTTACCATTAGCTTGAAAACCTTTAATAAGATTAATTTCCATTTCCATGAAAGTCACTGTAAATACAACAGAGATACCACTGAAGTATGTGGACGTGTCCAAAATATTTGTCTCTGTACCTGTATGCAAACTTAAATCTGAAGTGCGTCTGGCATGAACTGGATGAACTTCTTGTTGGATGTATGTTTGGATCATTTGTCCCCAAATTTATTGTGCAGCAGGACAATTACCCCAAACATACAGACTACTTACAAGAACTACCTTAAACTTAATTGTTTGGGGTCTTTAGCATAGAGAATAAATTAAATCAATCTGCTGCTGAATAAATCTGTGGACAATCAGACACCTCACTGATGGTATTGCATTGTATTAAGGTCACCATTCATTCTGAATACAGTATATCTTCAAATCCATTTGCAGAAATGCAGCCCCAAACTTGCAAAGAAACAGGAAACTCCACCGTGTTTAAATGTTACCTGCAAACACTCATTATTGTACCACTGTCCAGCCCTTTGGTAAACAACTTGCCCCCCATCCAGCCAAATATTTCACATTTTTACCCATTAGTCCAGAGCACCTGTTGCCATTCTTCTATACCGCAGTTCCTACTGTATGTTTTTGTGCACAGTTGAGTTGTTTCCATGTCGGTAGTACTGTATAAGGTAAGTTACTTTTGGGCCACAATTCTTCCATGAAGACCACTTCTGGACAGACCCGAGTGCCAGGGGTTCCTGTCGATTCTTGGCTGATGTCATTGCTGGACATTTTCCAATGTCAAAGGCAAGTGACCATGATGTGTCCTTCATCTGCTGCATTCATTTTCCTTGGCTGACCATTTTCCTTGTCTACGCCCATTTCTTTGTGCTTTTTCAAAATATCTTGTAACTCCAGTCAGCTTTGAAATTGTTGCCTGGGAGAAAACTTTCTGATTCAGTGTAACTATTTTATATTTTGTTTCTGTGCCCAGTCTTGCCATGGTGTGTGACTTGCAACATGAAACTGATTTACACAACCTCAGCTTGGTAGAAGAGTTTGGATGTTCCTCACACAGTCTTAAGCCTCCTACACAGCTGTTTCTGTTACAGTTAATAACCGTATTTCAACCGACAAATGGAATTGATCATTAGCACCTGGTGGTATAATTGGTTAATCACCTGACACCTGACTCTGTGTGAGAGTGTGAGAATTGATGCTGGTTTGAAGCCAAAGCTTAGTCATACCAAACATTGATTTTATTTAGATTTTTCTTCTGTTTGCTCACTTTGCTTTATGTAAATTGCTAAAAAAAAAAAATAATCAATTAAAGAATATTTTTGTATATGCCTACCCAAGATAGTGTAAGCTGCTTAAGATGGTCACATATTGATGCTGCTAAAGCAAATTGTATAAGATTCCATGGCATCGTCAAATATCAAATGATTACCTAGTCTGATACCTCTTGTCTAAATTAGATGCCCTATGTCGGCAATCTTTTTTTAGTTCCATTCCTTGTTGTATTTGTATCTTTTTAGAACACATCTGCTCAGTCTGAATAATGTATTCATATTTATTTACATCCCTAGTGGTGAGATCCTCTCTAGCAACTGTGTAGCATCTTTTACTCCATCTGTATCTCTATTTCATCTGTGTCCATCAATCACTAGTGGTAACCAGCAGGGCTCGTCCTCTCTCGCTGTCAAATCTGACATAAGACAACACCGCTCAAACCAACGTCCTTATACCAGCCATATTGTCAGTGTTCTAAATCCATCAATACTGTCAGCAGTCAGTGTTGACATACAGACCAATACAGTGAGTCCCTCCGTAATGTCGATGCCTTCTAATGCCGAGCTTCCCACTCTGCTATTCCGCAGTCTAACGATTTCTATGTCATACGCGAGGCAAGGGAATGCTCTGACAAATGACATAACTAATGCCCCCTGGTTTTGATCCAGTTTGCTATAGGTGGATGCTGCTCTGTACAGCCTATAATTGAGTCATCAATGAGCAAGCGGGGAGCCAGAGCAGACGCAGCTAAATTGTTAATGGCCGTTGGCTGCACATTGATCACCGCGGGACTCTGTCTGAGTTGCCTAACACTGATGAGCTATTGCATTCCACCTTGCTGTATTTGTCACCAGTATGTAACCCCTAGTGCCCCCTGCACCGTTATGGTCCGAGTAGGGAAATTCGCCATGGAGCCCTGATTGTGAAAAAAGGAGTCTTTTAAACAAACCAAACCAGGCCATCATGAAGAAGTCACACATCATGAGGTGTTTCATAAATCCGGAGATGTTTGTAAAGTAACACGGAGACGGACTCCGAGGCACTCGATTTAGCGCTGCAATAAGTTGCCAAGTAGCAGCACTTTGTTTATTACTGCATGTTAAAATACACAGAGTTTGCAATCACTCCTGGTTTTGCAAAGACAAGTGTTTTAGGGACATTTTCATTAGCTGTTTCACTTGCAACAGAAGGAGCATCTTGTTCAGACCTGAGGTTTTATGGTTAATGTCAGCTACCTTATTCCTTCTGAAGGACAGCTGATAGGCCCTAATGCTGTTTCTTTTATCCATTTCTCAGCTGTCACAAGCCTGTTCATTGCTACATGTCCATGAGAAGAAGCTTTTGTTTCTGTTTTTTTTTTTTTTCATTGAAATAATTCATGTTCTTATCGATTAAGTTCTAGTGGTTTCTGCTTTCAATAGATCTTTTTTATCTGCTTAAGCTAAAGTGGCACCTTATAGCATCAGGGTTTCTTTGTTTTCAATTCAGTTTGAAGTTCAATGTGATTCAAGAGCCCTTTCTTTCTGCTGCTGTTGGCCTCTGCTTAAAAAGAGGCCTTTTATCTTGATTCAAGGTATAGCCACATGGTACTGTATGTTCTACCTGTAATCAATCTATTTCTGAGAATATAACAGAATAATTCATCCACATCCATCTGGGAGGCATAAGAAAAATGGGAAATATATTTAAATTACTCATTTCCATTTGGAATTCCCGCCAGCTGCAGGATATATTACGGTTTATTATGAGTGCTTTCACATCTCCAGTCTCTACATTTGTCTTGGATTTCATCATGCCATCAATCTGTCCATCTTAGTGCTACTCCTCTACCAGTTTACTGCCTCATTCCAGTCCACCTCTTAAATCTTTAAGGCTGGTTTGGCGTTTATTCCAGGCCATGCAGCACTATCGATTCCTTGTCCTTGTACTCTGCACACAAACACTTAGTTCATAAAGCCTGTAGGATAGGAATGTAGGGGAGGAACATTGGCTGGCCTGGATTATACTGTTTGCCATATGCTGTCTACTGATTTCCTGCACTCAGAACAAGGTCCCTTCTGAACTGTTCCCAGTGCTCACTTCCAGGATTGCACGTCTTATTTATTTATTTACCTCAGAGAGTCAGAGTGAATAAGAGTGCAGGTGCAGGTTCAGAGAAAACTGAAATAGAAAAAATAAAGATGGAGGGGATACTGCTATTGGAGGGAGTTGAACACAGAGTGTGTGTAAGAGAAATGGAAATAGAAGGTACAGAGAGAAAAAAGAGACAAAGAAAGAGCCCTTGTGAGACGACCTCATCTGTCACAGACCGACTTTGTCATTAATATGCGGCAGCTGCATGCTGATGGCTGGCACTGACCCATTTTCTCTCTCGAATCTCGAATCGGAGCGAGGGTGAGGGAGGCGCAGGTCTGAGGATAATCCGCTTTGTGTGGAACACCCAGGTAGCATGGCTAAAGACAAGCCTTTTGGCACACGGAGACGAGCTGCAAACACAGACGCTCATGTCCTGTGATAATAACTCCGCTTTGACCACTGGACTGCAATTATGTAAGCAGCGAGAGGGTGCCAGAGTACCTGAGGTCCAAGAAAAATAACCATAGAGAGCAAAGCCATTTTTCATATTCGACCAAAAAAATTATTAAATCAGATGATATGAGTTTTGAGGTCTTCAATATAGACTATATTAAAGTGTCTAATCACACTCTGTTACCACCTGGATTTAACTATAGGTAATAGATTTCACTGAATAATTACTGCAGTGATTAATATGTTTCACCTGGCAACTAGTTATTTAACCTAACTGTTAAACAATCATGTCAGAAGACATACTGTATCCTGTCGTCATGGCAATGATGTTACCCTGTTTCAGAAGGTTCAAATTATTGGCCTGCATCAAGCAAAGAAAACAACTAAGATTGCTGAAAATACTGAAATTGAGTTAAGAACTGTAAAATGCATTATTAAAATCTGAAATAATAGAGGTGAACCATTGTCTTTGAGAAAACATGAAAACTGAATCGTGAAAAAAAAAATCCACACACACAATGCAAGGGATAGGAATCCTTTACACGCAGCTGTGTAATCCTTAAGAAAAACACTTATCAGTGAGGCTAATCAGAAGAAAAGGCTTCAGTTTGCTTCAGTGCATAAAGAATAGACAGAGAAGCATTGGAAAAAGGTCATGTGGTCTGATGAGTCCAGATTTACCCTGTTCCAGAGTGATGGTCGCATCAGGGGAAGAAGGGAGGTGGATTTAGTGTTGCACCCATCAAGCCATGCGGGAAGTGTTATGATCTGGAGTTGCTTCTGTTGCTCAGGTCTAGGCTCAGGAACAATACAGTATGTGCCCAAAAAATGAAGTGACCAGATTTGTCCATAAATTAATTGTTTTTTTCCTGATAGCGTGTTGTGCAAAAGTTGTGAACGAGAGGTCCAGGAAGCACTCGCCACAGAGACCAGACCTTAACCCAAGAGAAGACTTTAAACAGAAGTCAAAAATCTCACAGCATCAATACAACATCTTCGACAGAAATGATTGTGACTCTGGATGGAAATAAATCTTGTGACACGGCTATAATTAAACCAAAATATTAGATTATGCCACTTTTTTTTTCTTTGTGTGTGTGTGTATTAGTGACCAACTTTTATGGCAAATGGTTGAATAAAGTGTACCATGTAAATATGAGGATGATATTTTAAAAATGTTTGTTTGTTTTTTTGCTCAGTTGTGCTGGCATAACATGGGAACTGTTATAATATAATAAATGCATATATTAACTTGTGACTTCATCCATAACAGAAAGCACTGAGCTTTTAGACAGAGCCAAGGCTTCCTCCAGACCAGAGCATAAATGTTCAAGGCTACTTTAACCTGCATTGTACTAAAGACTCTGTATTTCACAAAGTGGTTAAGAAAAGAATTGTGTGCACAGCCGTTACTGATATTACACATTTCCTTGTATTTCACACAATAAGTTTCAGCAAATATTGAGGCACTGAAAAGGTACTGTGCAAACAAATTTTAGCTCGAAGATTGACTCAGCCTAACAATCTTGCTGTGTTTCTAACATGTGAGACACAATGTTACAGTATGAACCTACAGTATGGAGGACAAAAGCAGAGCTATCCAGTGTGTTTACTAAGACACACTTTTCCTACAGCTGTGATTAATCGTCAGGTATTAAGCAGGTGTACAAACCCTTAATGTACTATAATATAAATCATGTACTATATTTACCCCCACACATGGGAAATAATCACATCTGATCTTGTGTTCATTAAGCAGTTTCAGGAACAAATTTACTGTGTTTATTCATTTGTTTTATTCATTATCTCTTTGCTCTAAAGGAGCAATGTTCTGTGTTCACTGAGAGAGCCAGAGATCCCCTGTGAGGCAGAGGATGAAAAATGTGTCTCCTTTTCTTTCAGTTCTTCTGTTGTTCTCATACAGGTGCTGGGCAGTGGTAGAGATCGTTCCCCAGATGGCTGTCGAGTCCGTCCTGGAGGAGAGGCTCTTAAATACCAGCTTGGTCCGGATGGAGACCACTCGACCTGCACGCACATTTATCTACTCCAACATCTCCCTGGAGGAGTAAGTCCACACGTACATATCTGCACACACACATACATACACACACACACATTTGTCTTACTATCCTTGAGAGGATTTTCCATTGACATAATTATTAATACACCTAATTAATGCTTTGCTACACCTCAGTCTAACCCCAACCTTAACCTCAGTAACCAAAAGGAAATAAAAGCTGCAGGGATTTCTTTTTAAAGCAGTTTTCCTCATGGGGACTAGATAAATGTCCCCTCAAATCTGAAACAGTGCGATATTCGTATCCTTGTGGGGATATTTGGTCTCCGCCGATATATAACAACAGACGAATACTCTCCTCTTGAGAAGTTTCTTTAGTAAAGTGGACCAGATGTGTCACTGCTCCTCTTTCATGTGCTGGATATGTTCGCATCGATCAGGGTGCCTAATGCTGTCGAAAATGGGCCACTCGATCCATCTTCTGTCTCTTAATCACAGCTCCACCTCCAGGCCTGAAGTGGCTGATGGAGTCATTCACAGAAACAAATAAAATATCAGGAAGAACTGGAACAGTGCATAACAGGGCTATTCTTGGTGTTAAGTGTAAAAGAATAACACTTTCAGCCAGCTCCAGCTCAATAAAACAACACAGGCAATTATGCAACTTCAAGCCAAGTGGGCATGCTTTAAAAAAAACAGCTGAATTTTAATAGTTTTAGTACAGAGTACTTTAGCTTGTGTACTGTAAATGACATTTATATACACATAGCCTAAATGTGGGCACACAAACAGGAAGCCACGAGAGCTATTATCGATTGCAGGCAATACTAACTACAGTAGCTCTTCCATAATGAGAAATCCTCTGTATTCAATGTTCGCCATCTATGAGATTCCAGATGTTTAGGGTCAAGGTAAAGGCACATGACAAATGAGCTCAACAGCTTTTTGTCTTCTGCGTCTAAATGATAGATATTGGGCATATAAATGATGAAATATTGTCTTAATGGTCACCTAGTGTACCAGGTAAAGAGCCTAAACTGTAAAATTCTACCACTTCGCAAACATTCACTTCGCACTTTAGAGCGAGCTTCTTGTTCTCGCTCTAAAAATGTCATATAAAAGGCTTATTTATGTGTGCAATCTAATAAATTGCTCACGGAGGTGGTTTAAGCAGGGTATAAACCAATTAATACCTGCCCTTTGGTCACATTTACATACACAATTATCATTCTCGAACTGACTTTCAGGTGTAAAATTATGGTGCATGTGCAAATTACACATGTAAGGAATAAAACCTAATAGAGAATGCTGCGATGGAAAAATAATCAAGGCACAGTTTGATGTGGTCTGACAGAAAAATGTTACTATTAGCACCTCCAATTTGATTATTGTCTTATCAGCATGTCTCAAAATAATTTATTCCTCAGACTCCACAGCAACTAGAGAACGTTGTTTGTTTATTTAATTATTTATTTATTTATTTATTAAACAATGACACATTGATCAGTTGCTAGTTAAAGTAGAACATATGCGGAAAATGTTCCCCTGCCTTATAATAGCTATAAACAGCCATTCTTTCAAGTTTCAAGTTAATATATAAAAAAAGAGTCAACAAAAACGCAACTTGTTGTCACGTTTTGGTGTGCGAGGCATATATGCAAGAGGATCCAGGTTTTAAAAGGAAAAACGATGTTTATTCAGGAACCGAAAAACAGGGAAAATCAAACAAACACTTAACTATATAATAAAACAAACCAAAACACGAATAGAGACAGCAGTAAACACGAACAAAACTCACAGACATTTATCACGATACTTTAACAGACGCAAGACAAGAAACTAACTGAAACTAACCTATTTATAATAAAACTAATAACCAACTCGGTTCAGGTGAGCGCCCCCTGGTCACCTGACCGAGTTGCCACATGGGAACTGAAGTTTTAACCAAACAGAACTAAACTCAAAACACAGGGCGCTTTGGCGCCCTCTAGGGGTTATCCCTGACATAACCCCCCCTCAAAGGGCGCAACTCCGGGGCGCCACAGGGGGTCCAGGGCACCCCCCCCCAGGGTCCAATGTCCGCCCCTCTCACCCAGAGGCTGGCACCTATGTCCTGTGGGCCAGGTGGCTTCATGCCCCCGTTGAAGCAGGGCGGCGGAGACGGAGGAGGCTCGCCGTCCTCTTTGACGCTGGGCGGCGAAGGCAGTGGGTGCTCGCCGTCCTCGGTGACGCAGGGCGGCAGAGGGTGAGGAGGCTCGCTGTCTTCGGCGGCGCATGACAGCGGCGGCGGAGGCAGAGGAAGCTCGCTGTCCTCGGCGGCGCATGACGGCGGCGGCGGAAGAGGGAGCTCGCTGTCCTCGGCGGCGCATGACGGCGGCGGAGGAAGAGGGAGCTCGTTGTCCTCGGCGGCGCATGAAGGCGGCGGCGGAGGAAGAGGGAGCTCGTTGTTCTCGGCGGCGCATGAAGGCGGCGGCGGAGGAAGAGGATGGAGCTCGTGCTCCTCGGCGGCGCATGAAGGCGGCGGCGGAGGAAGAGGATGGAGCTCGTGCTCCTCGGCGGCGCATGAAGGCGGCGGCGGAGGAAGAGGATGGAGCTCGTGCTCCTCGGCGGCGCATGAAGGCGGCGGCGGAGGAAGAGGATGGCGCTCGTGCTCCTCGGCGGCGCATGAAGGCGGCGGCGGCGGAAGAGGATGGCGCTCGTGCTCCTCGGCGGCGCATGAAGGCGGCGGCGGAGGAAGAGGATGGCGCTCGTGCTCCTCGGCGGCGCATGAAGGCGGCGGCGGAGGAAGAGGATGGAGCTCGTGCTCCTCGGCGGCGCATGAAGGCGGCGGCGGAGGAAGAGGATGGAGCTCGTGCTCCTCGGCGGCGCATGAAGGCGGCGGCGGAGGAAGAGGATGGAGCTCGTGCTCCTCGGCGGCGCATGAAGGCGGCGGCGGAGGAAGAGGATGGGGCTCGTGCTCCTCGGCGGCGCATGAAGGCGGCGGCGGAGGAAGAGGAAGCTCGCTGACCTCGGTGGCACTGTGCAGCGGCGGCTGCTCGCTGTCCACAATGACGGCGCTGTGCGGCGGTGGCAGCTCGCTGTGCTCGGCGGCACTGTGCAGCGGCGGCAGCTCGCTGTGCTCGGCGGCGCGGTGCAGCGGCGGCGGCTCGCCATCGACGAAGCAGCTGCGCGGCAGAATATAGAGCTCGCTGTCGTCGTTGCCGCCGCTGTGCGGCGGAAAGATGAGCTCGCCGTCTTCGTCGTCGCTGCCGCACTCGCTTTCATCGTCGAGAGTATACAGCATATAGTAGTGCTCACCGCTGTCATCGTAGACCGCCATGCAGTTGAGCTCACCGTCTTCGTCGCTGCTGAAACCCGGGAAAGGAGCTGGCAGGTCTGGACCTTCCTCGAGGCGTATCTGCATCAGCATTCCCTGGAGTTCAGCTACCTGCTCCTGCAGGTTACGGATGCGCCATTCATTCCCTTCGGCGCTCCGCCCGACGCTGCTCCAGTTTAGCTGGGAGGCTGCTCCCGGCTGTGCATACCTCCCGCACGCCGTTCCTTGTAGCCGCACGCTGTGGGGTGCCCCTTCCCCCCGCTCACCTCCGAAACTAGACCTCCTGGTCTCCGCCTTCCGGCCGGTGCGGGGACTCATGTCACCCCGAGCTGCGCCACCTCTGAACGGCGTGCGCCGTATCGCCAGCCGGCAGCCGTCCCAGTCACGCTGCCGTCTTAGCTCCTCTTGCTCCTTCCTTTCTGGTTTCCCTCTCCGCCTTCCACTACGCCGTTTGGTTCCCCTCCTGCTCTCCGCGTCGGTTTCCCAAACTCCAAGCATCGTTGCCCCCCCCAAAAGAATCTGCCCGGGGTAGGGCTCCTCTGCTATGCCTCTTTGGAGGTCTTGCGTTCTGTCACGTTTTGGTGTGCGAGGCATATATGCAAGAGGATCCAGGTTTTAAAAGGAAAAACGATGTTTATTCAGGAACCGAAAAACAGGGAAAATCAAACAAACACTTAACTATATAATAAAACAAACCAAAACACGAATAGAGACAGCAGTAAACACGAACAAAACTCACAGACATTTATCACGATACTTTAACAGACGCAAGACAAGAAACTAACTGAAACTAACCTATTTATAATAAAACTAATAACCAACTCGGTTCAGGTGAGCGCCCCCTGGTCACCTGACCGAGTTGCCACATGGGAACTGAAGTTTTAACCAAACAGAACTAAACTCAAAACACAGGGCGCTTTGGCGCCCTCTAGGGGTTATCCCTGACACTTGTCATTTTACTGAAAAAACAACAACAAAGGCCTCCATCCTGAAGATTCTTATATGTTGGAAAACTTAGTTATGCTTTTATATTGTACTGTTACATATTGATTGTTTGTTTGTTTGTTTGTTTGTTTGTTTGTTTGTTTGTTTGTTTGTTTGTGGTAAATAGTGTGTAATTCTTTTATGTGGAATTTCCATAAAGGTCCTTGAGCAGGTTATTAATTTAGAACCATTATGGTATATTATAGCCTTTATCTTAGAACAAGCTCATTAATACAACCCCCTGCAGCTACATACAGTAGGACTTCTGCCAGAGTTGTGGTAATAAAAATTTTAACATCACCTTTTCTCCAGTCAGAATTAAGTGATCAACAGTTTACAGAATACAGTATAATGCACAATACAAATTTGAAGCAATCCTTTGCAGAATGTACAGTAGAAACTCAGCGAATGAGAGCGTTGTTTTAGACACATGGTTGTTTGTATGAAGCTGGCATGGTGGCGTTGTGGTTATCACTGTAGAGAATGAGTGAGTTATATACATGAGTCTTTCAGCATATTTAATACTCAGAAGAGCTAGAAGCTCTGATATCTATTCTATTCTAGCGCTTCCTGAAATCTCCAGTACATCTGGTTGCATGTGAAAACAGTTTTTGAGGCTACACTAAGTCCTCAAACTGTGGGCCACCTACAACCAACAATCTAGTACACCATAGGCTGGACTGGTTTACTAGGCTTCCTGTATCAGTAGTAGAAAAAAGGGTTGTTGTGGTCTACAATGGCAGATAGTCTTCTAAAATCATGTGAAAGACAGCCTACATAAATATGACTTACATGACATACATTGAATTTTGTATATGAGACTCCATGTAAACATTAATCCTTGTAAAAGTATGCATTCATTAATTTTCACTAACTGCATTACAGTGCAGAATCTGACCTACAGTAGGAACATTGGGAGCGAGGCAGGAATTCAATCTGAATTTGATGCCATTCCATCAGAGGACCCCATACACTCACAAATTCATACACTTGTGCAGTTCAGTCTGCAGGAGCAATATTTTTAGCAGGTCAGATGAAACCACACAGCCCAGGGATAAGCAAAATGGACATGGGCAGTGCATGCAAAACTGCAACGAACTGCACTAACAGTAACTCAAGCTCAGGATTGCCCCAGAGACCTCTGAGCAGTGCACAATGGGACACAGTGCTCCCTGCTATACCATCGAGCCACCCACTGGCAACAAAACCACCAATAAAACAAATAGTAGAATATTTAAATTGTATTGTTAAAAACAATAAAGATTTTTTTTCTTCTTCATTTTTCTGCACACACATGCATCAGAAGGAACGTCTCACATGTATAACACTACACAACTGATCTGCAAGGTAGAAGGAAATAGTGTGAAAACAAATCTGCAGTGATAAATCTTGTGTGCAGAGTCAGGCAGGTATTTGAGCCAAGTGTGAAAATGCCCTTAAATCAACCCTTATCCTGTTGAAGTGAGGAATAATGTATAATGACAGCATCTCCTTTCAGCTTCCCGAGTCTTAAACAAAGCCTGGACTGTGTTTTAGGATCAGTTTTGTTCCTGAATGATGCAGTGTGCTCTTGTTGGTTGGAAAACCTTATAAATATTAATAACACCATCAGATAAAATGATTACATTTGAATCTCCCTAGCTAGGCCTGTTTCCGCCCAATTTGCTTTAATGTTATTATTTTATTGTAGGTCTTTGTAACATTATTCTGATTACACATCAAAAATTAAGAAGTTTTAAGGATTAGTCCTCTTAGTCATTGCACAATTACTGTATAATTTTCCCCCAGATTTGGTATGAAAGCTCATCTGCGTCAGAGATACATTTATCTGTAATCTAATATTCATATTCAATTTGTCTGTGTCAATGCATCACATATTCTTAAAAAAAAAAAAAAACATTTTTATATTATTATTATCACAATAATTTCCTGTGCAAAATTTTGTCTTCAAGAGATAGTTCAGGTGTTTCAAAGTCTGCCTTAAATCAAAATTGATGTGCATATGAGTACATAACCATAGGTCTTGGTTGTTATAAATGTTCCTGCTCTGCACACTGACTGTGAAGTTTGTGGCCCAGAACACGAGCACAATGCACAGTAAGTAATGGGGGTCAAATTCCACAACCCTCATTCAGTGCAAAAATGCATTCCAAAGTTTAGCCGACGCTCATATGAAGCTTCCGCAGTCCCACTGCAGGAACATTTATAACAACCAAGACCCATGGTTGTGTACTTCTATGAAAAAAACTAAACTATCTCTTTCAGTGTTTTAACAGCTGCTTAATTGAGTGATAAATCTGTCAGTGGAGTGTCCTCACAAGTGAAGTAAGACAAAAAATAATATGCCTGTTTGGGATTTGTGTGTTGGTGGGAGTAATCTGGGGAAGGACGACCAAATGTACCTATATGGATAGGTATAGAATTAATGGCATTAAGAATTGTGACAATGGAAGGTCTCCATAAGGACTGAAGGACAAGCAAGTCTTTGGTGTAGGGGGGTTGAATCTTTGTGAATCTTTGTAACTGTCCCCACAAAGAAAGGAATACATGACACGTTTGACCTTGTGGGAGGCCAGACGAACCAAGAGATTTCCTTTTGATTGTGGGTTCGATTTATGCATAAGCATAGTATTAATTAATTGCATAAATTAAAAATTAATGTCAACTGCTGGTCCTCACATGGATAGTAGTGTGTGTGTGTGTGTGTGTGTGTGTGTGTGTGTGTGTGTGTGTGTGTGTGTGTAGGGGGGTGTTTGATGGCGACAAGGGTAGCACTCATGGTTAACGGGGAAAAAAATGAGAGGCAGATTTTGCACAGAGCAACAGTGTCCCCTGCAGGTACCATGAGGTAGTACAGAAGTGAAAAAGATGGGGAACAGAAATGGGGAAAGGATTCTTGCATCTCAGATATGAATCTTCTCTTAATAGACATGCTGTAGACGCACCTGATATATACACACACTCCCGAATGCAACTTTTTAAAAAATATTTACTAAACGATCCTGAAAGACCTGCTCACTGATAATGTTTAGCCAATATATAACTGTCTCGTGTACAGCAAAGTATCCCAACAGCAGGGGGTCTCTCTCCCTCCCTCTCTCTTAACACCCTTATCCCTCTCAACACCCTGGCTGCATCCCCGTAATGAAGAATCAAGAGCAGTAGCCATGCTGGTCAGATATGTTTATTGGGATTGACTCACCTTCGCTTAGGGATTAAGAAGGATTACATTTCCTCAACCTAATCCAAATTGATTTTCCAAGCTAGTGATGAATATTGTCTTCTTTCTGAGATGAGATCATTTGGTAGACCATTTAAGGGACCTTTTATGGTTAAATGTCTACTTTTAGTGTAGCAACAGTGACTATAATCACATTTTAGAATGTAACCACCATCATTTATAGTCACTGCTCATTGGTATCTGTTCTCATTTTTACTATTTTTCAGCAAAATCTCTTTCATATTGTTTTTTTGGAAGCTAGGATTGGCCTTATTCAAATGTGCACACTGTAGGGCCTTTTTTGCCTGCACTGCAGAAATTAGACAAAGACTCGGGGACAAAGCCACAAAAGCAGCGAAGCTTGATAAAAATGTGGGGCATCTGATTTCCTGGTGAAACCGTTGGGACATTTTGGAAATTGGAGGTCAGTAATGGAACACTGCACACGGTCTACTGGCTATAGAGAAGAAGGATCCGGGAGCGTTCAGAGAAAGAAATAATTAAAACTAAAAAGAGTTGGTGCCAGAGTTACAAGGAGTCACACAGAATGGTGGTTCCGCTGCATTACCTGCCTCCCTTCTAAAAGCCACTACTTGAATATTTTCAAGAGCAAACAGCATTTGAATCTGACTAAGACAAATGTGTATTTAAAAACAAATTAAGGAAGATGAATAGGGAGTCATTACTCTGATGAACATGGTGGAGCATTGATGGTTGTTTTTAATATAACCGCTATAAAACACTGTAGCAGTACCAGCCATTATTCCGATACATATCCATCCATCTAGGAACCGTGGAGGCCAGTGGTGACCGTTGTATTTATTTCCAGTTTAAGGATTTCCGGTTAACATTCACACACACATATACAAACAAACGGGGAATTTCGGAATGCCACAAACATAATCTGCATGTCTTTGGGAGGAAACCGGAGAACCCAGAGGTAATCCACCAAGCATGGGAAGAACATGCAAACTCTGTGCACACAGACCCCAAGGACGGAATCGAACCTGGACCCTGGAAGTGCAAGACGATAGTGCTAACCACTAAACCACCACTGCTGCTTTAAATATATATGAGTTGCTGAACGGCTAATCTACTATCTTATTATAGTGTCCTCAAAACCCTAGTGCTTAAAACAAGACCTTTTCCAAGTCCCGAAATAAGTGTCTGACATACTGTATATTTGCTATGAACATTGTGGTCCCGCAGCAATCATACGTCATGGATAATAGGCCATGAGCATCCAACCCACTTTTGGACTTAAAAGCATATTCACACCATAGTTTGAGGGGTCACTAGAAGTAAATGTTGTGGAATATACAGTGATGTCCAGGTAGTAGCAGCAAAGATTTCCTAAAGCAGCCCACCTCTAAGTGATACACATGAGGGGATGATTCTCATGCAGTGGAAAGTCACAGTAAGGGACAAGCACCTGGCTCGCCTATATGTCACGGTGATGATGTTGATCACCCAGGAGGTTTTTATTTCAACGCTCTGGAATCAACTAGCCACCAACTCAGCCTCAACAGAAAGCTGCAGTGGTATATTGAGGGAAACCCACAGTTACAGTAGGAGTCCACCAGTCAGGAAATGGTGAGGACTGAGCTGAAAATCTCAGGGAAACCCTACTCAGTGCAGATACTAGGAGAAACAGAGGTAACCCTACTCCATCTTAAGTAGAGAGGTGGGCGGTGTGAAACTGTGAGAAGTGAACGCTGTGCTAAATAACAAGACTAGTTTGTTTTGTATTTTGATTTTAGCATAATGAGTGTTAGCATGTTAACCCAATCAAAGCTGCCAGCCAAGTTGAGTTCAGAATGTCATCCAGATGTATTAAAAATGACTTTCACTGCAGCCAACATGATAACAGGTCATTTGAGGATATTGCTCACTTTCAAGGACAGGTATGAGTGTAGTTAGTTACAAGATGTATACCGAAAATCCGACATGCGTACTGGGTGAGAAGAAAATGTCCCCATGTGGTTTTGTTAGGTGAAATAAAATCAGTTAATAAACTAAAATTCTTCTTCTTCTTCTTCTTTTTTTTCAAAGAATGGGGTTTATTTCTTCACTACAGTTCGAGTGACTTGTAGAATCTATGATAGATAGATAGATAGATAGATAGATAGATAGATAGATAGATAGATAGATAGATAGATAGATAGATAGATAGATAGATGTATTTAGTAATGTACATTTACAGTCAAAAGTTTAGATTTATTTGGACAAAAGTTTAAATTTATTTTCTTTATTACAAAATTAAGGTTTCATAGTGTTAGCACTGTGTCCTTGGGTCTGTATGTCTGTATGTCTGGAGTTTGCGTGTTCTCCCTGAGATTGATGGGTTTCTTCTGGGTATCCCAGTTTCCTCCCACAGTCCAAAGACATGCAGTTTAGGCTAACTGGCGTTCCAAAATTGTGTGTTTGTTTGTGTGTGTGCCTTGCGATGGATTGGCACCCTGTCCTGTGTGTACCTTGCACCCTAAATTTCCTTGGATAGGCTTCGGCCCCCCGCAACCCTGTCCATAGAATATGTGGTATTAGAAGATGAAAGAATTAATTATAGAACATTTCTGGGTTTTTTTGTTTTTGTTTTTGTTTTTTTGTTTTTTTTTAAACTTTATATAACACACATGGAGTTTGGTAATTAAGTAACAACAACAATAATAAGCTGTTATATTGAGACAAGAAGGTTAGCTGTTCTGGAAAACTTAGTTCTAGTGCAGAGGAGGAGTTAATTTAGAGTTACCAGCCTCCCCCCCCAAAAAAATAAAATTACAGCACCTCAGATAAGAGCCGGTATGAAGACTCAATATAAACTGTTCAAAGATTATTGCATATTTTGGATTCCTTCAGAATTGTACTGTATATATGTAGTGGCTATAGAATATATAGAAGAGACAACTTATGAAACAAAATGGAAAATGACTATTATTAGTATTGTTATATAGAAAAGCTAATTTTGCGTAAGGGATAAAAGCAGTCACTGACCATAAAATGCCCCTCAAATTAGGATAAAAGCCAAATGCTCTTTCAATTACAAATCCATATATTTAGCACTTAGTCCAAATTTGGCCTTTGCTTCAGATTGACATGCAGTGAAGATGAAAATATCCTAGAGACATCTCATGTTCTTGCCTTAAGTAGAAGTAGACAATTTTCTTATGTTTTTTTTTTTTATGTTCCAAAGAAGGAGTTCAATTCATAAGTAATTCCACAGTTTAATACTTTTATTTGTTACATATATAAATCTTATATTTATAAGTACGTTACAGCGCAGTGAAATTCATCCCAGCTTGCTCGGAAGCTGAGGTCAGAGTGCAGGGCCAGCCATGTTACAGCACCCTTGAGCAGGTAGTGTTAAATGCCTTACTCAAATGCCCAAAAGCAACAGCTTTGCTGTGCTAGAGCTTGAACCCCTGACCTTCTAATCGGTAACCCTGACTGTTAACTGTTGAGCCACTACTACCCTCTAAAAGCAGATGATCAGTCCAGAGATTCTCTAAGAAACAGTCCGAGCTACACTTTGCCCCAAGGTCCAAACCTCGAAAAGTTTTCATGAGTACTTCATTTAAATTCATTCTGTGGTCTGCCTTTTTCCAAGGGCAAAACCTATCACCCTTCCTATTGTGATTATGATCTTTTAACTACAACGCTCTTGAGCATGACCATCTGTACTGCCTCTCAATTAGCATAACATACCTCTTCAATGCATTTCTGTAAGCCGTTCACTTACCTACACAAAGACGTTAACTTTAAATGGTGTTGTATAAGTGTTTCCAAACCATACTGAAGATTTTTTATGTAGTTGCAAATTGTTTTCTCCCCTTCCACAGGTCGGAAAAGGCTGGAGAGATTGCAACAATACCTCTAACAAAGGTAAGGTGACATTTTCTTGGCAAAAAAGTGTAATACTCAGCAACTGTAATATCTAAGGCTGTCAGTGAATTTTAGAATAGAAACCAAGTGGTGCTTTTTTCATTGCAATGCTTTATGTCTTTTCTTTCTTTTCTTTTTTTCAAATTCAATTCAATTTTACTTGTACAGCGCTTTTAACAATAGGACTTGTCAGCATCTTTCTAAAAAGCCGGATGTACATTTAAATTCCTAATGAGGGTCCAAAGGAACCAGTAGCAGAGAAAAACTCAGAAATCAGAATTCTGCTCATTTCATGTAATGCTTTTTATTATTTCAAATAAGTACTGTAGGTTGTCTAGAAGTTTAGATCACATATTAATTCTTCCTGTGTAAGTGCTCTATTCTAGTCAGGGCAGCTGATATTTAGTTACAGAGCTGATAACACTAGTAGAATGTAGTAGAATAGCCCTGTAATACTGTAGTTTTAGTAGATAATATTGATTTTTAATATATATAAAAAATCATACTTGAAAGCATTAGGATTAACACGAGGTTGGGTTTTTTTCTCAAAATGTCTTATCTTGATTACTTTCCTTCATACTTATTACGGCCTTAAATATTTTTATATTTGATACCTAGCCATGAATGTATATAAAAAAATTTTTTTAAAAGCTGAAAAGGGAAAGAGAAAATAAAAAGAAGAACTTGCTTTCTGATAGTGTGGCAGACTCATATGATAACCCTTTACCCTTTTAGAGTAAACTCTCTAGTGTGTACAATGATTAGCATTGCTAATGCAACTCAAGTGTGATAAATCCTTCGTTTCTTGTGTTGTGCCTGCGGCCTGAGCTCAGAAGCCTCGCAGGCAGGCAAGGACACGAGTCGCACATGAATTATGTATGAATAAATATTTTCAAGCACACTCCAGTATCCCTGTGCTGCTCTCAGCTTGATTGAGCAATAGTAACAATGTAATGGGTGCTAATACAGTATGTCCAGTCCCGGCAGTTAGCATCCGAGCAGGGAGAATAGTGGAACTGTGAGGAGGGGCCTCAAACGGCTGGGAATTTTTACATTTCGGGAAAATTAGAATGATTATTTCTAATGATGAGAGTAGAGACAGATTAAACCGGACATATAAAAATACTCGACTCGCTTTGGAGGTGTATTTTTGAGCTTAAATGTGCAAATGCGTCCCTCTAGCCATGCTCAATAATTCATTATTTAAATCCACCTAATCACACCTGATGCAGCAGTGCTAATGCCGTCACCAAGAAACCGAATTTGAAGGAGAGATTGCTGTTAACATGCTGTTAACTGAAAAGGATTTACAGATTTGTTCTTTTTAACGTATCTGCAACATAAGTGGGTAACTTCTTATTTGGACGTAGCGTAAGCGTTTGAACCAAACAAGAATTTAAAGAAAAGGGGGAAAGAGCATTCAGTGAGACGACACAAAGGGAAACGGTATTTAATTAAAGGAATAATAAACAGAAGACAGTATGTGCACATCTTAGTTTAGAAAAGTGCTGGAGGGAATTAAGCCTTGCAGGACAATAAACTATGACAATTGTATTTGTTTGTATTAAGCAGTTCATACATTGGGGAAATTTATCCAACTCTTTAAATACACAGTTCTAGCAAAAGCAGAGTTTTGCTTGGATCTAACCGCTGTGCCGTGTCTTCCTTCATTTTAATAAGAGCAAAAAGATTACCACATAACATAAGGTCTAAATATTGTTTACACTTTATTGTTTTAAATTAAACTGTTTACAGTTGAGATCTATTTGGAAAAACTCTTAAACCCTAAGGTCCCAGCATCTTGTAATAAAGCTTCCAGGTGTGCAATGGAACACGCTTTCCCCTCCAGCCACCCAGTTTTTGCCTTAAGCCTGGCTGTCTCCCAGGACAATAGCTTTATTTATGTTCGCTTTCTTGAAGCACAGCATATCGCTGGTTTTCTACATGTTACACTTGCCCATAAAACCTCTTCATTGTATATTGATGTAGCACATACACTGTATACGCTCGGTGAGTGACTTATACTAGAACCACTATACTTTTACTGTGTAAGGCCTTCCTTTGTTTTTAAAACAACCTCAGTACTTTGTGAATGGGTTTCACAAGCTGTTCGAAATATTCCTTTGAGATTCTGCTAGATGCTGACATGATGCATCACCCGCTACCTGATGATTTTTTCATGTGCACTTTCATGCTGTGAATTTCCTCTTCTAACACATCCCAGAAGTGTTCGACTGGATTCACAATCTGTGATGGGGAATCCATTGAAGAACGCTGAACTCATGCACTCGAACGGTTCATGAACCCAGTTTTAGATGGCATTTTAATGAGACATGGTGCATTATCATTATGCAGGATGTCATTAGAATTATTATTGGCAAATTGTGTCCATGAAGGGATGCACGCAGTCTACAACAATACAATCCATGATTGATTAAATTGATTTTACTTTATTGCACAATTCTGTTATGCCTGAAAATCTCAGGTGATCAGCAGTGATAGAAATACTCAAACCAGTCTGTCTGGTGCTAACGATCGCGGTCAAACTCAATGAAATTGCATTATTTCTCCATTCTAATGGCTGTTGTGAAAATTTACCAAGCTGCCTGCCTGTATCTGCATGATTTAATATGCATTGCACTGTCTGATTAGATAATTGCATGAATGAGTAAAGATAAAGATAAGATAAAGATATTTTATGACACTTTATTGTCATTGTAGTGATACAACAAAATTTGTTTGGTAGCTCTCCAGACCAGCAGCAATAATGAATGTAAGAATAAACAAAAGAATAAACACAAGGTAATTGCACTAAAATATAATAAATATAACAATATATACAATAGAATGTATGTGAAGTGGGACCTGGATCTTGGTGAAAACAGTAGAGTACAAAAAAAGTGCTAACATCATTGTCCGCGATAAGGAGATATTGCACAATACATTGTAAATGTACTGTATAGGTGTTCCTAATAAAATGGTTTTCTAAATAGTCCCGTAAAAATAATTCTAAAACATTTTTTTTTCAAGTACGTAATTTGGGATATACGTAAAGTAGTCCAGTTTGAAGCAGTGGGTATGGTGTGAATGAATGAATGAATGAATGAATGGAAATAAGCCCTTAAAATCCAAGCCCCTGTACGCCCCTCATTTTTCCAACAGTGCACACACAACTCATAATTCAGTGTTTAACCCATGATGCGGTCTTATCAGGCACGACTGAACACCCTGCTCCTTTTTTGCACTATGACAAATGCTTCTTATGCATTATTAGCATAACTTCGATGTTATCCTAGGTGCCTGCCTGTTTTCACAGAGCAACAGCTTTGTTATCAAACCAACTGTCATTTACTCACATTCTTTGCCCTTCAGAGAACGGCGGCTATAATGGTGCTTTTGCCCAAACAGGCATCACTGCACGACATGCACCGGGTTAAAAATGAATAAAGGAAAAAGCAAAAGGTAATGAACATGTTTCACAGCAGGCGCAGGCAGACGCATTATGCTTAATGGCTCAGCTGAGCCTCCAGAGTAAAGCAGCTTTGCAGCATGCAAGATTTGGTAAATATTGTTTCTTTTATGCTGTGGTGTCTGGGTTGGCAGCACAAAGCCATGATCAAGGAGGTTTTTTTTTCATTTTTTTTTTTTTTTCAGTTGTCATGACTGGCTTGCTGGTGACATTTGCAATACATCAGGTACAACCTTTATGCTCCAGCAAACAAACCTGTACAAGGAAGTCATTCGTGAACACACTGCTACTGTTGTTTTTTCATGAATCTGTACTGGAGTCACTTATTGTACGTACATATTGGTTCTACAGCTTCACCAATCCCACATTTCTGCTTTTCAATTCCGGCTCTGTGTACAGTATATCAGCTGATACCGATACTGACATCTGATCCTGTTCCCAAGCAATTTCTTTACAAGCTTCCATTGTTAAGGAAAATGATACATCAGGGGCAAGATGGTGACATGTTCTCTTTTGTTTTTCTGTGCAACATCTGTGTTTGTGTCAGTCAACATATGGCATCAGATATGTCAGTAAGATGCTTCAAAATCCAATTGTCTGCTAATTCTGCATTTAACATCAGTATACACGTAGTCGCTTATTCTGTTACTCAGTGTTAGGCCAGTAAATTCTTTATAAGTATTTAGTTTTTAGTGAAATGTTTTATCAGGATCGTTCATCTGGTCAGAGATTTCCTAAACACCAGTGCATTGTGGGAACAATGGGTTAAGAAATGTAAAAAAATATATAATATTCAGTTATTTGTCACATATACAGTACCTTAGCGCACCGTGGAATGACTAAGTATTGTATTATTATACATTTCTTCATATTGACATTATTTCTTCTGTATAGCTCTCCAGGCTTCCTAAAGGACTTTTCTGGCTCTCATTTTGGCAAGTTTTTGACTCTCATTTTCAGTCCTGTCACGTTTGTAGAGGTGGTGTAGACGAGGCATAAACGCAGAGGTTAAGACGTTTGATGTTTTTTTAATAATAATGAAATAAAACATACTCAACTTGAGCATAAACAAAACATGGGTCTATACAAACTTAACAGAACTAGGAGCTGAACTAAACCGTCAAGAAACTAAACTAAGGACAAGCTAACCAGCATTTCACAAGCTTAATTCCAACAGATGCAAGACACAAAACAGAACTTAAACAAGCTATTTAAAGTCAAACTAATGAGCCACCTCGGTTCAGGTGAGTGCTTCCATCACCTGACCGAGGTGCATTCTGGGAAATTAAGTTTACTTATACAAAAACTACAACAAAAAACGCAAGAGTCTCAGGGCACCAGGCGCCCTCTAGGGGTTAACCCTGACAGTACCTGACCAGTTTCAGAGGAACGTCTTTTGGGCTTTTTAAGACACAATTGAATGAATCATACAAGCATAAAGGGACCAAAGAGATCAAATTTAAGACATGAACCAGTAAGAAACAGGTGCAGATGATGACAGATATCATGCCAGTGATTAGTATACTGTTGATGGTGACTGCTGAGTGGTTGGAACAGACGAGAGGGGAAACGAGGTTACTGCTGAGGTGGTTAAATAAACAACCAATTTTTTAAATTGTGTCTTGCATTTTGCAGCCTGTCAATTCCAAAAAATACAAAATTTAGTCTACATCATGTAATTTAATTTAATATAAAGAAATGAGTGGAGGCTCAAGACTTATCACAATATTACAATCACAACGCAAGTGTTTCTGTAGTCAGTGAGCTGTGTTTAATGTGAGACTTTTCTTTGTTTGCTCGACATGGATGGCTGAACGAGGAATTTCTGTGGAGCTCTTTCGGATTTATTAAACTTTACAGACTGTTGTGGATGAGAGTCTCTAAAGATCAACAATTTCTGAAATTAAAGGACATGCTGTTGGATTTTTTCAAATTAAATTATAGTTAAGCTTTATTGAATTGACTACATTATTTATAAAAGCATTGCCTGTATGATTGTGTCATTGTCCTCTTCATTGAAATGGAAAGAAGAATGGATTATGTTTTTAAGAAACCAGCAACAGTTAGCTCATATTGTCATTGTTTTCATTATTGTCGGTTATTTGATAAAAAAAAAATTACTGTGTAATTGTTTTGTGCTTTGGTTCTGTGAGGTGCCGTTTAAATAGTTTGTTAGTTCAATAGTACATGTTTTTGGGTGAGTTTTTTTCTTTACTTTATTGTTTGTATATTCAAAGAATATAATTAGAACTTTCACGCTATTTGTTAGTACCGGAGCGTACGCATGATTATCGCAAGACTTCTGAAGTTCCTGTCTTTGCTATTAGCTTTTTATCTGTTATTAAACAAAAATGAAGGAACGTGTTGCTGCCTCTTCATTTTATCAGTTAAGGGTAACTCGCTACACAGTTACAGTGTATCCTCTGCGTGGCTGCGTGGCAGCTTTTAACGTGGGACGGTTTCCTGCATGATATTCTATGTAGGTGTCGATGTTGTTAATCAATCAACACCTTTATTATGACAGTTTTATTTGGTTTAAAAGTTATCTTACATGAAATATGCTTTACTGATGATTGGATCTCTAAGTGCTTACAAAGCCTGCATGAATTTCAAGCAAAGTATACAGATCAACAGATTTATCTCCTCCCTTGGAGAAAAAAGTGTCATAGTGTAGTTTTAGTGTGCTCTGGTAGCCCTTCACCTACATATACAGTATATACGGTTAATTGGGAACAATATACTGTATATATATTTTATACACTACATTTAATATTGGCCAGATATTCCATATTCCAGAGTACAATAGTGGTTTATTAGTATGGTTTTTGGTTTGTTTCATTTTTAAGCTCACTGAAGGGCCAGGTCTGAATGGCAGGTTTTTCAATTCAATGAATTATGACAGTTACAGTACTCAATCTCAACTAAACATATCCATCCATCCATCCATCTAGAAACCTCTGTAGTCCAGCCAGGGATGATGGAGGCCAGTGGTGACCATTGTATTCATTCATATTTTCACGACCATAGTAGGACCTCTGGTCAACATTCACACACTACGGGTAATTTGGAAATAACAATTAGCCTTTGGACTGTGGGAGGAAACAATAAACAGGAAACCCATTAAGTACGGGGAGAACATGCAAATTCCATGCACGCAAATCTGACACTGGAATCGAACCCAGGACCTGGAGGTGCAAGGCAATGGTGCTAACCACTAAGCTACCATGCTGCCAATGAAATGCTTTTTGTTTTTAATAAACTTTCAAAGGCAGCTGCTAAATATTTGTTGATATGGTACAGATTTCTATGTAGGAACATCTCAAAATCTTTATATTTATTTTAATAATTAATATTTCCCCCCCTCACCCATGTCCCCGTAGGTTTCACACTGTTTGACTGAATATAATTCTACATTTTCACACCAACAATACTGTTCATTTTGTTCTCTTTACCCAAATGAAATGCGGGCAGGATTGTTTATAAAAGCATGTGAACACTGAGCAAGCTGGAGTGGTGTAAAAGTTAATTTCTCTTTGCTAATTTACTTGGCTCGGACACAACCTTTTGCACGTTGATTTCCACTTGAAGCTGAACGGTCTTCCTTTCGGTTTGTTGAAAAGGCAACTTTGCTGCACATTATCGCCACCTCCTGAAGTGTCATTCACTGAATGTTTGATTATGTGTAATTTTCATTAACCATTTTTATGATCAAGTACTTAATTATAACTCAGTAGTTCTGACTGGTCTAGTGCTGTCATTGGAAAATAATTGGCTGCAATGAAATATGTTTAGTGTTGGACCAACTCACACCACCCCACAGTTTGTTATTTTCCTATTTCCCTGTAACAGCATGCCCCATTGTGTTTTATCCTCCACATAACCAACCGTTTTATAACATCAGTCCGGTCAGTCCAGTCCATAAACGCCCCTATAACTCTGACCTTCCCGTCACCCACCACACACGAAACAGTCGAAAATCTTGTGAGCTGAGGTCCTGTTGAAAGGGTTGTGAACCCAGATATAGCCTGCAATCTGGCCTCAATACAAGATCTATATCGCATTAATGGAAGAGCTAATGTGGCCTTTGCAGACATAGCCCAGATCGATTCTGTATAATATTTTCGGCTGAGAATTTGATCTAGAACATAAGTTAATCAGATGCTTATTTGATTATTTGTCTACGTTACCTCAGGCCCTCAGCAGTAATGTTACTAAAAGAGGATTATGTACTGCATTAAGTGTCTAGAGATAGAGAGAGAGAGAGAGAGAGTATATGGTGCTCTCATTCTGTCAGCAGGGTGTGAACCTGTCCAACACTTTATATCATCCCAGAAACACCAGATATCACCTCAACCGAGCCTACGTCTCCCAAGGGTGCAGGGCAACAAAGGAGTGTGTTAGACATGGAAGATTGACAGACAGTGTGAGGTGTTAGAGTGGCGTTACATTGCTGTGTTTTCAGGTTGTAATTAGTTTGCTTCTGTATTTGCCTCCTGTTCTTTCCCACTAGGTCCATACATTATTCATAGATATTATTCATAGCGTGTGGGTATGTGTAAGCGCGCTGCATGCTCTGTGCTAAAGAAACCCTATTTCTCTTAGGGGACTTGGTGACAGTACACACCTGCAAGATGTGACATGATTGACAGCTGACAGATTAGTGCATCACTTCTGCAACCACCTACATTAACTGAGCATATTATATATCACATTAAGCCATTAAGCAGGGGTGCAGTACTTTCACACTACTGAATCAAGAAAAACTTATATACAAGTTATATATCATATAAACTTCTTGTATTGCGGCATCGTTAGTAGGCCTTTTTGTTACTCAACAAATAGTTGTTTAGAATGCATAACTATTATCCTGCATCACAGGTTCAATAAAAAAAAAGATGTTCCTTTAGCTAACAAATTAACTTAATTTGTCCTTCTTCCACATTCATAATGGACACTAATAAGAAATTGTTTTAGCATCCTGTGAAGGTTGAGGGTCTTGTCATTCCCTGGTCGTCCCTTGCCTGTCATCCATCTTTGTACCCGGTCATCCAGAACCACCATGATGATTGGTTATGATTGGTGTGTGTCATTACATTAATCTCTCTCTCTCTCTCTCTCTCTCTCTCTCTCTCTTGCCCTGTATTATTCTTTAGCACCAAGTGGTGCTTGGAATCACTTGTGATTTAAACTGTAGAAAATTGAAATTATCAAGGCTTGAAGCAAAACATTCAACAACTCAGCAAGTTTTTAATTGAGTGAATTATTGTCTAAAAGTGAACTGCCTATGACACATCACATGAAAAATGTGCCCTGGCTTTGAATGTTGGAAATGAAATACAACTGTAGTGCATCTGGTGTGGTGTTACTATTTAAAACCAAGTACTAAAATCCTGAATGCAAAGCAAGCACACTGCTTTTCAATACACTTACAGTCGTCTTCCCTCGTTAAAAAATGCTAAAAATGAGCCATGAATGCACCACTGACACATCAGAAGTGAATCTTCGTCCTTGTTAGGTCTGCTTTCACGGGACCAAACAGGTGAAAGGCTGATGGAGTGAGATCAGGACTATAGGGAGGATGCTTTAACACCTCAAAACCAAGTTTTTGCAGAGTGTCAACGGTGTGGGCAGAAGTGTACGGACATGCATCGTCATGCGAGATCACAACGCCCTTGGATAGCAGTCGTCCGTGTTTAATCCAAAGTTTAGGCTTCAGCTTCTTAGTAAGCATCTCACTGTAATGGTTTTGTTATTTCTAGTACAACTTTGATCAAATCTGCATTATGTACAATTAAAATGTACAAATCAATAAATAAATAACATTACAGAAGAATATTTGTTTGTTTTTCATATGGAAACAAAAAAAAACTAATGTAAGCTCCTGTGTTTTGCATAAAAACAGAAAGAAGCAAGTGTGACAAAGTTACCAGATGCACCCATATTCTTCAGCAAGCTCGGTAAAGCCTAATAGCTATTTTACTTACAGTACTTACAAATATCTTGTGAACATACAAGAAAAAAGCCATAAGAAAATATGCCTTTAAAAAAAAAATCAACATACACAGCGACGTGTATGGTACGCGGGTTATCATGCCATTGTTGGCAAAGCCGTTTATGTTTTTGCCTTCATGAAGCATTGTACAAAAGTGATGACTCCCTGGTGACAGAAGATTCTGTTCTCGCCAATCTCACTGCATTAGGGATTCTTTCTCAGTATCATTTCGGGTCAATATCTGTCAGAAGCATTTGAGCATGAGTTTAAAAACAGCTGAGACCCATTCATTATTCAGAGGGTAGCACTGAATGGCACAGTCCTGAGAGAGCTGTGAGGAGTTGTCACATGAAATGGATTGATGTCCCAGGACTTGAACTGTGTGCTTATTATTGGGTTCAGATAGGGTGAAAGCTCTAGCAGTGCCTAGCCATAGAAGAGAAAGTGCAAAATTTGGGAAGTAATGCTTTGTAAAATAGACAGGAAAGTCACTGGAAGCATCGATCTGTGCAAGAGGGAAAAAAGTTATTTACGAAGGTTAATATTTTAAATTCAGAAAAATGTTGCAGGAGAAAAACAAATCATATTAGAGTGAACAGAGAAGACAGGCATAACATATAGGCAACACAGTAGGGAGGTGGCTGGAGTTGACTATGAAATTCTGTTCTCACATTGTTTACCTTTGCTATTGATTCCATTCTGTTTATATTGGCATCGGGTATTACAGTTTGCAGAGCAATTGTTTTGCCCCTGCATTTATTGATCCCAACCTGTATGAAAATGATCTAATATTATTTGAAAACAATCGACACTATCGTGTCAGTCAAGACTCACTGTATATGATGAATTTTCCCTCTTTCTGTTGCATCATCTTAGTAAAAGGCAACTCGTCTACTTTTGGTTTGAAACATTGTTTACTTCTACTGAATGCTGGTGTTTAGCAAAATTCAAGATGCTGTTAGCCTTCTGCTGTTAGCAAAAAGTCCCTGGATCACTAGTCACAATGCAAATATTTATTTCATATTATGTTTCATGTTGGTCTGATCCCAACACCGTATTCTCGTTCTAATGATACTTGATGAAGTTGCCTCTGTGGAACCGGTTTTAATTGTTCTAGAGTTTTGTATCATGAAATTATGATTGTGGTGATTATGTTTCCATGTAGAAGTTTTAACAGTGAACATTTTAAAAAAGCAGAATAATCAAAATTAATATGCAAAATGCTTCTCATAGCCTTTTCTACATAAGCGTCATATAACGGTGTGCAGGCCAGCTTTCAACTTCCCTGCCTTACGTAACTCTGTATTTCTAATAACACAATATACTACATAATCATTTTACACCCAAACAACAAACAAAATGACTCAGAGAAGTCTACTCATAAAAATGGAGTTACATAAGTTAAATAGTTAAATAAGGCCAAAAACACCAAACGACCAGACCAAAGGCTCAGACCAATATAAGATTTGCAGTAAAATTAAATGACTTTTACACCACTTATTTAAAGTTGAACCACTTTGATTTCTCCATATTCTGATATACCTTTCAGGTCTGCAGTGAGCCAAAACAATTCTGTTCATTTAAGGGAAAATTTGAAAGATCATTCTAACCTAAATCTGTTTTCCTGTAATTACGTAGCCCCTATAGCCTAGTGCACTGAAGTCATTGATCTCTAAGCATTGTGTACCTGGACAAAACATGTTAGCATTAAATAAGTGGTCACAGGTACTGTAGTCATGCCTCTGGACTATATACTTTTCTTTACGTGAAAAATGTTAACTAAGCTTAAGCTTTATGGCCGTAAGTGGACAAAATATTTTCTAATCCTGATTTGTTATCACCACCATGAACCATAACTCCTGCTAGTTTGGGTACTGGACAATAAAAACATTATATTGGCAAAAGTTTGAGGACTCCTCTCATACCTCATGTTTGATATGAATTGGAACACTGACTGCTCACCTCAGGCCTTCTTGCACAACATCAGTGCTGACCTCAATAATGCTGTTGTGGGTGGGCATGCAAATCCACATGTCCACAAAACCCAGTGAAAAGGCTTCCCAGAGCAGTAGAGGTTATTATACAGCAAAGGGTGTGCTGGTCAGTTGTCAAAAAAAATATTAGTAATAATCCTTTGGCCATATATTGTACTTCAAGTCTGTTGCCTTAAAATGACCTTACATATAATAAAGCCAAATTACTGACTTTATAAAAGGGAACTGATAAGTAACTGGTACACAGGTCTGTTTTTTTAGGATACAGCCTAATTTACTGCCTTGATTTACAAAAAATCAGAGACAGACACAACACGAGTGAGCTACTTAGCCACAGTCTCAGCGTATGCCATTAGGAGAGATTGTCAGTGTGAAACTACACAGTCTAAGAGGAAATTATGTAGATGAGTGTGGTGCAGTGAGATTCCCCAAAGCTGATCTCAGCAGAAGGTAATTCAGCAGGACAGGAGTCTGTTACAGTATGTACCATGAAAGAGCCTGAAACAACAAAAGGAAAAGACACGAGTGATGAATGAGTGATGATCACTGTTAAAATGGCTTACAAGCCATGCTTTTGTCTTTTGGAATAAAAAAAAACAAAACAATGAATTTATAATATTGCATTAATTTGTGTTTAATAGCCTCTTTATCCTGATCAGCTAATCCTAATGCTGGGGAAAGGCCAGAGACACACTAGTGCATTGAAGCATATCTTAAACATTCCTTGAGGCAATTTAGAGTAGCCAATCCACCCACCTACGACTTGAGATGAAAGTTGAATACTTAGAGGACACATACATGCAGTTATTTATTTACAGTGAAGGTTTTGATTTGATTTTAAACTGACTAATTTACCAGACTTTTATCAAATTTCCCAATGGGAATATGTTAAGTCTAAGAATAAAGCTGAACAGGTTCTTGCTCACAAGATCAATAATCTTGGGTTTTGAACTCATCCATTAATTAACTTGTCAAATAGATCTGTTGCCAGTCAGATAACGCGATAAAATATGGCTTTAACCTCAATGTCACTATCTGTAACTGCTTAGTGTATTAAATATTCCTATCTCAATCTGTATTCAATGTTTTTGTCCGTTTTGTTTGTTTGAATTTTCTGTATAAATTAAAATCTGAATTAATTTAATTAAAGTGAAATTTTAAAGACATTTCAAAATTACAGTTGGATTGAGAGCATAATTTGTTCCAGAAGCATGCTTGTATATCAAAGCACTCTATATATATACTGTAACAAAGCGAATTTCTCCATAAGAAATAATGGAAGCTCATTCCAGCAATTCATTCCACAACCCAAAAATATTCATATAAAATAATTCATGCAAAATATCAAAGTAAAAATATATATGTAAAAGTGGGCCTCCAAGTGGCGCAGTGGTAAAAGCGCTCGCCCTATCATCTGGAGATCGCTATTTCGAATCCCGGGTGGTGCTGTAATCTCTCGCAGCCGGAGGTCTAGAGAGAGCTGATTGGCCGAGCTCTCTCAAAGGGGAGGGATGAGAGGTACTTAGTGCTCCCACATTAATCACGGCTCTACAGCCAGTCAGGGGCGTCTGTGAGCTCGCGCAACGGAGGGAGCGGATAGCGCTGTCCTCCGAGTGTGTTACGCCGCCCCCAATGGTGCGTCACGTGGTTCAGAGGAAACACGTGATAGTCTTCCTCCCGGCTGAGTGGTAGTAGTAGCCTTAATGTGGGAGCCCCCTAGTGACGGGGAGGAATTGGACACGACTAAATTAGGGAGAAAAATCGGGGAAAAATCCAAATATATATATATATATACGTAAAACAAATAAAACAAATTAACCTGCTCATTACCTTTGAAAATAATCCCAAAAGAGCATTGTTTCCGTTAGTGTGTGTGTGTGTGTGTGTGTTTTGTGCGTGTGTTTGTGCATGCATGCGCGTGTGTATCGGTGTGTGTGCATATATGCGTGAAGACGAGAGGGGACAAGGAGAAGGGGGCTACTGTGTAGGACGACCTTCACACACAATAATAGAAACACTGCACATTTTTTATCTCATTATACATCTGAGTGTGATTTTTTTTATTTTATAATAAATTTGCAAAGATTTCAAACAAACTTCTTTCACATTGTATTTATGGGGTACTGTTTGCATAATTTTGAGGAAAATAATGAATTGAATCAATTTTGAAATAAGGCTGTAACATAACAAAATGTGGAAAAAGTGAAGTGCTGTGAATACTTCCCGGATGCACTGTATTCATACAAACCTATGAGAATTTATACGTTTTCCTGTTTCATGTTTCATGAGGTTGGAGGACATCATGTGACAATGTCACGTGACCATAGAGAGAACATGCAAACCTATTCTTGGAATTAACCAGAGCAATTATTGTTGCCCTGGAGTTGTAAGGTTTCATGTGTTGTGATTCTATCAACTATTTGCTTGTATGTTCTATATGTACTCTAGATGTATTATTTTAATTAACACAGCTTTGGGTTGTTGTTTTTGATCTAGTAACCTATTGGTACTGTAAATATCGATTTCCCTTCAGTCCCACTCAAGCCTTCCTTAGCTCCATTACTACATTTGATATCCAATCTGTGTTTTGCATTATTTTGTCATCTCATTTATGTACTGTAATTTGTCATCCTGATCAGATTTGTGTTTCTCCATCTAACTAGCCTCCTGATCCAATTTGTGTTTTCTGGCAAACTAGCTTAACTTACTAACTTCCCACCACATTCTCCCCTGAATGATGTATGAAGCATGCATTCACCAGTTCAGACATGATAGAAATTATTAATAGAGGCTTGTGACATATTTGAGAGTATATATTTCTTTCTTATTTGTTGTAAATTTTACTCATCATACAATGTCAGGCCAAAAAAAAAAAAAAGTAACTAAAAAAATATGAAAATTATGAAATCCTCACGCTCCCAGAACCACTATCTCACAATTTGAGTCTTAGAATATGCCCGTGCCATCAGAAAAGAAAAAAAATCCTCTAATGTGATATCCTCATCATTCAGGACATTCAGGGCATCAGAACATAGAACATGCCATTGCCTCCAGAGGCTTATGCAATGTGGACTATGCAAGATGCATCACTTGTGCTTCCCGTACTTCCCTTGTGAACTCATCAGACCACATGACTTTTTTCCATTGCGCCAAATCTAATCTTTATGCTCTTTAGCAATTTCAAGCCTTTTTTCTGATTAATCTCACTAACAAGTAGTGTCCTTAGGGCAACACTGACCACATTTCTTCTACAAAGTTGCATCATCTTTCCTCCTTTTTATAATAGTTTAATATAGTTTCATGCTAATAGTTTGTTCTTATGACATCGTAAGGTGTTGGTATAACTACAGCCATGGCCAATACTGCTGAGGTACAGCAATGTAGTAAAATGTAGTAAAATGTGTATCTGTCCCTGGTGTTTGTGTAGTTGATGTTTACTCTGTGCTTTCACAAATGTGGGTATTGATTACTCTCTATATTTAACTCCAGATTAAAACATTTTCATGCAAATCAAAATCAGCACTCAGGAATGCTTTCTAAAATGATGTCTCTTTTATGGAAATCGCTGAACCATTAAAATTCTGTGTTTAAATACCTACCTGAGGGACACATTTTCTTAATCAAAAGGACATCTTGTGCTGGTTAGCTTATTCTCATGCCTCAGGCAAAGTTTAAGCCCACTTCGTATATATCAGGGCCTCTCTCTACAGCCTTAAGACTCGTGAGAGCTTAGCAAAAGTGGGTCATGTAATACCAATGCTTTTAGCTTTTTAATTTCACCTCTATTACCATTTGTCACAAAGCTCCAGCCATTTGGTCTCTTAACCCTCCTGAGCTTTTCCCCTCTTGAAAATCACAGATCTAAAAGGTAAACTTCTGTTCCTTGGCAGGTAAAATTTCAAGAAGGTAAAATAACTTCAGCAAAGAAGATTTTCACCCAAAACGTCCGTTTTTTTTTTTTTTTTTTTCCCGTTTCCTATTCATTTTATTCCCCTGATGGTTTAGAGAGAATTCAGAGCAGGCATATCATTCTGACTCGTGTCAGGATACAATGACAAAAATGAGATAGGGAGATGCAGAGAGTCAGTCCGCAGTACTGTCTTTGAGCAAATGTGAATTCCAAGTCAAAAGTGACCCAAAGATGACAGATGTATGAGCTTCAATTCTGACCCCATGGAATCCAAGTTTCATCTGTAATGATTAAAGATCCGTTTTGGTTTATTCCACAAATCATATTTCTATCACAAAGTTATTTGGACAGTTACAAAATACAGTAGGAAGGATTTCAGTTGAGACTATGGAAGCACATGGCCCTGGTTTATACTGTATCTCTTCAAGTCATAATATTCTCGGTATCAGTGATTAGGTCAACAACAACATGGTTTTCCTAAGCATGTGTTTTTAATGAGCTAAAATGATGAGATAGTATCTAACATAATACTTCATCTTCCTTCAGTGGCAGCCATCAACAGCTGGGTAAATCTGGGTTAAAGAAGATACAGCAGAGATCTGAAAGTTCATATGAGATTCTATAGTACAGTGGAGAATTCAGTATTTAAAACACATTGGAGATTCAGAGAGCTGTGACAATTTGAGCACTAGAACTGAGAGAAAAAAGCATCCATGCTTCAGTGATATCCCCTTGGGTCACACCAACAGGTTTAAAAGGTTTTGGGTTTCGTATCAAATCTTAAGTATGTGTGCCAAGGTGAACTTGTTTCCCATATAAATACTTAGACTTAGCTTATTTTTGTTATATGCAGAATAAGATTATATTATATGCTATGTACTATATTAAATATATTACTTTATATGTTATATATTATGAGGGGTATTCAAGTCAAACTGGGATTTGTGAGTACGCAATCAAGCACAGTACAGTGGTAATACTCTGAGCTGCTTAAAGAAGGTTGCAAGTCTGTGAATGATGATTCCAGCCGAGGTGGCTCGGAAGCCCAGTGCAGTTTTTCCTGATTACGAGTAGCACTCACAATCCTTAAAAATGAACAGATTACTTGCAACCCCATTGCCGAAAAGATGCATCTATCTGTAATGACTGTGCACACAACCGTTCACGTATACCACTTGCAAATTACCAGAACTTGGCTGGAAGTTATTGCCACATTCCCTATACAGTCTTGACTACACTCCAACTGATTTCAACTTGTTTGGGCCATTGAAGGAGTTCCCAGGAGGTCAACATTTCAGACGTGAGCTGTATGATCATGGCTCTGGCATACTGAGAAAACGTTTTAACTTGATGGTCTCCAAGAATTAATGAAACGCTGGGATAAGTGCATCAGTATAGCAGGGGATTATATAGAGAAATAAAGTAATTATTTTTCTCTTTCATAACCTTGTCCTGTTATTCTTCACTATTAAAACTCACAGTTTAAACTGATTGGCCCACGATGGGTTTTATCTTAATTTTTTTTTAATGCTTTATATAAACTTGTTTTGTCTAGGCCAACTTGAGCACACAGTCATTACAACAAAAACTTTAATACACGCATTTCCAGTAGCTGTTCCAGACATTTGCTCTACAGTATATATTGTAATTTAGACTTGACTATAAAGAGTCTGAATGGCTAGTACCAACACTGAACCAAAATTATACCTATATAAATCAAAGAAAGTAGTTTTGTCTGTACATTGGTCAGAACTCGCTCTTTCAATGATATCTTTACATTTCATACATTCAAGGACCAGAAACCAGTCACAGGAAATTTTCTGTCTGTTTGTCTGTCTGAACGCCTGTCCAGCCAGACTTGCCGCAGCATCACGCAAAACTGGCTTGACATAATGTTACAAAACTTTGGCAATACTTAGGTGTTTGTAGTGTCATGAATGGAATCAAAATGTTAAGTAGAAGGGAAGCAATTATACGCTTGTATAATATAAACCGCAAGTTCTGACAAAGTATTGCGCATGCATCAAATTGCGGGCTAGTCTTAAATTGACTGCTGAACGGAATTTAATAAATCTTTTGCTGTCCTTGGATATCTGCCTGTGATTTTAATCTGTACCATAAATTAAATCACAATATTGAGTAAAAGCGATGCTATAAACCATTATGTACTGCAAATGAAACTTAATCTTTAAACTACTTTTTCTATATACTGTATCATCTGTGATTCACTCTGTGATTACCGATCAGGGAGTGTATTTGGCTGACGATGAAAGAAGTACAACTTAGTGTAAACAAGGCATAAGATAATCAACCAACAAAAAATTATTTCTTTGTATTAATAAGAGTTCAGCCATACATAAAGACAGCCAGATATGTACGTGGGCTTCAACCTGAAATAATAATAACACTAATTACATCAAAGCTGATCAGTTTATTTTTAGCTTTAACCTTTTAACCTTTTAATTATTTCTACAAACTGTTTAGGGACTTACAGGCAGATAGGAACTTACACAAATTTATAATATAACTTGAAAATGAGTGCTAAGCCACAAATTCTGGCAATGCTTTTTTGCTCTATAAAAAACATATCATGCTGAGACACCTGTATATTGTACCATACCAAATTTGAATTTTGTGTATACGCATCCTTTTTTTTTTTTGACTCGCTTTCTGTGTTTCGTTATTTATGACAGGTCTACCTTTCCTACTTTATATTCTGTCTGTTTCCATGGCAAACATCAGCTCTCATCTGTTTTTACTGAAAATGCATGGCTTCCAGTCACTTTAACTATTTTGGAGCAAGTACAAAGATGCAACCTTTATGTTTAATGCTTGATCGAGGAAACAACACATTGGTGAGGCAACAAAGTCAAATAAACCGCAGAGTTTCAGTCTGCTTCTGAACCTGAAGGGTCGGATGTTCCAAAAATACATCATGGGATATTTTACTCCAATGAGACAGCCATGGATTCAAAGAGCAAACTTTATCACAGCTCTTTTTTTTTTTTGGATAAAAAAAATTAGGGTCTTTAATATATTCATTTAGGGCTTAAAGTGTGCCAGTCCCAACCATTTTTGAAGTGGCATAGTGCTTTTACCCTATAGATATTGTATAGAAGGGCATAGGCAAAGTTACATTTTATTATAAAATGACTATACCTGATGGTGATCTGCCTCTTTTCAAAATTCTCAGTTTTGGCTGTGTTTTCCATCTCTGCGAATGCATATAGTAATGAAGGATTTTGTGTTTATGCCCTGGCAGTCAACAGCCCTCATACAGGTCAGTGTCTGTCAGAGGGACTGTATATGTACAGTATATGTTGATTGTACAAGCCCTCACGACACAGCTAGCAATCTATGAGACAGTGGCCTCTATAACATAATGTCACTCAAAATCAAGCTGAAGTGCATATGGGTTATAGGTTAGATCTGTGCCCTACAGTAAAAGGTTATACTTCACTTGGCAATTCTTCACTTTTCAGACATATTTTACATTGTTCTCAACCTTTATTAAATCTCAGTGATTTAAACGCCTACATCCAGTGATAAATCAATGTATGCATTTTTTAAACAGAGTATTTCCTTGCTACCCAATGCACATTTAATCATGTTTTAATTGCTACTGTACTGCTTCCAGTAAATTCAATTCACTGTTACTCTTGATGGTGACTCACAATGAGACCCTGTTCCCCATATAACAAGCTGATTGGCCGCCCCTCGGCAATACTTGTTTCTCATTTACATAAATTTGAAAAAACCTTACTCTCCAGTTTCACTGTTTTCTCCATGCCTCTCTTGTTCACATAATCCTCTGCACAGGATTTTCATATAAAGCCAGTGCTAGATGGAGCAAGAAAAAAAAAAAACTTCTCTCCATTGAGACTTTGCTTCACTGACACTATCCATTGTTAGAGAATAGAGATCATTGTTTGGCAGTATAACAATTGGGATGCGCCTGCTCTAAGGATGCTAGAAGAGTGCATTGACTGTTGCGGTTCAAATTTTGTTAAGATCACCGCACAAAGTGTCTGCCCTCTTGATCAAATTGACATAAGTTGACACTAGTTGCTATGTTCATTGCAAGGTGTTGAGGTAGGTAGCAAGTAAAGCAGTGTGCTCTTTAGAAGCATTCAGCTGAAGATATAGTGTCTAATGTCTGTACAGTACATGCCACATCCAAGAGATAGCAAAAGACATTGTGTAAAGAAACAAAAATGTTGCCTCTTCACCATCCTATAGTGAATCTACAAAGAGATAACATGGGCTGCACTATTCAGAGAGCAATCCTCATAAATACAGTAAGCATGACACACAGGGTAATAGAGCGATCAATCTGTATTTCACTTGATTTACTTTTATCCTTAGAATTATAATGCAATAAAACACTGCTGAATATTTGCACACTTTCACAGAATTCATTCCCCACGAAAGTAATTGGTCACAACACATCCCCTGAGCACTCCATGAGTTTGCAGATGCTGATGCTGATTAGTTATTGCCATTTACCCAAATCTAATTTTCAAAAGGGACTTAAAAAGGATATAAAGGAATTCACTTCTCTCATTCATTCATTCGCTATACCAATTACACTGTACGCTGAAGGGAGTCAAGGGAGGCCTGAAGCCTGTCCCAAGGAGCTCTGAGCACAAGGTGGGCTACAACCTGGACAGCGTTCAAATCCATTTAAGGGAATACAAGTCCTCACACACTACAGCAATTTGGAAATGCCCATTAGCCTATACTGCATGTCTTTGGGCTGTGAGAGGGAACCAGAGTACCATACCAACTGGAAACCCACCAAGCACTGGGAACTTCACGCATACAGACCCAAAGGCAGAAAACTAACTATTCACCCTAGGGGTGCTACCACAGTACAACACATTTTTGGTGTTTTTTGGGGAGTATTTATACAACACACATTATCCACTTTATTAGGAACATCTGTGCTAACTAACCAATAACATTCCAGCAGCGCAATAAAAGATCATGTCAATATAGAGAGAGTCAAGAGCTTTAATTAATACAAGTCAAGAACTTTAGTTAGTGTTTATATAAACTGCAGAATGAGGGAAAAATATTTGTGTGACTCTGTGACTGTGATATTCCACCCAATGGATATTCCAACCAGATGAGTTTGAATATTTTGGAAACTACTGATATCCCGGGATTTTCTCTAAGATTTCTTTTTCTAATTGTCTAATCCTAAAATGTCCAGTTTAACTGAGTACCTGGGATCATAATACACTTTGGTTTGTGTTTTGTTCTGGCTGAAAGGAATGGAAACTAAAGCGGTCTTTTAGTTTTGGAGCTCATCCACCTCAACATTAAATGTTTGCCCATGGTGAGATACTTTTCTGCTTACCATCGGTGAGTGCTTATTTGATTCACTGTAGAGTTCCTATCAGCGTATGAACATCTTCATATTGGTATAATTTTCACATTACTCAAAAAAAAAAAAAAGGTTGTATATGTACTATATGTATCTCTCCATCTAACATCTTATACGCATTTTATCAGTTGAATAAAAAAGTGCTAAATATTTGTTCAGGTACATGATATTCAACATTTAATTAATTCATTATAAAAATCTGTAGTGCTAGCCGTGTGTTCTATTAAAATTCTCATAGTCACAAGCAAATGTAATGAGACTTGATGTTTTCAGGCATAAACACTTTTTTTAAAAAAACATTTTCTTAAAACAATAGTTTTAATATGAAAATTTACATTTATATGAAAGAATGACTTGTGGCAGTATAATCAGTTAAAACACCGACGTTTCCTGTTAAAACTTGAGAATATTTTAAAGCAAGAACTTTCTTAGATTCCTGTTCCTTTCTTAGACTCCTGACAGGAGTGGAAATCAATGTAGTCTGCTGCCATAGCTCATGTACCTGATGGTTCTATGTTTTGAGGTGATGATGAGATACTTTTGTGCAGCAGCTCCAAAATGTGCCAATATACATAAATACAGTGTGTATATATATATATATATATATATATATATATATATATACACACACATAATATACATTATACAGGTCAAACTCGAAAAAAATTTATATTGTGCAAAAGTTCATTTATTTCTGGAATGCAACTTAAAAGGTGAAACTAATATACAGTATGAGAGACTCATTACATGCAAAGCAAGATAGTTCAAGCCGTGATTTGTCATAATTGAGATGATTTTGGTGTACAGCTCATGAACACCCCAAATCCACAATCTCAGAAAATTAGAATATTACATGCAATCAATAAAACAAGGATTGTATATAGAACAATATCGGACCTCTGAAAAGTATCAGCATACGTATGTACTAAGTACTTGGTTTGCGACCTTTTGCAGCAATTACTGCCTCAATGCGGCGTGGCATGGAAGCTATCAGCCTGTGGCACTGCTGAGGTGTTTTAGAAGATGAGGATGCTTCAATAGCAGCCTTCAGCTCTTCTGCTTTGTTCGGTCTCATGTCTCTCATCTCTCTCTTGGCAATGCTCCATAGATTCTCTCTGGGGTTCAGGTCAGGCGAGTTTGCTGGCCAATCAAGCACAAAAATCAAATCAAATCAAATCAAGTAATCCCACTGTCATTGAACCAGGTTTTGGTGCTTTTAGCAGTGTGGGCAGGTGCCAAGTCCTGCTGGAAAATGAAGTCAGCATCCCCATAAAGCTCGTCTGGGGAAGGAAGCACAAAGTGCTCCAAAATCTCCTGGTAGACGAGTGCGTTGACCCTGGACTTAACCACAGTGGACCAACACCAGCAGATGACATGGCTCCCCAAATCAACACAGACTGTGGAAACTTCACACTGGACTTCAAGCATCTTGAAGTGTGTGCCTCTCCATTCTTGCTCCAGACTCTAGGTCCAAGTGAGATGCAAAAGATGCTCCGATCAGATACAAAGGACTTTGGACCACCCAGCAACAGACCAGTTCTTTTTTTCTTTAGCCCAGGTAAGACGCTTCTGATGCTGTTTGTTGTTCAGGAGCTCTTGATGCACTGACTCCAGCCTCAGTCCACTGCTTGTGAAAGTCCCCAACACTTTTGAATAGCCTTTTCCTGATAATCCTCTCCAGGCTGCAGTCATCCCTGCTGCTTGTGCACCTTTTTCTTCCACACTTTTCCCTTCCACATAACTTTCTATTAATGTGCTTTGATACAGCACTTTGGGAACATCCAACCTCTTTTGCAATGACCTTTTGAGGCTTTCCCTCCTTATGGAGGATGTCAATGATGGTTTTCTGCACAACTGTCAGGTCAGCAGTCTTTCCCATGATTGTGCTTCCTACTGAACCAGACTGAGAGACCATTTAAAGGCTCAGGAACCCTTTGCAGGTGGTATGGCTTAATTAGCTGATTAGAGTGGGACACTTTGAGCCTAGAATATTGAACCTTTTCAAAATATTCTAATTTTCTGAGATTGTGGATTTGGGATTTTCATGAGCTGTAAGCCATAATCATCTCAATTATGACAAATCACGGCTTGAACTATCTTGCTTTGCATGTAATGAGTCTCTCATATAGTAGTTTCACCTTTTAAGTTGCATTACTGAAATAAATGAACTTTTGCATGATATTCAAATTTTTCACCTGTTGCATGTAATGAGTATATCTCATATATAAATCTGTGGGTTAACCAGAGATAACACCTGACAAGGACTGGACTGATGCTCAATGGGCCAAAGTCCTCTTTTTAGATTAAGGTAAATTTTTCATTTCATTTGGAAATCAAGGTCCCAGAGTCTGGAGAAAGAGAAGAGAGGCACAGAATCTAAGTTGCTTGAGGTTCAGTGTAAAGTTTGCAGTCAGTGGTGGTTTGGGGAGCCCTGTCATCCGCTGCTGTTTCTCCACTGTGTTTTATCAGGTCCAAGGTCAGCGCAGCCATCTACCAGGACGTTTTAGAGCACTTCATGCTTCCCTCTGCTGATCAGCTTTATGGAGTTGCTGATTTCATTTTCCCAGCAGGACTTGGCACCTGCCCACACTGCCAAAAGTACCAATGGCTTAAGAACCATGGTATCCCTCTGCTTGAATGACCAGCAAACTCACCCGACCCGAATCTGTGAGTTATTGTGAAGAGGAAGAATCGAGACACCAAGATATCTGAGCAACATGGGCTTCAATAACACCTCAGCAGTGCCACATACTGATCGCCTTCATCCATTGCTGCAGTAATTCATGAAAAGAAAGCGCTGACATGTTCATTCTTTTAAGTAGTCCAACATTTCTGGGTGGCACGCTGGCTTAATGGTTAGCACGGTCGACTTCTAGGGTCCTGGGCACCTCCAGGGTCTAGGTTTGATTGCTGGCCAGAGTTTGCATATTCTCCACGTGCTTGGTGGGTTTCCACCAGGTACTTCGGTTTCCTCCCACAGTACAAGGATATGCCGATTAGGCTAATTGGCGGTCTCAAATTGCCCATAGTGTAAGTGTAAGTGTATGTGCATGCCTTGCAATGGATTGGCACCACGGTCCACAGTGGACCTCGCCTTATGTCTCCTGGGTAGGCTCCAGGCCCCTGTACAGTATACAGGATTAAGTGGTATAGGCAATATATATATATATATATATATATATATATATATATATATATATATATCGGTTCCTTACATAATTTCTCTTAATTGTATTCACAATAATTAGCTTATGAAATACATTATTTCAAATTATTCTATGGACAGTCTTGCAGCTCTCATTCTCGCCTCAATGGTTTTGATATCTATTGCCTTAAAGTTCTTTTATCCTATGGTAAATGAGTTTGAATTGCTGTGTGTGAGAGGGTTTGGTATAGGATGAAAAAGATCAGGATATTAAATAATAATCACTGCTGTACTTTGCCTCAAGGGCCAGCAGTGAGACAGCACTGTGAGCAAGAGAATTTGTGATCTAATCTAGAGGCAGCCAGCCATTTAGTCCTTTCTTAGATGACTTGATGATTCGACCAACACCATTCCTTTACGTTTTCAACCAAGCAGTTGATCAAAGCTTGTCCAGCTGTCCAGTGACAAGAGAAATATACTGACCGTCGTTACAATGGCTTTCAGAACCACTGATATTGTTTGGCCACTGGAGATGCTGTAGGATTGAGATTGTTTCCATTATAATTCAGAGGAATTGTCAATTATTTTAGACCAAAAGACCAAAATTGATTTTAGACCAACAGTTTGATGTAGTGGCATTGTGTTTGAAATTGTTCACTGTCTTGCTTAGATCTGTTTTGGAATATTGTAGAAAATTTATATTTATCTGAATCAACATATAAATTTCATAATTTGGGTTCTTTAAACTTTCCCATATAATTATCCTTAGACACTGGCTAACTGAGTGATCTTCTTTAATTTTTTGTGATCAGCTAGTTATGAACAATATTAATAATGGTAACTTTAAATATTTTCTAAATTGTTCCGATTTTCAATTAAATTTGCAATTTAATGTTTTTTTTTCTCTTAATAATGAACAGTTATGTGCTGACATATTTTCTAAACCTCTTTGTGCAACACAATCAGCCACTTTCTTGTTTAGAAAATGTCAGCAGTATGAACGAAAATTAAAAATGCTTTTTTCTGTACACATAATTAAAAGCAAAAAGCAATCATGGACAGAATGAATGGTTGGTGTCGTGGCTTTGTTCAAATGAAATCCTTGGAAATTCATATGCAAATGCTAGGTATATTCATAGCAACAAAAAAAAAACTATTATTTTTATTAATATTGTATTATACTTGTATTGCCAAATCTTAAAACTTGTCTGGGTTTTGCTATCGATGGCTGCATTCTTGCTCTGAAATGTTCTCATTACTGCTTCATACTGCTTATGCATCTATTTCAAATTTCCATTTCCAGCTGAAATGTCTCAGCTCCTGTACATAGGATCTGATGTAAACTCACATGAAGGGCTAAAAAACTAAACAGATATGAAAAGGGCCACAGTTTGATTTTCCAGGTTGAGACAGCCATGAAAGATTGAAATGTCAGATATGACTCAGAACTATTCAGCCCTGTAGAAATCACGGACCCTGCACATACAGAAAAAATGCAACAAGCATGCTCCACAGGAACCTCATTTTTACCATCACATATCAAAGCTGGCGTATTGCACTCCCAAGTATTCAGAATCTGAATTTGCGGCCCGAGAGCTTGGGGCACTTTTTGAAATAATGCCCCTTCTCCGGCATTGGAGAAAGAAAGCACAATTTCTGTTTTAAACACCAAAATGCCATAAGGATTTGTCCCTAGAGAAAGCAGTAGCCTTTTAAGGCTTCACCTTTCCAGCACATGTAATCCCAAGGAGAGCATGTCTCATCCTGAGCACTAATCTCTCTCCAACCCAAGGCAAGGCGGCAAAGATCATGAAGCATGGGCTTCTTTAAGATCACATTGTTCAGTTCAGCTACCCTGGCACTGGCTTCAGGTATTTCTTTGCTTTGTGTTCTCTGCTATGCTGCTACCTTCCCCAGCATACTAAGGAGTCCAGACCACTGACAGATAACATTCTTGCATTTTTCTCTATTCATATGTAAATATTCTTAAAATTCATGTCTGAGTCAGTCTTACAATGATCAGCCGAAACATTAAAACCCTAAGCATTAAGACCTTTTTTGTGTAGATGCCCCTTGTGCCAACAGAACAGCTCTGGCCCCTTGGGCCATGACTTAACAAGATCTCTGGGGGTGTGCTGTGGTGTTTGGAATGTTAGCAGCAGAACTTTGGGATTCTGAGGACTGTAGGGTGGGGAGTCCATGAATTGTACTTGTTTGTCTGGTGCATTTTATGGATTCTCGATCGGATTGAGATTTGGAAGTTTGGAAGCCACAACCTTGCTGAGGTTGCAACAGACTACGATGCACTGGATGTCCTGGTGCCTTTCTATTATGGGCAGCATTGACATTTTTCAGCAATTTGTGTTATTATGGCTTTTGTGTGGGATGAGACCCTCGGTTTGCCTTTGGTCCCTGTGAGCATGGATGAGCATTGTGTGCACATGATCCTGTCACTAGTTTATTGGTATATAATTCACTTGTCAGTGGTTATGATGATTTATCATTGTATACGATTTGGATTTGGATGGAGCCATTTTAATAAACTTTTTCATTGTTTAAAGTGATTAACATATCATTACAAGGCCATTTGTCAATGCATGGGATATTTTAGGCAGCAAGTAAACAGTCAGTCCGTGATGTGTTGGGGGGAAAAAAGAGCTACAACTTCCTCTCACATAAACCCACCTTTGTTGCAAACAAAGTGCGCTTCTTCATGTGTGTTATCCTTTAATACCAGTAGCATCTTTCAGCACGATGATACACTCTGACAAAAGAATAGCTCAGGAATGGTTTGAGAGACAATGATAAAAGAGTTCAAGGTGTTGACTTGGCCTCCTAATTCTGGGTACCACAGGACACCTTTATACATCTTGTGGGTTCTATGCCATGATTAGAGCTGTTTTGAGCGGTACAAGTGGGACCTACTTAATATTATGCAGGTCGATTTAATGTTCATTGATCAATATACATTACTACATAAACAAGACATACCATAGGTCACATATGCTCCCATTTCCACACACACTCACTCATTCACTCATCTTCTATACCGCTTTATCCTGTATTAAGGGTCATGGGGGGCCTGGAGCCTATCCCAGGAGGCTTAGGGCACAAGGCGGCGTACACCCTGGACAGGGTGCCAATTCATCGCAGGGCACACACACATACACTCACTCACACACTCATTCACACACAAAGGGCATTTTTTTTGGGAATGCCAAGTAGCCTAATCTGCATGTCTTTGGACTGTGGGAGGAGACCGGAGTATCCAGAGGAAACCCACCAAGCAGGGGGAGAACATGCAAACTCCATGCACACAGAGACAGGAATCGAGCCTGGCCGCGAATCGAACCCGGACCCTGGAGGTGCAAGGTGATAGTGCTAACCACTACAACACCGTGCCGCCTCCATTGCCACAATAATCTGAAATAAGTATAGTATGTGCTAATAAATGCGTATTAATGCGAAATTATACTAAAGCACTAAATTCTGGATTTTGATTGGTCAAAAGGTATATGACTCAGACAGAAGTTTAAGCTGAAAGGTTAATGTTAATGCAAACACAATAATAACCTACACAATGACTTTTATGGCAGATTCATACTTAAAAGTCTAATCATTGATATTAAGTCACATTTTAAAGAGTAACCACAAACTGCAAAGCCCCTTAAAAAATACAAAATCTCTTCAATGTGACAACACATGGTTATAAGAGGGTCCTACATAATTTTTGTCAATGTAGTGCATTTTGCAAGCCAGAACTTCAGGTTTAATTATTAAGGTTTCTGACACATGGTCTATGATGCTTTCACAATTCTTTTTTTTTTTTTTGTAAGCAGATTAAATGACTCACATAGTGGACATATAACTTAGTTTTTTTCTCCCACTGGTCTCATAGTACATGTTGAACTTTGTTGAACAGAAGGCATTGGGTGTCCTCTGGTGGCAACTTGTGTGCATTGCATCTCCCTTTAATTCTACACATCCTGAAGTTGAGAAAGTTACTTCAGCTTTTCCCTGGACACCTTTAAAGAAATTCTCTCAAAAGCAAAACCCACAGAAGGACTGTTTATTTTTTATTTTTTTTAACTCATAAAATAATTACAGTAAACAGATAATGCACTACCACAAAGACAGAGGTATCCGGAAGGAAAAAATAATTACTCACATGAGTGCACTGAAAGCATTCTGGCTGTTTTTATGAGCACTTGTGTTTGTAGAGTACTAGCAAATCGCATGCACTGTCTCCCTTATACTGGCCATGGATTTTATAGGCATTAAAATGCTATGAATAAATTGACAGGCTGTTTTCATATTTCCACAGATCATAAATCAGAGGTACACACACTTCTCGTGGGTGGCAGAGCTGATCCAGATCTTCGTCACCATCAGTATAACCGTGTCATTCCTTGTAATGGGCTCAGCAATGAAGCATACAAGTATGTTATGCATTTTCAAAGCTTCTCAGTGGAATATGAAAAATAATGTTTGTGTTATTTTAAATACAGCACAACAAGGTGAAATGTGAAGGATCGTAAGGAACGTGAAACAAATGTGATCTCCCTCACAAAGATTCCCAAGCAGCGTGATGCTTTGTGGGTTGTCCAATAAATATTGTTTATGTTGTTAAGAACTGAGATTATACTGTTAAGAACACATAGAAATGTATTATTACAAAAGAAGTAAACGATTCCGGGTAGACCAGTTTCAGTGACTGCAAGCTCGAAGTGTAATAAAATGTCAAAGGTTTAAGGATTAAGGATAATAGTATAAAAACTAGAGAGGTACATTTTCTGGAGAAAATGTACCTCTCCTTTTCTGGAGAAAATGTGAGTGGTGCTTGCCGTGGCAAAACATTGGAGTCATGCTAGCAACATGCTAAGCACTCTAGCATCATGTTAGTGACATACTAATGATGTTGCTAGCAACATGCTAATATATTTAGCATAATGCTAGCAACATGCTAATCAGCTAAACGTCATGCTAGCAACATGCTAATCACACTAGAACAATGCTAGCGACATGATAATCATGTTAATAGCCGAAAATGATAATAGACAGTAGTTAGCATAATGCTAGCTACATGCTACTATTGTTAGCATCATGCTAGCAACATGCTAATATAATTAGCATAATGCTAGCGACATTTTCCCACCCACCCCTTAGAAGAGTCATGTCAAGCACCCCATTCATGAACGAGCCGCACGATTTGACACCTCTTTCACACCTCTACCACAAATGCAACGGGACTAGTTATGCACCAAATTCTCTATTATATGTCAACGGGGCAAATTTAGGAACCTATTGTGCCCCGGGTGTAAAACGAATACCCTTGTTGCGGGTATGTTCTGACACAGCTTGCAAGCCTCTTCAAATGTGGTAAATTTGAGATTTCTTCTTCTCGCTCTGCACTAGAATCCATCAAAGTTGGTATCAATGTTAAGTCTATGGGATTTGTTGGGGAGGGGCAATTTACCACCCACCCCTTTGACACCTCTGCTATGGTGTACGACAAATTATACGGTACTAGTTATGTGCCAAAGTCCCCATTATATGTCAATGGGGCAAATTTGGGCACCTCTTCAAATCTGGTAAATTTTATCTACCTAAAATATTCTTGTTCTGTGCTAGAATCCATCAAATTTGGTCTTAATGTTAAATGTGTGGGATTTTTTTCCCCACTGTGTGTCAATGGGGCAAATTTGGACACCTCTTGTGCCCCAGGGGTACAACTTAAACCCTCTGCCTGGGTATACTCTGACGCAGCTTGCATTGCAATGTTAGCTAGCTAAACTTTGTTTGGAAAGATATGTGCCAAGTAAAGAGCTAGTTAGCTAGCAAATAAAAGGCTAGCTATGCAACTTTTCAGTAAGGATGTGCCAGCTAATGAACCAATGTGTTTTAGTGAACCAGTTGATCAGCAACCATAAACTAAACATTGCATAAAAAGGCCATCTTTGTTTCTCATTGTCATAACTAGCACATTGTCTCATCTATAAAATACATATTCACATTTATACACTGATTTCATGCTTTACTTCACAAAATCAACTCAAATTGGGGTTAATTTTGAGTCTTTGAACCATCCTTTTCATTACTTAATTAAATCTAACGATTTAATCATAGCGATTAGCATGCACCTGTGATGATATTTGCATCAGAAATATCACAACACTGATCCTACTGATACTGTAAGAACAAGAGATAACATGCAATTAGTACACTTTAAATCTGTTTACTCGATCACGGAGTGGGACCATTTATATTCTCCATTAGTGTGCAATGTTCAGAGCTGAGTTTGGCCCACCGCTGACTCAAAGGGCCTTTGGCTTTTTAGAGTCCGGATACATTTTTCTGAGAAGCTATAGCTTGTGTCTGGGTCTAATCCAACAGAGCCTTCTCTAGAGAATGTCATCATGAATTATGTCCACTGCATGGCTCATCAGGATATGGATTGGAATGGCCTTTGTTACAAATTACAATAGAAAACATACAGCAGCAATTAATCAACCTCTGAGTGAACATGGCCCAATGTCTTGTTAACCGTTACAGCGTAGTGGACTATTCAGTTGTTGGAAAAGCTTGTTTTTAGTCTATTAGTAAAGGCAATATGTTGCAAGGACATTTAAAAGAAAAGGCTGTTTGTTTATTTATTTATTTTTATAAAGGCTGGGAAAAAAGTGAGTTTTCCTACAAAATAACTTGAAAGCATCATTACTTTTGAGTACATTGGCCTTCTAAGAAAGGATGGTATGAAAGTCGTCAGAAAAACAAATCCGTGGCAGTATCAGTAATGAACACTTCTAAGCTGTTTTCAGTTCTTGCCTCATCCTCCACAGCCAAATCAAAAGCCTTCAGTTAAAAATGCATATTCAAATTTCACTCTTTTCAGTCGACGGCTGGGTAAACAGACAGTGGGAGACGAATGCTGACTCTGTTCTGAGAATCCAGACATGGACTTTACCTCAAATCTTTCACACTGTCAGTATGAGAAGGTAAACTATTTCTGGCTATTTGAATTACTAGATGATTTCACAACAATTTGCAGACCATAACTTTACTCCTGAAGACCTGGAGAAACTTTCTGTAAAGCATGTTTTTAGTCATGTGCAACAGCCCTTTAATTTTTTACAACACAGAAAGATCAGACAGAAAAAAAATATATATATAAGATCCAAATGAAAAATGATAAGAATTTGCTGAAAACCTGTGATAAACTTGCATTCCTTCTACAAGTTAGAATGGGCTCCGTTCATCTGCACTTTATTATAACACCTAAATGGATTTTCCTCTGAAGGTTTTCTTTTGATAGAGAATGATCATTTAAGAATGACGAATGACACTGGCCAATCTCTGTGAGCTATATGGAGCAATGGTTCAATAATTGAAAGCATTTTTCTTTTGGCTGGCTACAGAAGTATTGTAGATATTAAGTTTCATTTTACAATTCAGCCTGACAGTGTTTAGACTAGCCTAAAAACAAGTAGTACGTCTCCTAATCATAATGTAGAAATGAACTATTATATTTAGTGCTATTCTTTTAAATCAACTATCCTATTTGATTTAAAGGTTGCAGTCTTCTGTGTATATTGGCCATCCTTTGGAGAAATGCACATGTTGCTGTTAACTTGTTTCTATTTATAAAAAAATAAATAAAAAAAAGACTCAAAATGCATATATGCTTTTCTGCGCCCTCTCTACAAGTTTTGGCACCATTTCTAGCCCAACACTGAAAACTAACAACAGGACACATTAAGAGGAGAGTGCCAACTGTCCTCCTCCACATACATGAGCTCAACAATGCCCACAACTGCTTATCATCACTGATTGATAGCTAATACAGTAAAAGTTATCTGATCTCTCCCATCATTGAGTTGCACACTACAATCAAGTATCGGCTTTCCTTTAGACTACAGTGAAACAGCTCCAAATACATTGAGATTGTAATTTTTTTTTTCTTTTCTCGTCCTCAGGGTTTCAAGTGGCTTCTTGTCTTCTCTGGTGTTTGGGATTATTTTTGTCGTGTCGATGTGTGATCCAAAGGTGGGTGTTTACTTGAGAGTGATATACAGTATGTTGACATATTGTTCCAGACATTCATGTCTTATGGAAATACACCGATCAGCCATAACGTTAAAACCATTAACATTAAAACCAGCTCGGTTTTGGGTTCCCCTTGTGCCACTGGTGTGACTCTGGACCCAGGTGGAGTGGCTTCACAGAACCTTTTGCTTGCTAAGTCTGTGATGCACTGTGTGTTCTGGCCAATGTGGACTTTTTCCAGTGGTTTATGTTTTTCTGTGGGATCAGACTGGACGGGCTGGCCTTTTGTCCCGGCAGGAGTAGATGGACTTGTACTACTAAACTGGCGACAGAATCATATCAATTCAACCGGCAGTGCTGTTAGTGTTATGGCTGATTGATGTACGGTGCAATGTTCCTTTAGTCGATCTATTTTTCAAACGGGTGTGTCACATGATCATAAACAAATAGTTAATTCTACATAATGTAGTGAAATAAGAAATGCATTCTAACTTTAGCATACAGATAAAACTAAGGTCCACTTCGGGTTTGGTTCTTCTGCAAGTGATTTCTTATTTTTGACATTTTACCGTACAGTATGTAGGTTACATTCTGACTTCACATTTGCTACCTACAAAAAAAATAACATTGGCAAGTAACCAAACAGGATGTGAAATGTCCAAGTGTAACTTTCTCACACAACGAAACTTACAATTCGTTTTGGATACCGGCTTTAAAAGTGTCCATTAACAATCTCCATCACATCCTCATCGAAACATAGAAGAGCTCGTACAGGTACAGACATGTTGAAATGCTTATGATTTAGCCTTTAGTTGATGAGGGAAAGACTGGTGTGGATGATGCTGATAATTCTGCATTACAACCGTAGACATAAGTGAAGCCTCATTTGTCAAATCAAAATAATTTTAAATAACATTCCCTGCGGTTTCACTTCCTGAGGTAACAGAAATGTCAAATTCCAAGACATTACTTGTGGTTGAGTTGCATGTAAATCAGGAAGCTCCTTAGTTTTCAAAACCATCTCTATTACACATAGTGCTACACAGTTATTTGCAATATGGTCCCGTGTAATTACTTAATCTCAAAAGGCTCCCCTTTCTACAAGTAGGTACTGTGTATGCATAGTCAGGAACTACGCCTAACATTTTCATACAAATTTGTGCTTAAATCTGCATAGTTATGTACTTCAGTAGATCTGGAGAAACATGGTTCATTTATAGTCCTGTCTCACCTTCCCAGGGTTTTGTCATTATGCTGGACAAGGTCGTCTCGTTCTCCCTAAACACTGAAGTAGGCTTGTTCATCTTCTTGATGCTGAGGACCTCCAGATCAGAGCGGTTTAAGTAAGTATATTTGTCTAGACTAATGTGTGTGTGTGTATGTGTGCTTCTCCATGAGAAATCCCTTTAATAGTCTGTGCCTGCTTTCAGGTATATGACGGTTCCCCTGCCAGTGGGTGAAAGCCTCTTCAGGCTCCATTGGCTCCTGCCAGTCTACTTTCTCTTCGCCGTGGCATATGATCTATGCCTGAGCGCCCTGGACATATCGAAGAACATGTACAATTCCGTACAGAGCAACAGGTCTCTTGTGTAAAATGCCTGTGGCTGAAGAACCACAGTTTTGTACAGAGGCCACTGCAGTCTGCTTGTTGAGTGGATTGGGATGTCTGGTCTTCGGCTGGTTAGACATCATGGATAGACATATTTGTATACGGTTACAAGCTAAAATAAACCAAGTTCAACCACAACCTACAGGGGAAAAAAAAGCTTTCTTGTTTAATGAATACTGGCTAGAGCAGTGGGTCCCAAAGTAAAGCATAACTCTGGATTTATGGGTCCCCCCCCCCCCCCAATATTATAACAGTGGTGGAAATCACGACCCATGTTTAGCAAAGCTGTTATACTTACTATACAGTATTATTGAGTTATTATTAATTATTAAACTACTACCTGCCAATTAACTACACTGTAAAATCTATTTTAAAAATTTTTTAAACTTGAATCCAACTCCTCTTTAGTTATTCTTAAAACCAGGAACAGAAAAGCTCCAGCATGTAGCCAGATGCATAATTTAAATAACGAGCCTAAAATATGACAAGTTGGATTGTGGTCAGAGAATAAATCTACCCTAATGGGATAAATAAGTAAAAAACTTTGAGAACCCCTGAGCTACAGCACTTATTTAATATATGACTAATGCATACTTTAATAAATGTTTTAGAATAAACAAACAAACAAAAATCCAGGATAATGAAATTGCATAATAACATAACCAAATGTAACTTATCTGACATATTAAATTATAAAAGATAAGAATTAAAATAAAACATTATGAATAGCAGTGTTCAATATAACTCACCCTCATTCTACCCCACAGGGACAGATGATCAGTTTTACCAACACTATATTTCATTGGCTTGTTGTTATTATTATTATTATTATTAAAATACTAATAATATTATATCCGAATAATAGGCAGGTTTATTTCATCGCTGCTCAGTATTACCCATCATACATTGTTTCCTTGCCAGTTATGCGCTGCCTCTTTCTCACATTTTATTTGCACAACTTCCCAGCATCGTACATAAATGCTTCTTAATGAGGTTACGCAAAACCGCATACTTCCACACTAATTTAGTGTACATAAATAGCACAGTCCATACCATTTATTTAATTTGGTGTATTTCTGACTTTTAACTTCATTTTGATTTATACATATTTTCCCCCAAACACTGCATACATTTCCCTCATTTTCTTTTGATTCTGTAAAGCTGCTATAGTGCTTTTTGTTAAAAGCGCTATATATTAATAACATTAAATGTAATTAACTCATAGCCCAGTATTTCAACAGTAATTCAGTATATAGTATGGAATGCTACACAAAATGCATAAGGGCTGGCAGATCCGTTTAATTAAAACCCAAAGCTCTGTTGATGTAAGGATCCAGTCCTGCCTGCTACAGAAGAAAACAAAATGTTTAATTTGTTCAACATTTGAGACACATTAAATTAGTAAAATGACCAATTTAAAAGGAAGATCACACACTCTTGGTAATATCAAAATATATTTTTTTATTTCGAACTTCTGATCCGATGACAACAAATTTATGCATTGCAAGGTGCAAGGCTGAGCGGGGAGGGTCAGCAACCAAAAGAATCGTTCGACTGGGAACACGAAGGGTGGGCATAGTGGGTACTGCTGATAAACCTTAACAACCCAGAAAAGCTCAACCTGGGTAAGTTCTGTACACGCTCCAAGTGTCCGAATTTAACGGTTGTTTACTGTTCTTTTTTTCTTTTCTTTTTTTAATAGCTACAAAGAAATATGAGTTACAAAAGTACTAAAAGAGTACAAAAAGTTCAGGACAAGGGGGAATAAGATGAAAATTTGGTAATGACAAAATAAAAAGAGGTGGGCAATAGGTTGGAGAGATTTATGGAGTAACAGAACTGTAATAACCCTCTGTCGCCACTGATTTTGTTATAGTGTTCAGATAGTACAGTCTACTTAAAGTTGACGATTTCTGATTTTCTAGTGCTAAAAATTAACAGAAGACATATGAAAGGAAACCTGATACCTGGGGCTGTAAAAATAATGACGCAGACTTCGCTATTGTATAAACAGGCCTTTGAAGCCCCAGTGTCATCTTTGCTCTGTCAGCAGTATTGGAGATCTTTAGTGACTTTTTGATGCCAATGAGAGAATTTGGCCAATGAGGGCCATCTAAGTTTTTTCTGCCTTGGCTGCATAAAAGGCTAGATCAGGATTTGCCAGCAGAAGCACACACTGATTATGGACAATCATCAATTATGAGGATTGCAGGCTTTGTGCCACCATATTTGCCTTGCATTTTAAATTCTTTTCCACGCCAGCTGTTATGCTACTGAATATGAATTACTTGAAGATGTGATTTCTAACCCAGTGCTCAGACTTGCCTTAAGCTTCATATTTTCCTTTCAATGTAGACATTTATTTAGCCATTATTTATGTTTATGTAGCCTAGTCTATTATATATGTACTGTATTTGTAAAATAATTCCTCTGTGACAGATCTACAAACCTGTACCTGACTTCAAAGCGTATGAGACCAGACTCCTTTAAAATGGATTTTAAATAAAAATTCATTATAGATGCCCTGCTGAGAAATGAACCTCCAGATATGAGATATCGAACAGCCCAGACAGGAAGGAGTAATAGGCGATTAATATTGATTGCTATGTTCAATTGTTACAAACAGGAGACTGAATAGCTGATTGAGCTGGTAGACCATTCAGTGAGTTCAAATTAACTATGCAGGTATTGTGTGCAAATTGATTATTATATGAAAAAAAATGACAAGAAAAGGTTTGTTTAGCAGGTGAACTGACAAATGGGCATGACTAAGAGTGTAAAGCAGGTCTCACCAACTTCTTTAAGGAGAAATCAAAAAGAACATATCCTTATATTTTGCATGGGTTTGTAGTAATTTGTTAGAACGACTATACCAGAGCATAAACATGGTTGAATAGGTTAGATAAAAACTAGATTTGATAAACTAGTGACCAGATATTTGTGAAACTTAAAGCAAGTCCTTTTGTCTAGACAGTTTTTCAATAATAACCCTAGGGTTGTCCAGTGTTAACCATTGTACTGTTTAGACCTTGTCTTTACAAGCAGCACAAAAAAACAAAAAAAAAACCCTTGAAAATGCCTGTTCTTTATGCAATACAGAAAAAGAAAAATCTAAGTAGCTACAGCAGTTAACTCTGTCTACAGTTAACATTTTGTACTGGACAATACTGGACAAACCAAGCATAGTGCACTATGCATCCCTTTAAATGTGCAATCCTATTATTTTTGCATCTGTTCTCAGCAGAATTAACGTGTCCTTTGAATAAACAACCATAACAAACAAGGGTTTTCAGATTTTAACAATTAAACCAAAGCATGAAAACTACTGAAACTGAAGAATAAATGAAAGTTATATGGTTTCAAGTCCCCAAACTGTTCTTTTTTCCCCCCTAAACCACAAAATGTAAAGTACCAAAAAGACTTTAAATAACTGTACTCTGCATAAAAAAAGTGAGAAAGATGAGTCCTTATTTCATGCAGCTGTGACCTTAAAAATGCAAGTGTTGAAAAAGAGACGGAGCAAGAAAGAAAGGGGGGGGGGGAATAAGAGTTAAGAGAAAGCAAATGGGGGGGGGGGGGGGGGGGACAGATGAGTGCACACTGAAATGGAACTAACAACAAAGATTAAAATCTTTTCGCTCGTTTATTTTGATGAGATTGGTTTGAAGAACAAATAGTAAAATATCTTCCAAATTTTGGTAAATATACCAGTCTTTTTTTTTCTTTTTTTCTTCTTTCTTCTTTTGTGTTGTTTCCCCACCGATGTCACTTACAAAAGTCCCTTTTATGTGTCTGGTTAGAATCATTTCCACTCTGCTTTGTTTGCTGCGTCAGGATGCTCGTTATTTTCTGTCCTGTCTGTAGTGGCTGGCCATGGTACAATAGGGATTGTAGCAGTACATGGGGCAGGGACAGTCATTTTGGCTATGTACACATTCATAGTCGGTCCATGGCTTCCAACAAGCAGCGTTATTTCCTCAGATCTAATACACAAACCTAAAGAGAGAGCAAAGAAACACTTGATATTTGATATTTGAGATTTATACATTCTAGTACAACGGCATTCAAGTAAGGTTCTGTAGACCTCTGCGGAAAAATCACTATTATTATAGCTTGTACTTATTACTAAGTAAATCTCACAGACTCAAAAGACAGAGGCTTAAGAGTCACAGGGAATATTAAAGGTTAACTGAATATAGCTGCTATGAAGAAGACATTTCCTGTGGGCATGGCAAAGATGTTACTTTGTTTCAGAAGGGTCAAATTACTGCCCTGCATCAAGGAAGGGAAGCAACCAAGGAGACTGCTAAAATACAGTTGGAAAAACACACTCAATGAGCGTGATGGAAGATCTCTTAAATGCTTAGTGAAATTAAATCCTAAAAATACAACAGTAGACCTCTTTAGGTTAAATTTTGAAAGTAAGAGCCTTTCCTACATGCATAATGCAAGCAGAACTTAAGGGATTGCAACTAAACAGCTGTGTTAGCCTTAAGAAAATAACTCAACAGTGGGTCAAATCTGGTCCTCCTTGTCTTGGTCAGGTCTAGATTTAACAATGTTATATGGCCAATAAAATAAAGTCAGGTGATGTCCTGAAAATACTGAATGACCAGAATTTTCCATTTAGTTTCCTGATGGCATTGGCATATTCCAAGATGAGAATGCCAGGATTTATCAGGCTCAACTTGTGAAAAAGCGGTTCACTGAGCATGAGACATCATTTTCACACATGGATTGGCCACCACAGAGTCCAGGCCTTAACCCCATTGATAATCGTTGGGATGTGCAGTGGAAGACTGTATACAATGGTCTGACTCTGCAATCAACAAAAAATCTTGGAGAGAAATTAATGTGACTCTGGACTAAAATCAATGTTGTGACGTTGCAGAAGCTTTTCGAAAGATGCCACGGCCGTAATCAAATCATTTTAAATGTTAAAAGTCCATGACTTCAAGTGCTGTTTGTTTGACGGGTTGTTTTTATAAAAATAATAATAAAAAAAAAGAACATGGAAGCACAACTGAGGTTTGCAAAATTTCATCTGAACAAAGCAAGGCTTCAGGGACAATGTAGTGTGGACAGAGAAGACCAAGTTGTTAGGATTCTTTTTGGTTGTCTAAAGCTGCTTTGCGACAATGACCATTTACAATTGCTATGTAAATAAAATAATTGAATTGAATTAATGCCCAGTGCCATGTTTCGGGAAAACTAAACAGCATGTTATCAAAAACACCTCATACCAACTGTCAAAGACTACGGTGGATGGGTGATCATTTGGACTTCTTTTGTAGTCACAGGACTTAGGCACCTTGCAGTCAATACGTCAACCATGAACAACTCCGTATACCCAGAGAATTCTAGAAGCAAATGTGAGGCCATCTGCTCAATAGGCTTGGTTGAAATCAGCCATTCAAGAGGACAATAATCCAAAGCATGGCAGTAAATCTACATCAGAATGACTGAAAACTAAAACAATCAAGGATTTGTAATGGCCTAGCCAAAGTCCAGACCACAACCCAATTGAAATGCTGTGGCGGACCTTAAAAGAGCTGTGCATATGCAAATTGGCAAAAACTTTGGAACTCTGGAACTGAAGCAAAGTTGTAGAGAAGAGCGGGCCAAAATTCCACCGCAATGATGAAAGACTCATAAAGGAAATAAAGGAAACAATTGTTTTAGGTTATTGCTGCTAAAGGGAGATCTACAAGCTATTGACTCATGAGGTACTTAGTATTGCCCACATTTTTTTTTTTTTTTTTGTATTTGTCTAATACAAAGCCTCGCTCACATTATTTGCAAAACACGTCAAAATAAAAGACGGGGGACTAACTTTTGAACCAGACTATGTCCTATAGAATGTCTATGGAGATGACACCATTGACAAGAGCAATATACACAGATTGAAGTAGTTGTTTTAAGAAGGGCAAATAAACATTGAAGACAAACCACCCCAGCAGTGGACGACTTTTATGAAGATTTTCAAAAAGGATTCAAGAGTTGCTCACATGCATTGCTTGTGATGGGGACTATGTTGACTAGCACCAAAGGAGGAGTTAATCTACTAACCTGCAATTTGAACAATCTACGTCATTTGCATTACTTTTCAGGACAACTTCCATATATACAATTTTCTGCTTTCAAATTGGGATCAGTTTAAGCAATGATTTCATCTATACTGAGAGCTCATATAATGTATTATACTGGTTAATTTTCATGCTAGCTAGCCATCACACTGGATTGTGGAAATTACTTGTCATTGTACCTACATTAGGTCAACTGCATTTCTGATTACTAAACCCATTCTGTCCTACCCTCCTCCACATGTCAGGCAAGTGGCCACTTCTGTGACTCGTATGGGATATCGACAAGGGTGTGTTGGTGGGTAATAAAAAGAAAAGCAGATACTTACAGAGCCATCCGATGCACTTGCACCCACTTTGTCACCAGCAGCATTCCAACACACTTCGAAAATGCCCCCTGTTCCCCTGTAGCTATGAACTAAAGCACCAGTCTGTGGGAACACAATGAAAATTGAATTCAATAAATCACCATGCCAATTCCAAGTGCTTCACAACACGTTTAGCATTTTTAAAACCAATTCCAACAACTACTGTAGATGATGTATATAAATTTACCTATGTTTTATGTGTTTAAAGTTACTGCATGAGAAACTTTCATATATCTATCAGAACATGACAAAATCATGTTAATGTCATGTCAATTTAGAGTTTTGTGATCTTCCAATCCACTGACTATAAATTGCTTAAAAGGGTTTTTGCTCCAGAGATTTAAATTTGTTGTTTTCTTCCACACTTAAACTGAGGATTGATATTGTTGGTAGCAAATAAAATTGAAAAGAAGCCAAGAAAATTGTGGCAAGTGAATGTTTCATATCCATAGGCAAAAGTGCCAATATCAATATAAATTCTGACAAATTGCCTAATTGCAATTGCCTAATTCCTGACATGCTGAAATATAACAGGAAGCACCATAATATCTATTTTGAATGGCAGATAAAAGAGACTCTCACCTGTGTGTTCCAGATGTGTACACACTTGTCGAATGAGCCGCTAGCCAGATGGCGGCCATCGGGGCTAAAGGCGACGCTGTACACTGGCTCCTGGTGTTTGGTTAATGTGTGAATGCAGATGCCTCGATCTACATCCCATAGTCGAACAGTGGAGTCAAAGGATGCACTGGGGACAATGAGAGGAACAACAGACATAAGCAAAAACCACCATTACTCATTGTAATACATTTCATATGTGTGACAGTTAACAACACAAAGCATATACAGCCAAAAAATTTTACCTGGCAAGCATGAGGTTGGCATTGGGATTGTTGGTGCCAGGGCCAGTCGGGCTCCATTTTATAGTGTATATTTCTTTGCTGTGAGCTTGTAAGTCATGAACGCATGTGTCCTGCTTCATACTCCAGATCTAAAACAATAGAAACACTTCAGAAACCTAATAAAATACAAGGAAGCAGGCTAGCAGTCAATATGTTTCAAGGGGGTATTTATTATCTGTCTTCAATGTGACTTGTAGAATTTGGCCAAAAATAAAAAAAAAAAGCACTGAACCTGGAAATTTAATTTGTAACCTGTGTGTGGCTGTTAACTGAGGCATGGTTTGACATATTTCTTGCTTCACAAAACAAATAGCCTGAAAATAACAACCGATCCTAAAACAATTGTTGCTTGAACTAAGGAAATTATTTTTCCCCCCCAATTTACCTGTGCAATATAAAAAAAAAATATAGTGTTGTAATGTAGTAATGTGAAAAAACCAAATTCCAGACTCAGATTTAATTGAAGAAGATCCAGAAGCGTGTAGCAGCAACATTAGTACTAAAGTTTTTACAGCCACACAAAAGTACCGTCTCCGAGCGTGAATACAGTCCATGACATAATGTGTAACTGATTAGTGCAAGTGTACAGTCACGGTGGTTGTTGTGGGCAGCAGTGTGCTGCGTCTGACATTGAGCCTTACCTTCAGCGTCATGTCGTCAGAACATGATGCCAGCAGGTTACCAGTTGGATCCCATTTGATTGCATTTACTTCATTCTAGAGAAGGGATGAGGAAGAACATGAATGAGGATAAGCACACACGTTTTTGGAAAAACAAAGCAGTAGCAGCAAGTGGTAAGGACAATGCTTACTGTGTGTCCTTGGAATGTCTTTATGGGTCGGTCCTGGCCCAGTTTACACACGTGAATGCACATGTCTGTGCTGCATGAGGCGAACGTGTTGTTGCTCTGCCAGTCCACATCCAGAGCAGGTGCTGAGAGGCGAAATGAGAAAAAGAGAGAATTTGTGCTTACAAGACGATCTGCCCCAGGCTCTCTCAGCTCAAGTACAACTTTGTTTCAGAGAAGCTGCTATATTAATGTCACCTCTTGTCCTGCATCTTCATTTGAAACAGCTCTACTCTAATTTAAAGTAGCAGGCTACAGCAAAGAGATTTATACAATAAATACCAACACTCAGCAATGGTGCCTACTCCAAATGTAATTTTATTCAGCTTTACCTGCTGCAAATGTAATTTAACAGGTTTGCGACTTGAAGCGAGGAATAAATTGCAATTTTCTGAAACTGAACAATAAATCTTAGATTTTACCAATAAAACACTGATCTCCTGTGATCTGGCAATTTTCAGGAATTTCAAATTTCACATAAAAGTATTCACTAAAAGTGTTTTGTGCCATATTTGAAATATGTCTTTACTTTTTTTTTTTTGAAGTTACAGCAGTTTAGCAGCAGTACTTTATTCGATTTAGCGTTTCCACAAATCACTTGTCTAAGGAAGCCAGAAACTGTAGTCTGCATAGAGGTCTGCAATACAAAAGTTTAGTTGCTTCCTACTGGTGGAAAATTATACAGAAATTAATAAGAGTCTAAATTTTATAACATCTACATTTTAATTAAAACAGATAAGAGGCATTTCGAGTGCCTGGTGGTTACCATATGCACACACTTTAGTTTATGCCACAACAAGCTCGAATGTATCATCGTTCGTCAGCATAGAGCATTAAAAAGCAATTTAATCTCCATATAGTTATCATTACCATTAGAATTATTTGCAAAGATTTTATTTGTGAGTTCTGACACGTTATTGTAGACGTGTGTTCTTTTCTTAAAATAAATATAATTTTTGACTAATTAACTGAAAATATCTGACGCCTGTTTGTCTTTGCATCACTACGAACACAGACGAAATGCACAGAAGAGTACCTGAATGGAAGGGAAACTGCTGCTTAGCCTCTCCTGTATGAGCATCCCAAATGATTGTTGTCTAAGAGAGACAGAAACACATAATTATATGCTTTCAGCTAATAATGCGAATAAAGCAAATACTTGTATAAATAATTCTCTGCATACCTTATCTACACCAGCGCTAAGGATAAAATTTCCTTTCTTGTTCCATTTCAGCGCAAATATAGGTCCTTTATGCTGACCCAAGGTGCTGGCGAGATTACCTGTAAAAGAAAAAGAAAAAAAAGCATTATCTGAGCATCGCTACAGAAAATAGCACCGAGTTCTTGAATAAAGCGGAAAGGAGACAAACTCACCATCTTTTGTCCATATCCTGGCAAAGCCATCATAAGAGCCTGTGGCTAATAATGTACCCTCGCTCTGTGAAAAATGGAATAACAGATATATCAAGCTCCCATCAGCCTCAGAAAACGAAAAGACAGAAAAGAGTGTGTGGTAAGAGCCCAGCCTGCGAAACAACACTCACATTCCAGTCTAATGATGTAACGTCTTTGTTGCTGGGCACGTCTTGGCCTCCCTCTCGTATACAGTGCCTGAGCACGAGCTGTGTGGAGCTGCTGGTGCTGTTCTCACTCAGATTCCATATGCGAGCCGTCGAGTCCCCGGACCTACAAATGCATCAAGAAAGTGAGCCAGAGTACAGAAGGAGGTGACACAACAAACAATCACATAGGAGCTCTGCACAACCACACTATTCTCAGTATCCTGTATACATGGACAAAGTTCAGCCAGCTAGTGGGAAAGGCAGGAACAGGAGGCAAGCGACTGACCCAGAAGCGAGCAGGTCGCTGACAGGGTTCCAGGCACAGATGAACACTTCGGACTCGTGCCCCCTCAACACCATAGCTTTGTTTTGGGGAATCTCCACATCGCCGTCTACCTCCATCATGTCTGCATGGTTATCTACAGAGGAACGCACACATACAAGGCGATTTAGAAACACAATCAGGGAATTTAACTGTTTTAAACACTACTGAAAACAAACAGCATAAAGTATATAGTCTAGACTGAGGCTCACTAGGTAAGGCATGTGCACCATTCTCCTCTCCGTTGGCGGTGTTCTCTCCATTTTTGGCGTTGCCCTGCATGTTTGTGCTGGAGGCTGGAGGTGCGGCGGCAGCTTGCTGCTGTGCCAGTTTGTCTCGGTAAGCCTGCTGACGCGTCTGCACCACGTCAGGCATCACAGCGTCGATCAGAGACAAGGATTCGATCGGCCGGCCATCAAATAGGGTGCCGTCCTGAATACACAAGTGTAATACTGTACTTACACAAAGGTCAAATTTAGGTCGGTTGTTTTAAAAAAAAAATCTGCATTTTTTTGTAAAATGTAGAATTATATGTTTAATGTATAATACAATTACTTAATTACATAAAAATTTAAGAACGTAAAATGTCTGCTGCATGCTATTACTATGCTATCAGTGTAATACCAATATTTTTATAAACGATTTAGTGGATAAAAAAATAAACAAAAAATTTTGTTGTGATAGAAGTATAAATCAATAATTGTCAGTGTAGAACGTTCTTAAGTTGGGATACAAAGTCATGTTATTGTTCTATTTAAATTACAGGCCTTTAAATACAAAACACGCAAAGTAAATTTTCAGAACACACTAATCATACATAAATATAAAGATTGAAATAATATTAAGTATGGGTGGTTGGTTGTTAAATAGATCAGGGTTTTCTTTGTAGGATTTAATTTGGATGACATCTGAACATTTTCCATTAACCATAAGAGTGTAACATTGTAAAGTCTGAGAAGGAAAAGGAAGCAGAGTGCCATCTTACCTCATTGATACTGACTTCTGCCTCCACATACTGCAGGCCCTTCTGGATGATGGAGATGAGGGCAGCAGGGGGCACTAGGGCTCCGTTGATGTTGGACTGGCTGATGTGGCTCTCTATGCCAAACGTGAAGGCTGAATGGGAAAACCCTGCCAGCGGGGAGAAGGAGAAAAAAGAAAAAAAACATCAGTGTGCAGCTCTCATGGGGATCACCTAGCTCTCACTCTGGTCCCTCAGCGAAGGCACATGTGCTTCCTGATTACATGTGGCTTTACTGTTTGCTTATTAGATGCATGTATAGAAATTCAAATATAAAAGTAAAAAAGCCGTGTTACACTGATTACAGAAAAAATAATCAATCTGTTTATGGGGAAACGTGCTGTACACGTACCTGACTCCTGTAGGTATCTGTACACCAGAAAGTTGACCTCATCACTGCTTATGCTCATCTTTACACCTGCTTACACCATGAGGTCAGCACACAGGATACAAGCCTGTGAGTGAAGAGCGAGACAGACAAACATGACGGAAAGTCATTACAACCAGTCAATAACAAGTCAATAACCATAGTAGTAATGGGCAAAGTAAAAGCTGCAGATGAGAGGCCGCAGTATTATCTGAGTGTGTAAAATGCTTCATGCTGCTGAACGCAGTTAACAGATCTCCCTGCTGATATGGGCACGAGTGTGTACACTTCTGCCACCGTTTAGTGCAGTTTGCTCTCTCAAGCACGTCTGAATAACAATCTGCACTTTCACAAGCTGCCATTAAAGTGTGGGGGCGCTGTTGTATCAAAATCAGAAAAGGAGGTAACGCCAGGATTATGGCTAAGGGGGAGTGCATTTTTACATTAAGTTACTAGAAAATGTTTTGGTCTAGTGAATTTGCCTTCCACATTTGGCTACATGTACACTAGAGTTGTCAGTGTGTGAATGAATAAGCCTCAAGAAACTCCAGCCGATAGATCTGACCTCTGGGACTCTGGGACCAAATGAATATAGAAATTCCGATCAGTTGCAGATAAGTAATATTTCTGTTCTTGTTAACAAATATGGATATTTTGTATATAGCATGACTATAATGTAAATTTAACCTTTACTTTGATCCCACTGAGGGATATATATCATAAAAACAACGATAATAGTAACACATACTGTTGTTACACCAGCTCCAAAGAGCAAGCATCCTGCAACCACAAATCAATATGCCTAGAATGACTCACTGTCTTGTCAGTATGTGCTAGGTGCAAGTGTGATGAAACATCAGCTGCTGCTTTCCTGTTGAATTCAGTTTAAATTCTTAAACAACCCGGGAAGCGGAAATCTAAAAACAGCTACACAAATTCGCCACAACTCTCAAATGTAGAGAAATACATAAGTAGAAATAAAAATGTAGACAACTAGTTTGTCTCTAAATTTAGCTTTAAATAGTTAATAATAAGTATAATGTACTAATGTATCTACATTCCATCCTCAAACCTTACTGAACCGTCAAGTAATCGAAAAAATACATCTGGAAATGTGATTTCAAAAAAATTTTTAAAAAAAGACTATTTATTGTGCATGGCTGCAGAGAATTAGGGAGGATGTTACATGGAGAAGTGCATCCTATCAGTATGGACTAGAACAAAAATATTCAAGAAATTGTTACTTTTTTCAGTAACAGCACACCCCAAAGTGCATTTTTTTTTCTTATGTCACAGCAGTTTACCAACAATATATAATAAATATAAAAATCATATAGGCTTGTTTTAGAGATACCATATCTTACTATTTTTTACGTTAACTTTGGTCTCAGACGTCCCCCAAAATGTGTGTTAAAGCTCCAGCCAAAGTACCCCTCGAATAATGCATTACTTTCGTACTTCAACTCCCCTTAATTTCACTACTCCTTCTCAGTGTTTATGTAAATGCGCTACTCCTGAGCCATGCCCCACCAAGAACAGCAGAGCTGAGCAACAATGTGGGGGAGGGTACCTTCTTATGAGGTCACAATAGGGGTTTAAAAAACCTACTTGTCTTGTTTTAAGGCCTTGTTATAAATCCCCTTTAAGCGTGAAGTCTGAACTCAGAATTACACCATTTGTGAGTTTGAAGTTATTGAAGCATTTCTTTTTGCAAGAGGCTAGACAGTAGTATTGAATAAACAATTGCGTATTCACTCTCAAAACAGTAACCAGTAAGATCACAGATTTAACCAAATATTGTATGAATGTTGATTCATTAGAAGTAAATATTATTGCTGTGGAAAATGGTAGACTGTCGATTCAATTCAATATGCCTAGAATGAAGTAAAGGTTACTCAATTCAATTTAATGTTTGTAAGTTTCTAAGTTATAAAATGCAGATGGCTCTGTATTAGAAATTGTTGATTTATTGACTTGAATTGAACTACAAAAGATCAATTAAGTCACAAACAGTTTAATCGAATAATTCTAGTAAATACTATTATAAGCTCATTTAAAATAGTGAAGTGGTATTCTATTTAATGATCTGAGCAGCCATGTTAACATGACATCATCTGCTAAACCTAAAGATTGAAAAGAGCGTCCTAACTTTTAGTCAGAATTTAGAAATTCTGGGGTAGAATATTTAGTCAAACTCATCATTGGTTCCTGTCACTTACCTACATAATAGTAGCTGTAATCTTCTCTTACTAGCCTTTTTTTTGTTTCCAATCAACTGGAAAGCACCCTCACAAAAAAAATCTATAAAAAAAGATTGCATTTTCTTTATTGATAATTAGTACGTTGCTGTGAAGAAGTTGTTACTACAAACATGACTGTATATTACAGTAAGCATGTTAATATAACCCTGTGAATTAATCAGCACTACCTTCACCTCGGCTGCTCTATCACCACCATGATAGCTACCTTCTTATAGTTTGTCAATGATGGCTTGTTTCATCATCTTTGTCGTCGTCTTCTTTGTCTTTTGGCTGTTCCCTTTCAGGGGTCGCCACAGCGAATCATCTGCCTCCATCTAAGCCTATCCTCTGCATCCTCATGTAAAACACTAAAGTCCTGTACAAAATTAAAAGTTGCTTACAATGTTTAGTTACGATACCAATTATTCAGTAATCCTAATGTTAAAACGAAACCAGCAATATTTTCATCTGGTTAAATAATCAGTTGCGGCAATGTTTGTTTTTCAACTGATAGCAACTTGTTGCCACTTGTGGGTGAAAATTGCTTCTGATAATCATGCTGTATGTGTACTGCGGTACTGCACTCAAATAACTCGTTCATTCATTTTAAGTGAGCTTTTGTGTCATTTTTATAGAGCTATATTGATTAATTGATTTAATGGGTCAGTTTTCGATTCACGATTTAAAAATCATCTCAGTAAACTTACAAACATTTCTAAAATAAATTCATTTCTTAAAAGTATACTAAAGCTTTTGCAAGAAATACAAATGTGTGCATTTTCCACAAAGTACTTGAAAAACACTTTTTTGTTTTGAGATTAGCGTGAGATGTATTTGAGTTTATGGGTGTTTTTTTTTAAATATTATTATTACTGCCACCTACTGGACTGGAGTGTGCAGCAGAAGAATGGCAGGGGGAAAATTACTGTACACTAAAAAATGTATATAAATAATACAAGTTACACAGCATTTCAATGTTTACTATCCACTAAGTATTGAGTTATACCTTAGAACCTGTAAAAATCTAGCTTGAAAGACAATAACCTTTAGTGCTATTGAACTGAATCCTATGAAAAATTACTATGCAAAAAAAAAAAAAACAAGTCTTCTTATGATACAAAGGTCTATATTTCATGTCACTCAACATTCCCACAATGTTTTTCTTTTGTTATACTCACCTCATATCAGGTGCATGCACGAGACCACGTGGTAAATTTTATAGTCAGTAAATACAGAGCAGAATACACATCATGAGCAAAAGGTCTATACTGGCACTTGAATCAAATGGTATTAAAAAGCATATCAATATAGCAATTTTAGCAGAATTTTCTTTTGTTCAGCCTCAATTTGCAACAAGTGTCTTAACTTAACTGGTTGGGCTGTTTGTCTATTGCTGATCATAAACGTTCATTACTTGGTGGCTGCATTGTGATTGCGAATCCAATACAAAAATTAAATTAAATTAATTTCCCTGAAACCCTGAGTAGATTTGAGTAAGCTCACTTACAGTCTGAACAAACCTGAAACTGCTGGGTCAGACCCAATTTCAAGTTTCAACTTTAGCATACATTTTCTATTATTATTATTAGGAGGGGAAAATAATCTGAATGACTCATCCGAAGTTTTAAACCTTTGTTTAGCTTCAAGTCAGACCACATTCACTGGATGCCAGAAGCAAAATGATCTATTAGAGAAGCAATTATTTTTTTTATTGGTTTTGTACTAAGAAGAAACCATTTGTAGAGGTAATAAATAAAACAGTTTTCAGCCAGATACTATTTAAAAGGTTTTGCAATATAGTTGTTTTTTTTTAATGAAATTCAAAATGTGGTGGATTAGAGACTATGTAAAAGCCTCCATTAAAATGTAGAGGATGTAAAATATATTACATAAAATGTGCAAATAATCCCATGTTGAATAGCATGCGTCACACTTGCAGTTGTGGCTTGTTTACAGGTAAAATATTTTTTGCTCTCTAGGATATGCACAAAAGTCAGGAACATTTCTATTATCATGACAACTTGTGGGTGTGGAGTTTTTGTTCTATTTCAAGAGAGCACAGCTGTGGTGATGAAACACCTCTCTGATTATTCCCTCGCTTTCCCTTTGAGCAACTGACAACTTATCAATTTGAGATGTTTGCAGGAAACAGCTTGTATTAAGGCTGATCAATCTTAATATAGGATTTTTTTTTTAATGGAAGTTTGTGGAGACAACTAAACTAAAACCGATGGGGACAAAGTCGGGATTTGAAGTTGGCTCGCTTCTAGTGAGAAGAGCCTGTGTTTTGTAACCTTGATCTCATAAAAGTATTAAACACACAAATGTAAACTATTTTTGAAAGACAAGAACCAGTGAGGTGGCGACATTACTACGGTAGCCAATTAAGAAGGTGAAAGCTGAACCGAACGGCGTCTCGAAATCAATTTGTTTCATCTCACTTTGTAGCCAAATTAAATATCTGCAACAGTACAAATCCCTGTAACAGAGAGCTTGTCTATATTATTGAGCTGCCGCGTCATCGGCCGAGAGGACTCCCCTTTTCAACAAATCTGTTTCTCCAGGAGGCTCTCAAGTAGAACACACTTGTAAAGATGTTGTGTGAGGAAAACGACTCACAAACTAGCCCACAACATTTGTTCAGAATTTTTGTGCATTCATGTGAATCCAATATTCAGCTTATCTCAAGGCAAACAGAAAAATAAATAAATAAATAAACTATAAACTAATGCCAACGCACGATATAATTCTGGTATCATTTGATCACTGGTGGAGCTCAGAGTGCAAGATAGTCGTTACAGTCTTGACAGGGTGAAATTAGGGAAGCCCAAATTAGATTCTTGAGAGATTATAAAAGCAGCATTGCACCATGTGGCTGCTCTCAGTGTGCTCTAGCAGCTCCCAGCAGCACATCAGTGAATCGAGTTGAATGAAAATGATTGTGGCAGAAAACACTGCCGCTTTAAAAATGTGGAAAAACAAAGGAAAAAAAAAATAAATAAAAGGTTAACCTTCACCTAATTCTCAAGGTTCGTCACACCTCTGTATTGAATGTGAGTTTACGTCAGCCTTTACGCAGAGCCTTTCACACACTTCTTGTGACCAGCATGAACTCTGCTCACACAAACATCTGAAAGACTCACTACGCAATCCCTTTTCCAAGTAACAGAACCCCAGGTTTAGATAATTGATGGTAATATGTGAATCACTGACCGCACTGAAAGTTACACTTTGGCAGCTTAGGCTGGCGGAGACCTGACCGACCTGCAACGGATACGTTTATTTACTGCTTTTCTAAATTACTTTAAGCAACAACAGTGGTTTTCTGCAAAACATTCCACATCCCCCTCGTGGCATCTGACAATTACGGCGTGTTCAAAGGAAAGACGGTCTGATCGGTCTGCTGGGAGAACAACTAGCGGTGCTGATTACGTGTCACATACTAGCACATGCTGTCGTGATGGATTAAGTAGGATGTAGCAGGATGATGCACCACATTCTCGCAGGAAAAAAGAAGGGAATAAACCTACAGCCCCAGAGATAAACACATCACCACAGCTGACCTGCTTTAGGCTCCATCTTCATCAGTGCCAATTTGACCGTGAAAGGAATATTACACAGCCAGGCAGAAATAGATTTCTCCCTTTGATGCCTGGGTTACTCTTCAAAAATGTAATACCGGCCTCACAGAGGTCAAAGTATTCTGTTTGATTCTGCCAAAAAAAAAAACATTCGCAAATAAAACCCACATATCTCCCTTATGAACTGCCAAAAACTACAGTTATATTGCATGAAGAAAAAAAAAAGACTGAAGGGTTTTTTGTTTCGTAACACTACGTGCCATACTGCTTAGAGGTTCCTGGTAGATGCTGCGAGTGGGGGGGAAAGGTCACAGGAAGGCTGTCATGATATCAAAATTCTGACTTAAGAGATGCACCAGCCAATCGGTTTTCATCCAAATCAGCCATATTTGATCCTGCATCGATCACACACTGGCTCTCAAGTGTTACAACAGAAATTGAGAGTTTGAATCCTGGCTGAGCAGAGTAGTGGGGTGGCATATCTACACACTCGCATCAACTTTGTGTTTATTGCTCTACAACAGTAGGAGAAACCTGCACACACACCACTGGTGAAATGCAGATATACAGCAGGGTCTAGAAGTATTTCTATATTAACACAGCTATCGTATTTCAGTGTCTGCACACCATCACAAAAGATCTGAACCTAAGCAATCGAGATTCGATTTGTTTAAGAACTACGGCCATTTTTTCTACAGTCCCTACATGTGTAAATGGCACTTGACTGATAATTTACATTTAGCAAGCTCAATATGCGATCCAAAGAAGCGTTCATACAAGTGAAGGAGTCCACTCTTTAAAAAGATGCGCTGGTGAGATCAGCAACACCAAAAGACCTGAAATGACTGAAGCAAATGTTTGGAGAACTCTATTCCTGGCTAAATGCTGTGAACCGTGTAGGACGTGCAGGTGAGCGCACATACATGATAAACGGTATGGTGTTTAAGAAAATAAAACAAATAAAAATAAATAAAAAATCATCATCCCATAGCTAGTAAACGCAAAGTGTTTAACCTTAAGACGACACCACTGAAACACTCAATAACAGATGGATCAGATTAGACAAGAGCTTTGACAGAGAATGCCTTAAGCTTGCCCAGGTCTGGAAGAAGACTGATGGTAAGATTTAATGTTGGGATTTGATTCATTTTTACAGTCCTGTAACTAGAGTCTTGTAAATGTGTTGCTTTTACTGTCAGTGTGTCCAAATGGTTTGCCCTTGAAAGCCTGCACATAAAAGTGTGAACACATGGAGCTGTGGTGTACCGGTCAGACCGTACACCTTAGGAAAAAATCTGCAGTGTGTACAGACTGTGGGTAGCACATCAGAGGCTGAAAGCAGCATCCTTACCTTTGTAACAGCACCAGTCCTTTCGGGGAAGAAGAGTACATGTAGGATGTTCAGGGAAAAAAAAAAAATGACTCAAGAAACCGTTACATAATCTGGGGAAATGTGTATCAACTAACAAAGCCTACACTTTGTACAAACCAACACGACTTGGTGTGACTTAAAGATCCAAAAAAAAAAACCATCCACAAAAAGCTTCTTTTGGTCTTTATATCCAAAACCCACACATGGTATAGGCAGTGGTATTTGAGCAGGAATGTTTGACTCCTGCTTGGGTGAGGAGAGGCCTCTTTCAGTCAGGGGAACACATGTTATCTCCAAAATACAGGTGGAAGACAGATCCAGGGAAAGACAGTCCCATGGCTCCTCTTCAGAAGAGCTCAGAGAAGAAAAAAAAGAAAACGTGACTTTACGCAAAGAATAGACCCTCTGTAGATACTTGACATGGCTGAATTCCTCGAAGACAGAATGGAAATATGGATAGTACCTTTTTGGTTATGCACGCTCCAGGCATCTGTAACGAGGAATTTATGCATGCGGCATGGCGCTTTACTTCAATAAACAAGCTACCTTACAACACAAGTGGAATAAAGGCACTGGAAGCAATGCAAGAAAAGGCTTTATGTTGTGAATCTCTGCGGCTTGGTTAATAACTAGTCATCTTCGGACACATAAAAATGATCCCAGTACTACTTATGAAAGCAAGAAACCTACGCCGCTGCTTATCACAGATACGGTCTGGACATAAAAGTCTCATCTGATTATTAGTAGTGTGGGTGCAGAGTTTTACTACCATGCCATCATGGAAACCTTTCTGCTTTTTATACAAAAATCAATCTTTGCCATCATACTTGGCCTTCCCATTTACCATCAAGGACACGACAGGGTAATTCTGACTCAAATTCTACCTGCTGAACTGTGAGAGCAGTGAGAGGTGCCTACTTATCAGTCTTGCTGTAAACATGAATTCCCAACGGAGACGAACTGGTGAAGAAACCACAGAGCACGATGGGGATTCGAAACTGAAAAATCAATGTAAATGTAAAACAGTAACCTGTTCAGATAACAGAATCTCACAGTCATGAGGACTCACATGACAGAGCAATAAGTGCAAAAATAATGGCCTCTATAGAATGAACTCACTAGACCTTTTCAGTAGGACATGATTTTTTTGTTTTTCCCAGAGAAGCACCTTACTATAAATCGCTTGAAAAGCTTCCGCAGTTCTTAGATGAACTTGATCTCTTCACTCAACCTGCCCTAGTGAGAGTAAAATGAACTAATCTCCCCTCCCCCCCTCTCCACACACGCACACAAACCTTACTGTCCACCTCCCCACCTCGCCCGATGCTGAGTGGACAGACGGGAGGCAAATAAAAATTGATTATTCCCTCCCTTCACCGCTGTACTAAGGGAGTAATCAATGATAAATTAGGTTCAATCTCCAGCAGTCAGCTCTTATCATTTCTTATCTGTAGACAAGCCAAGTGAACTTAGACCATTTCCAGGAAATCCCCTTAATTTTCACACAAAAGAGAAATGACTAAATTTAAATCCAGACATCTACTAGTCTATGAGCAACAACAACTCTTCAGAAGTTAGCTATTTCAATCTAAACTGATGAAGCAACCACATTTAAATGAATGTTTGCAGCTTGTAAGAATTCACTTTGACCTATTTTTCCTGCCTGCCAAACACCCTTATAGCTCCCAAGACAGATTTTGCAGTTCTTTTCCATCGTGGAGAAACTGACGAACATTATAAAACACCATACACTGAAAAAAATTAATAAACACAGTTCTGTGCAAAAGTCTTAAGTCCCTCATTTATTCTTATTAAATTAAATTACACTAAATTAAGTATACTGAATTAAAGAAAGGGAACAATGGTTTTACTGTGATGTAGAAAAGTTCCTCAAGATTCAGTTTTTTTAAATAACTGGTCGTTTATATAACAACCTAGGCAGCAACCTCATTTCCCCTCTCATTTGTTCCAATCACTCAGTATTCAGCCACAACAGTATACTAATCACCGGTCTGATCATCTGTCATTATCTGCACCTGTTTCTCACTGATTCATGCCTTAAGTAGGAAGTTAAATGCTTTTTTTATGCTTGAATGATTCATAGGTCATTGTGTGGCTTGACAAACAAAAAAAACATTCCTCTGCTCAAAACTGCTCAGACAAAGGGACTAGACAGAAAATTCAAGCCAAACTCAGGAGCCCCAAAAGTCTTTCAGGAAGCCTTGAGAAATACCAAGTGCTGTAAATCGATTTAAAAAATGTAATCTAGTTAATCACAGCCATAGACCGTTTGATTGCAATTTTAAAATCCAATGGAACCTTGGCATACGAATGCCCTCCCAAACAAATTTTGGCCTTAAGAATGAAAATCTTGGCAAGAAATTTACATCGCCAAACAAAGCATTTTCGCCAACCTAACCAAATGCTGGCTAAGTTGCGCGTATGACCGGGGATCATCCAAAACTTCTTTGTGTCAGTGAACACCCAAGTGTGGGGTTTTTGTGTAGGTTTTTTGCCTTTTGTGTAAGAAAAAGGTTAAATGTTTAAATGTCTATTTATTTAATATATTTTACTTCAATTCAATATCTTTTCTAGTTCTTATTCTATTTCTATTTCATATTTGCAAAGATATGTTTATAATGTTGAAAATTGGTAATATTTTTCAGCGTCTGGAACGGATTATCTGCATACACATTATTTCCTATGAGAAAATGGTTTTCACAATACAAATTGTTCACCTTAACAACTCGCCTCCAGAACAGATTGAGTTCATAAGTTCAGTACAATGTTTCCTCAATCATCTGACTATCCGAGTTAAACATGCCACAATCACACACGCGCTCCGATTGTAAAAAAAAAAAAAAAAAAAAAAGGTTTATCAAGACGCATTAAAATTTCTAAATTAAATCACATGCATTAACACATTAATATTGATTAATAATTATATATATACAAGTCAAATATATTTATTATTTTGAACAAAAATTACAATAAACCAAATCTAATCTTCTAAAACCTGTGCGTAAACATGTTTCACATTCAACTCCAGAACTGGTAGAAAGATTAATAATAGGAGACAAGATAAGGAAGGGTTTAGATTAAGATTGCATGTGTTGTTTATTGGCAGGCGATAAATAAACATTTGCTATTAAATATGATCCACAACTCAAAATCTGATGCATTGTTTGCAAAAGTTTGTATTTGCTCATAAGCTTTGGATTTTGTTGTTTTTTGCAAGACTTCAAGGCTTGCACAACTTTGAGAAATTTTCACTTTTAAAATGAAAATACTTTCCTGGTAGCAGAAAAAAATAAAACTTTTTAAAAACCACAAACTCATGTGCTTACCACAGTATCAAGTATTTTTCCGCGATGCAAACGTTTTATAAGGGTCCTGTCCGGGTGTTTCAGCACCTGCAATAACACAAATATGGGTGGGAGGAGGAGAGACAGAGAGAGAGAGAGAGAGAGAGAGAGAGAGAGAGAGAGAGAGAGAGAGAGAGAGAGAGAGAATATTAAACATCTGGACCATACAGGTCAGCAAAGTTACTAAAAATATCTAGGCAAAAATGTGCCTTAGAATTAAACACAGACACATATGCAACACTCGAGCAAACCACTGACCCAACCCATAGTATGAATGTCACAGTGAAGTACAGTAAAGATGTGTTTTTTGTGTTTTGTTCATTACAGGCAATGTATGGTGCATAAGTAGTGCGCAGAAAGTCTTCTGAGAGTCCTGTGACGTAATTGTTAATATTGTATTTTACTGCATTTTATTGCAAATAAAGTATTACGGTCATTAAGAAGATTAAGGTCATTACGTACCAATGTCAGACCAACAAATAACCGACAATCAATACTAAAAATGGATTTAAATGCTATAGACAGGTGCATGTGATAAACACTGTCCCTGAGCAAATATTCAGGACACAACTAAAGTCTGTCAAAAATTAGTCTTATACGCCTTTGACTCAAATATACAATGTAAAGCATAACAATGCACTTGACTACATCTCTGTCCCCTTTCGCCACACTGCCATGCTAAAGAAACACTACTGTTCATGTTCAAGCCTTCATGATCTACGATTGGCTCGGATTTCAAACTCAGTGAAGATCTAACCAAACACAGACGTAAAAGAATTCTTGAAATAAAAAATTATGCAGATTTGTTATGTGGTATTGCGGATCTCTCTGTAATGGTCGTGTGTATATCTGAATGAAGGCTCGAGGAACATTAATGTAAACCTGACCTCCAATGAGATGCCAGAAGGCTGGTGCTTTAATGAATTGATGAACCCAGTGATCTTATATACGTCTGCCAAATGCTTTATCATGCTCAAGTATTACACAAAATTTAAAAGTACAGGTAGTCCCAGACTTACGAACGTGTTCCGTTCCGGGAGAACAATAGTCAGTCGGATTTGTTCTCAAGTCCGGCAAAAATTAGACTTATATGCTTCTGACTCGGATATACAATGTAAAGCATACCATCTCTGTCACCTTTCGCTACACTGCCATCTTGTGGGAATCCAGAACGCCATTTTGTCTCAGAGCTGTTTTCCACTGCATTGGACTGTGAATTCTGTTTTGATGAGGATTTTCCGAAATTAGAATTATTGACCATCAGGAAAGCTTTACTGGACAGCCATTTTCTATCATTGTGCCTCCGCACTGATTTATTGAAACCGGTGAGGCCAACTCATTTCTCCCGCACCTCCACACGCATGCACACACGCATACAATATACTGGACTTTAGACATTCCCTTACACATTGAAAATATTGTATACAATTGTAAATATTGGTATCTGGTGCACTGCAGTGTCTATTCTTTGTACAGTACACGTGAGCTACTTCCACGATTTGTTCGCATCTACAAATGTTCGTAGAACTGCGGTCCGTTCGTATCTGCAAAAATTCGTAACTCAAATGTTTGTAAGTTGGGGACTCTCTGTAATTATAAAGGACTGATATATTGCGGTCAATATAAAACACTCCGTTATTAATTTCCTACAATCACAACTTGTCTACAAAATGTCTACATCTTTAAACAATATCACACTGAAAAAAATATGTAACTTTTTTTTTATTACCTCAACATAAAATGACAATTAATAGAGCTTTATTTATTCAGCATGTTCCTCTGAGGACCTGATTCGACAGGAATGTGAGTGAATAAAGTCAGAATGTGCATATCACCCCATATAGTGTCAAAGACTGTATATTGATATTTTAAGGTACATGAATATATTTTTAAACAAAATATAGAATTTGACAGTAGTGTTTGTATTGGTTTAGTTTGATTGTTTTATTACATGACAGTACTTACACGAATCTTTGTTACATTTTGCATTTCTCTTAACTTTCGCACACCCCACACAGTCCCACCCCTCCCCCCGCTCTCTCTCTCTCTCTGCGTCTGCATGTAAACCTGGTGCTCATGACTTGATAGATTGAGAGATAGAATGACACCACAAAGTCATGAGAGAAATGCAATGTGTAAAATATTCTTTAGCACTGCATTATCAGCATTCTAAACTGCAGCACAAAGAGCCTTAAAAGCTAAAAAGCCTTCTGCTTCTATCCCATGCCACACTGATGCCGTGATCATCGAAATTAAAACAAACAAAAAAAAAAAACGCTTGACATAACTTTTTCATGATATAATCATGATTTTTTTTGAGATGCACTTTATTTTGGGTTGTGAGCTAAACTGAGACTATAAGCTGGACTGCTGCAAAAAAATCATTTATTGCTGTAAGTTTGTACACTAGGGTTAAAAGCACCCGTTTTGCTGTTTGTTTCAAATCAAAAATATCAATCTGGGTCAGTTTTGTTTCAGACTAATAGGCATGAAAGCACCTTCGGAAACTCCTGCACTAGTGATGTTATTTTTAGGAGCTGTGTGGTCGTTTGTGGGGGGGAAAGGTTGTCTTTTTAACAAATCACAGTGCAAACCGAGTTATGTTTTGCTATGAGCAACATGAAGAAAAAAATAAAATAAGTAACACACCCTATGTCGTTTTGCATCTTGCATGGTGGTAAGGTTGGCATGAATATCGGCGCTGAATGAACTTCACAGAGCGATGCCTTCCGTTTGATTTACATAAATTTGGGCATTATCTGATATTATCTGACGTGCCAGCTGAAACAGTAAAATCAGTTACCTTGAGACTTGCTTCATCACCCTGGTTTTGTCAAGCTCGTGTCCACTGTGTGAATATAACGCTATTAAAATAAAATCTAAGAGACGGGTCTGTCTCGGATTAAAATGTCCAGAAAAACAGTCAGGAAGCATTTATCTCGGATGCTTTTCTCCGCTGGCACTTGGGGCCGATAAAGGCAGACTTCACGCTGAATTTTAAAGTGATCAATGATGCTGCCGTTTCCACACATTCTGTCAAACGAACCAGAATGAAAAGCATTGACATTACATCAGTTACGTAATCTACTGTCATAACACCAACGCCATTTCACTTCCAGGCTCGATGTTTTATATAATAATAATAATAATAATAATAATAATGATAAATAAATAAATAAATAAATAAATATTCTTGAACTCCCGCAGTTAGTCATAAGCGATTATGTAAACCATCAATGTGAATTATTCCATTTCATGCGTTGTGTACTTAAATGAAACATGTTGTGTCAGACAATCCACGCCTCTAATTCTCTAAATGAGAAGCAGCAGTGCTCCTACTTACTGCTCCACGCAGCATGTGTACACAATACAGTTTTCTGCTCAAGCAGTTATAAATACATCTAAAATCACACACTTTAGATGGAGCGACAGAGAAAGATCCAGTTTAATCCACAGATTTCATGCTATCCGCTTTTTTTGTTTAAAATAAATTATGTCATTCAACTTGTAATGTAATGAAAGAATCATTCGTCCTGTCTCACAGGAAAATAAAATGAATGTAGAATGCATACTCACAGTTCAGCAACAACAAATTATAATCGTTAAATCTATTTTAATTTATTACCCACTTTTACGTTGATTATTCTTTTAAATCGATAAAGAAATTAATAATCACCTACTTAAAATATTTATTTTTGCTGCCTAAACAAGTAATCACTAACTTTATTACTACACCTAAGTATTTTGGCATCCTCAGAAATCACCCACCACTTCACAGACACACACAAACAGGCTTGGAATACATGTTGTAAAATGAATGGTGTGGTTTCCTCAGGAGAGAAAAACACCTAAAGTGAAATGGCTGAGTGAGTGAACGACCGCAGCGTTTGGCCTCAATAGTCTCTTGTCTTGGGCAGAGGCGCCTGTAGAGAGATACTTTGGGATAAAAGCCACTTCCTTCATATGAGCAGCTCCCAAAGAGTCTCCCTGCCTCTCTGAGGCTTCTTTGTGAAGCCGCACCTGCTGAATAGACGGCATGTTCTGGCTCGACGGTTTTCACACTAACACAGTTGTAACGATTAGACGTCCAGGGCAACAGCACTTACTTTTTTCTTTTTTTTTTTTTAAATCCCCATATATGATTTTTAACAGTGAGCTAATTTCTTTAATGAATTTATAACTCGACCATGTACTATGTGTATGTGTGTGTGAGAGTATGAGTGTGCGCGTGTGATTTGTGTGGAAGTTTACACTTCACTTGTCCACCCAGGGGAAAAGGAAATAGACATATCAAACAAATAAAAACTGGAAGAAAAGAAAAAAGAAAAAAAACTTTCATGCACGAGTTGTGTGTCTCACAGAACTGGCGGTTAAAATATAAGTGTATCTGTTCTTCCATAAACTATACGAGAGACGACACAGGACTCGAAACAACTTTGTGTAAAATGGAATTATGCTGCATATCACTAATAAACTATACAGGTATTGTGTCAGTATTAATAGCCTGAAGCATTTAAGAGTCAATTTATTGAGATAAGAAACATCTGGAGCGTTGATATTATTGGGTTATGTTGAGTAATCATTTCAATGTCGCAACTGGCCTCAACTGAGACTTATTACTTTTGACATACAAAAGCAAACACTAAGAGGTTTAGGATTTTATTTTCTCTACACTGTCACGATACAGAGTAACATTTACACTGATTATTTTACCGGTATCACCTGCCAACGCTTCTCTGCATTTCACAGAGGAGCTAAGCAGTTTTTAAAAAGTGTAAAGTGTACATTATCACATGTTAGAACTCGTGAATATAACCTAATAGGAACAAAACTTCCCATTTCTCCCCATCTCACAGGAACAATAAAGAAAGAAATCAGTTATATGCAGAGGTGGAAGGTAAGAGTACATTTACTCCACTACTTTACATGTCACATTTTATGCATCTCTACTTCACTTAAGTAGTTTTATTAGAGGTTATGTTTTACTTTCACTCCACTACATCGTGCAGCAAATTAGCTGTACTTTTACTCAACTTAATTCCTGCGCGGTGTTGTGTTACCTAACCACCGCGTTGTAAAGAATTTCAAAAGAGTCTTTCGTCACTTGCTAACGGATATGCATTGCTTGCCTTTTCTTCAAGACATGACTACTAATGAAACAGGTGTATAAAATCAGAAGCAGAGCTGGTGACAGTGACAAAAACAGCATGTTTACAAATTTGGTGTTAATGTGAAAAAGACTTCTGTGAGGTAATACAAGCTCAGTACTTTTGATACTTGAGGAAAATCTGAAACTGAGTACTTTTATGCTTTTACACAAGTAGACATGTAAATGGAGAACTCCTACGTTTACCCGAGTAATATTTTCTCTACTTTTACCTCAAGTGCAGGTTAAAAAAATTTTTTTTTTAAATACAATGTTGGATGCTGTGTGTTCCCTGAACTGCAAGCGCATCCTTTTGTGTACAAGTTATAGATAATTAGCATATAAACATTAACTATTCGATTCAGAATTTAAAAAGTAAAAAACTGTTAACCGTTAATCATTAACATCACTATTTTTAACATGTCTGTGCCTTACTGTTTTCCTTCCGTTACTACAAAAATATCACACAGACTTGTGCGATTGTGACTTCCAAATGTGCTTTTATTTGTAATATATACGGTATTTGCAAGGCCTAGTCCACATTAGCACAGATATTTCAAATGCTTCTTGAACACTGGAAATATGAAAATTAAAGAAAGCAGCATGGCGTGTACACACACTTGACCATGTCATTTCCTCCATTTACATCATTTGTTTTGACACCGCAGTCAAGCCAAGTGTGAAAAGATATGAGAAACTGTCACTTGGACAGCCACTGGATGTTCCGCCATCTTGAAACTGTGATCACGTGGCAATCCAATATACTTTAGTGTTTTTAAAATGCAAGGTTTCTCTAATTCACAAAACGAAAATGAAGACTGAAATATTCTTTCAAAACATTTGCAAAAGGTTCACCAGAGCCGTTTTCATTTCAGCAACTAAGAAAATTGGATTTAATTGGATTCAAGTTCAATCAAACTTTTTAAAATACTTCTTTGAAATTCGTTTTTTATATAAGCAGTGTAAAAGTAAAAAATTATCACGGAAAGATAATGACGAATCATCATGAATGTACACATTTTATTCATTCACATTTGCTTCTATACTTAAGAAACAGGAATCTTGTGGTCCAACTAACAGAAAATATTCACTTGCACATATAATAACACAACAGTGGCAATTCACACAGAATCTTCTCATAAACACTGAACCCGACCCCATTCGAAGGCAGCTAAAGACGAGAGAGAGAGAGAGAGAGAGAGAGACGAGAAACAGCAGAGGGACGCAGATGTCAAATTAATTTGATACTTCAGTGTAACTGTGCAATAACTATTTTTTTTACCATTACATTTTGGATTGAACGGCTTGTAAAAAGAAATAAAAATGACTGCTTGACCGTGTACCGAATTATAACTACTTCATTCAAAAAAGATCTTCACAAAGAATTCTCGATTAGAACTGTGTGGAAAAAATAAAGCGCTGAAAATCCCATACATAAAAACAAGCAGCTGCTCACTGGGGCCTGAAGACAATAACCTTAATAAACAAATCTATAAGGATTGATTAATCCAAATCAACCTCAATCAGGATAATTCAGCACTAATAGAAGTCACCATAAGGTCACCAAGTCCATCTACACCTGTAGTCACTCAATTCGTTTATATAGAATGTCAAACTATTTTGCAAACAGGTTCATGACTGATTGTTGCAACAATTTAAAAAATTATAATAATAATAATAAAAATTGAGAGAACTGAAAAGGAATACTCTTCAAACTTAGAAACGTTAAGGTTGTCAAATAAAGGCCAAAATGCACTTAACTGCAAGTAAGAAGAAACAGTAGGATCCCTGCATACATGCATCATGCTAAAAATATACTTTCACACCTATTAATCCGTTTCCCAAACAAGTCAGAGTGATTTTGCTTCAAAGAGGAAAAACATAAATAAATTTACTTGTTTGCTGTTTGAATTTTGTTCCACGATGCACATTAAGGAACATAAAAAGCTAAATAACTTTGTCCAAAGGATATGTAGGGTATAAAATGTCCTCTTAAAGCGATTTCACACATTGGTCAGAAATAAAGCAAAGTAAAAAAAATCCTACACGAAGCTTTCTCAACTGTACAAAACTCACCCAAGTATGGAGAATGTGGAACTAGTGGCTAGATAAATATATTTAGGTATAGATATATTTTCTTTCTGTTCACCAGTCTAAACAGTGCTATAGCTAAAGTTAACAACCTAAAATTATTTTTTTTATACAAATCAAGCTGCTACCCAGAATAAATGTCATATTTGACTCAATTCTTGTGGTTACGTCGAGTCAGGATCAAAACACGTCATTAATCATGAAACTGCTTGAATTTACTTGGAAACCTCACTCAGACGCTCCTAGAGCAGATGTTTTTCTTCACACCAGCTGTGTTCTCATCCACCTCAACAGAACACAGTTACTAAAACACTGCAGAAGTTTGAATGGCCTGAACATTGCGAATATGAACGTACCTTTAGTCACATTCGGCTATGACAAAGCTGCTGTATGGGCAGGTCACATTTAGAGCTTGATGGGTTTGTGCCACAATTCCAATTTTAAACTTATTTTTAAAGGTTTCATTCCAAGTTAGCATTAAACAATGCAAAGAAATTACATAAATATGAAACGGCTTGATTGTGTATCTAATTAACTGCACTATTTTCCTTTTTGTTTTTGCTGTGAACAGCGATGAAGGGGGCTGAGCAGTTTGTCTGCAGTCTTAAGTGACAGAGAAAGAACACACACACACCATTGAGAAAATGAGTGCTTACCAAGATAAACTACATTGAATAAAGCATCAAGCTGTTCCTGGGATATGCGTCACTTCTTGCTTCGATAGCCCTTCCAGATTGCAAATGAACCCAGTGCTTGTTTGTTAACATCAGTTCATGTTGCTAAACATATGCGCCAAATCTGATGTCAATCCGTAACGGTACTGTGGGGAAATGGCCTCACTCCTTGTGCACGTTATAAACAAATTTTGTAGGAGACGCACCAAAGACCCCGTTTTTGAAAACTTTAAGTCGTCCAGCACTGCTGAAATCGACGTGACTATATGGTGTGGTAGTATAGCGCATGGAATTTCTGCACCAAATGTTTACGACAGTCACAGAGTTGTCATGTAGTGCAGGAACACAGTAAGGTTGCCTATACATCATGAAACACTGCCCAATAATTACCTGCTGTATGCACACACATACACTCATTGGTCACTTTATATCGAAACACCTGTACACCTGTTCATTCATGCACTTATCCAGTCAAGTTGTCATGTGACAGCATTGCAATTCATTAAATCACACAGATGCAAATAAAGCTCCTTTCATACGTACAGCAGTCCAAGGAGAAATCTCTCCAAGAGCGGTTTTGGCAAGTAAATTGGCATGTTCCTAGAGATTTCCTGGAACTCCAGTGTTCTCTTAGGGCTCTCCTCTAACTCCCCAACCCTCTCTTCAATTTCGCCAGACTCTGCAAAAAGCTAGTCTTTTAACAATTGCAAATAAATAATTGTCATGACAGCCATAAAAAAAATAATGACAGCCATAGACTAAGTCCTGATGCACACCTGTGCATTCTGCAAAGTCACTGGTCTCTCCTGGTTCTTGGCAATCTTGTGGACAGCGACAGTGAAATTGAGGAGAAATCAAGAAGTCCTACAAGTTCAGGGAGAATGCATTTTCCACTTGGTGGGCGTTATCGAGGAGGACGAGATAAGTGCTGATGGGTGATCAAAGTAATCCAAGAGAGAGAGTTGGTGTGATTGAAGGAAATGGTAGTGGGAACTCCCGGCTACAGGGCACATTCGCCGCTAGCAGCGTTCTTTCTTTCCTCACTCGTGAGGCTCTCGCCAAGCTTTCCTCAAAGTCTTGGGCCTCTCGCCGATCTCTACTCACCTCTCCTTGTTCCAGGATTTGTTATCGCCTTTTAGCAAAACCATGAGATTGGTGGATATTCTTCCTTTTCGCCATACACTCACCATATGCTCGCCGAGAATTCATTGTGCTCGTCAAAGCTCTCCTCGAATCCGCACGCCCACGATGTAACACATTTTCATGCCAAAATTGCTCTCTACGAGAATTCTCCTCGGATTCCTGTATGTACGAGAGGGGCTTACGGGTTAGGTAGTGTTCTCATCAAACACTGATCGCTCAGACTTTAACCGCGGCATGCTTGTTGGCACCAGATGCAATTGTTGGAGAATTTCAGAAACTGCTGATCTCCAGGTAATTTCACACATACATACAACACTCTCTTGAGTTTATAGAGAGTGGTGAGAAACACAAAAAATTACAAATTTTAAATTATTTTTAAAAAAAAAAAGTGAAGTGAAGCGTCTGCAGGTTAGAACACATTGTTAAAAAATGACTTTATAATCTTGGTGAAAAGAAAATCTTCTCATCATGCACAAAACAACAAACGTTGAGAGGGATGTTCTACAACCAAAGAAGACCACATTAGGCAAACACAACCAAAAACAAATATCCGAGGCTATCGCAGGCACAAGAGCTTACCAACTTCAACTGGACCGATGCAGACTGGGAAAAAGACCAGATGACTTTTTTAACCTAAGTTTCCCCCTACCTAGTTTCTTGGGCTGAGAAGACAGAAAGTACAACATGGTTTTCTGCTGTTGTAAATGCATCAGCCTCATCACGGATGTAAAAGGTGATCATACGAGTTAAAATATCACGCCTGGCAGCTTGAACCAAACGGTTAATTTTTCTCCGACCTCCATCATCAACAACAAGGTGCATTTATTCCTGCTCCTCACACGTTTATTTTTTGCTTTTCAACATTGATTTCCTCACGCTATAAAAAATTGTGTGTAAATTGCAACACACAGATCACACATACACTTCATTCTTGTGTTAGACGTTAACATTACATAAAGCTCAACATGTATCTGCATGGTTCTGGCATTACATGACTGCCACATTCCTGAATGTGCAGTTGTTTTTCTTGTAAAGAAGACAGTGTTAGTTGCCAAGGGGTGGGGAAAAAAATTGCCATGCAAACAAATATTCCTCAATACACCACTGTGAGTCCAACACTGAAATCTGAATAATGACATTTAAACTTGACCTATTTCTGGGTTTTACTTTGACCTTGATTAGTTTCCTGCATGCCCGTCTATTTTCATGAATGTCTCTCTGAAACGTGCTTGTGCATGTCTGGTAGTAACGTCCTTAGGCTGCGTGGAGACGGTGTGTATTGTGCCGTTCCCTTCCCCCAACGGTCTCTCTGTACAGTGAGGTGTTCGTTACCAACCACCCGACCACCACTGCACCTGCTCTAGACAGCTCCACTTCCTCAATAGGAATCTCTCTCTCTGTCTCTCTCACACACATACACACACACAGAGTTACATCAGACACAGAGAGCCCCCAGGAGTAGTCAGCCTGGCTGGTTCAGAGAGTGATCATGCTGCACAAACATGAAGATGACTTTTCACACAACAAGGTCCATAAGTATTTGAACAGACAATTTTTGTATTTTTTTATTTGAAATGTAGCAATTAAGATGTTTGAGTCAACAGATAAAATTTTATTACAAATTTAATAAAACAATTTTTACAGATTCAAAATTAATTGAACAATCTAACAATGATTATACTCATTTTAATTCTTGATGCAAAAAAAAAAAAAAAAAAAAAAATCGGACACCTAATGCCCAGTTTCCTCCCTTGAGTCAGTTTACCAGGACTTTACTGCAGCTTCCTTCAGTTGCTGTCTGTCTGTTGGCCTTTCTGGCTTCAGTTTCATTTTCAGTAAGTGAAAAGCAGTTCAGTTGGATTAATATTTTTTTCTTTTTCTTTTCAACTGCCTGTTTTTACATTAATGAAGGCATCTTTTGATTGTAGACTTTGACAATGATACCTCTACTTTCTCCAAACGATTATTGACTTGGTGAAGGGGTTTTCCAAATTCTGCAATCATCCATTTTAGTAATTTTTTGCATCCTTTCTGACTTTTGGTGTTGCTGAACTGATATGCAGAGTTGCATTTCTTTTTTTAGAAAAATATGGCAAATTAGTGTTTTGGCCAGTCCTCAAACTGTTGAGCTGGAGCCTTAAAAATGGGTGTAATTCCTAAGCGATAATTTTTTTTAAATATATATCGTTTCATATAAATATTGACGATCTGGCTCCCGAGGACGAATTCTCGACGCAAAATGCCGCAAATGTTGAAACAGTGCATGAGCATGCACTTGGTCAAGGTGCAGAACTACCTCGCCTTTTAAAGTTGTGAAGATAAAGGGCTCCTCCACCGTGAAGACTGTTGCTTGGTCTCAAGGTTGTACCCATATGCCCAAGTTTCGGCACCGGTGATGATCTTCGACATGAAGGACGGGTCATCCATGACATGCTGATGGAGTTTGTGGTAGATTTCGATGTGATGTTCCTTGTGCTCAAGTTCAAATCACACGTGAGGATTGCCCGGACTGCTACGTATGACGCACCGACAGCAATGTTGCCGATTGTTCTTCGATTACCATGCACAAGTTGCCGAATCGTTTAGATAATTCCGGGACTAAAGCTCGTTGAAGGTCTTCCTGATCTCTCGGCGTCTTCCAGGGATGTTCTTCCGATCTTGAAGCTTAAATGACTCACAGTAGCATTGCCATAAACTAGCTAAATCACGTTAAACCCTCTCATCTGTTCAGTTTCACCCAGAATTTCAAATTCGCTCTTTGTTGTAATTTGCTGTCCATGATGAAATAGCAAACTCGGTCTCGATGTACACACAACAATGTCTTTTGGCACACTGACTTATGAAGATTGGTTCTCTTTTGACTGTGTTTGTGCAGCATTGTGCTGCCATCTGTTGGTGTGTTACAAAACTAGTCCTGAAACTTTTTGAAACTGCCTCATAAACACAATGAATTACAGATGAAAGTCTACACTTCAATAACGTTTTCATTGCTTCATTTAAAATCCATTGGAGTGACGTACTGAAGCAAAGATACAGAATTGCTCAAGTGTCCATATACGTGTAAATCCTTCTGTATATTTTACTATGAAACCAACAAAAAAAATAGTCTCCAAAAGGTAGGTGAAAATTATTTTGAACCACTGTTTTGGGTGTGGGCACACATACACATTTATATACATGTACACAATTCTTGGCATTTGTAAAATCTTTTAAAAAGTTTCATAATTGTATACGTATATGTAACTGGCTCTTGTGTGTCACTGCACTTACTGGTCGCATTACATATTTCATAATTATTTTGAACATGATGGAGAAATGATGAAGACTGTCGTGGTGTGTGCACCAGACCGAACTGGTCTCAAATGACACAGAGGATATGACGAGACACACACCACAATAAGCAATGCTAGGATGTGTATTTCACTTCCCCAAGTGAACCACGTCTTCTGAAACCTGTTCAGCCTCTGTGGAACCACTGTTGCTATTCTGAAGTCTGAACCATGCAGAAGAGCTGCACAGTTACGGAAATATCTGTGGTTTGACAAAGAAAACCGTACTGCTCAAAGTCTATTCATATAAACTGAGAGCATATCTGACCTGTCAACCCCTAACAAGAATAATGAGTAGTTCCAGGAAGGAGAATGGGGAAAATGAAATAATAATAATAATAATAATAATAATAATAATAATAATAATACAACCGTTATTCAGACCAAGCAATCTGATTGGATAGGAGTCATTCCACAAGTGGTGATAATAGACGGTAACAGCACTGGGCCGTTAATAACTTAATATATAACGTTAATGCTTCCTAAGAACAGAGAGACTGTCTGCCAAGATCCACGATCAAAACCAGTCCTGAAAGCACTTTAGCAAGAACAAACATTTGATAATTTGTCATCTTAAATGACACTTTGCCGTCTTAATAATGCTTCTGAATTGTCTCTTAACTGTTGGTTTTGTATTATTCCTGACCGAGGGCAGTACTTGATGTGTGGAACAAGGGATTGTACACCCAGTAAAACTACTTTCACCCCTGTTAATTACACTAACTGTCGGTCACCATCTCCGCCAGTCCCAGGTAGTTAGTCGCAGAATAATATGATTTGGCAGAGTAAAAAAAAAAAAATTCAAACAAATCTGTTGATAAGTGGTGTTTGGGAAACTGTTGTATAAAAGCAATATCACACTCGACATTATGCTGTTGTTCTGGATAACTGAACTGTGGCCTACGACTTCACTGCAGCATTGCTGATATCTTGCACAACAGCACTCACTATCATGTGATATTGCTTAAGTAAATAAAAACATTGACATCCTTCTTTTATAAACGACTTGTGTGTTGTATTAGCTGTGAAATGTTTCCACAAAGCCAAGATTTTCCACTGTTTAGAGCTTGAACTCTGTAAACAAAGCTGCTCAGGGCAGAAAACAACCGGCACTTTCAGTAACTTATAACCGGGATAATCCAATAAACTGTTCTCTTTTTTGATACCAAATTTTCTGAACCACTATTTTTGTTTGTTTGTTTGCTAGTATTGACGCAATACTGGGTATCGAATCAGTGCTCTGTCTACATGGTCAATTAGACACTTCTTTGTAAGAATATTTAACCTTTTTGGGTCACACATTTGACTCTTTCACCTGATAACCAGAAATGACACAGGGTTCAAACAAACAAAAAAAAAATTTGGTCAGACTGAGTTTGCAGGTCATAACGTTTCACATTGATAATTACAAGTGACTTTTATCTGATTCTAACGTGGACGCGTCCGTCCTCTGAAACGGCACGTGAATGTGCACACACCTTTGCTCAAGCTATCTGGGTTAAAACTCATTTGTGAGTAAATGTGTGACTTGTGCCAAGTTGCCTGACCACATAGAGGATATGTACTACGAGTGCTCCGATTGATCGGTCACCGATCATAATCGGCCAATAATTGCTTTGGGAAGTTTGATCGGCAGTCTCTATAATGGCCGATATAGAAAAGCCGATCAGATGACGCAAAACTTGCCGGAGATTTTTTTTTTTTTTCTCCGCGCTGTTAAAATAGCTTCACCGGTCTGGCAATTCTACGTGTTGTGTGAAAAAGACAATACATTAGCAATCTGCAACCTGTGTAACAAGCCAATTCCACGAGGCGGGAAGCACCCAAAGCATTTTAACACCACGAACCTCATCAGACATTTGAAGGTTAGTCACGTAAAGAAACATGCGCAGTTTTCGAAGTTGGCTAGCGCTAAAAGAGTGGGAGAGTTCAGCAACTTCAGAACTTTCGCTCGTGGCTGTAAGTGCGGTTCATCATGATTCACCGCAAGTTTTGCCGCTATGATTACGTTTCCATCCTTCCGCGCGAAAAATTAAACATGTTTAGAAATAAAACGTTTAATTTTTTGGCTGTCCTCGCGGATTCTTGCGGACATTGCAGAACTCCCGGCGACTCAAGTCCTGCTTGTTTGTTATTTTATTTTATTTTATACAATCTACAGGAAAGTTGTATTTGTCAAGCTCTAAGCTGTTCCCAATTACTAACCAAGCACAGGCTGCTATGCTTTAAGGTGACGTTCTGCACATGTTGCTTGCCAATAAATACAGTTGTCAATTCATGACATTCCTCTTCTTGTAATTTCAATAATTAATTTACTTTGTTGTTAGATATAGTTTAATAAATAATGCTACATGATAAGGCTTCAAGTAGACCCTGTAATCGGTGATCGGTATGGGCCGATACAGCTTCTAGCGATCGGAGATCGGTGGTTGGCCTCAAAAATCATGATCGGAGCACCCCTAATATGTACGCAATTTAGGACCACATATTAAAGTAGTTCGGACCGATCTGGATTTGCACTTTAGACAAAAATAATAATAATAGATTTACCTGATCTGTGTCACATTATGTCAATAATTAAAGAAAAATCTGAAACGAGTGTCACATGCCGCTAATGTGAACGTAGCCTTACTGAAAGTGGTGTGCAGGTTCAGAATATCTCTAAAGCAGAAAAATTACTAAAACAAAATAAAAGAGGTGTGGCTTCCAGGAAATGCCAATCAACATGGGGGAGCTCAAGACATCTGGGCAACCGTTGATTGCTCCAGATTTACATGTGGACTGGCTCATTGGGCATTTTACCAAGGGGAAAGAACACTGATCTTTATTTATTTATTTTTATTCACAGCCCTTACCGTTATATTTTAATGCTAAAATGCGAAATTCCTACACAAAATTTTAGACAAATTGCTAGACTTTCTGCTTTAACAGTCATAGTGTTCTCAAATCAGTGATTGGGCTTTGACATTTCACTCGTGCTCAGTCAGCCTGAAATTATCTATGAACTAAAACTTCTGCTAATTGCTGTATTTTTTTTCCCTTTGTACAAAGATCTGCTTATGACAATCTTTAAACAGATAATCTCCATTTAATCCAACTACTTTGTGTAATAGTAGTTTTTAATATATATATATATAATATTTAATACTACTCTTTGTTAATCCTAAGAATGCTGTAGTACTACAGTAGTACTAATAGCTGATATCTGATCCTACAGATTTGCCTGAACACACAGCGTGAGCGCTTTCCAAAAAGTACAGTTCAATACATCACCCTTGGGCTAGAAAGCTACAGTTACCATATTTTAAGCTTATAAGACATCTCGAGTATAGAAGAGCACTAGTTTTCCCATCACCTACTGTAGCAACACTAAGCTGTAATCCTCACTGTAAAGCACTGTTACTATGACAACAGCCCTGAACTGATATCTGATAAAAGAGATAACAGCAATGCAGCAAAGAATGGTTTAGTAGTGAAGCGCACAGCTAATCTTTTTTAGATTTCATAGTCCAGTGGTGTTGTGTAGGAGTGCTGCTGCTGCAGTTCCTCATGGTCGAGTACTAGCCTCTAGGCTCTTGCATGACTGATTGAGGTTTGATGCTGACCCCAAACACACACGGCCGTGTCATCTGAGGCTGGTTAAAGCGCTTATCTGAGCTTACCATGTGATCAGGTCTCGTCAGGATGTCAGGCTTCAACCTTCAGCGCTGAGTCGCTTCAAGTCTAGAAATAACACAAAGCCCTGTTAAACAGTGTTCTTTCTACAAACATATACCTGAGAAAATAGCAACGAAATAGAGAGTTACAGTTTAAAACTACCTAAACAAAAGTTAGCAAAAATACCTACAGCTCATACTGATGATAAAATGGGGACGATCACTAACTACTTATTTATGTATTTACGTATTTCGACAAAGGGTGATTCACCCAAAAGAGGCCCCGAATATTCTGTAATAACTCCCGCTATGGTGAAGCAATCTGAACCACAAAAAAAAAAAAAAAAAAAAAAAAACACGCTACATACTTTGACGTATGTGTAATCGATTGCATTACATGCCCTGACGGAAGTGATCTCCGTTTTCTGGTGCAAAAAACGATGCGCGACTGAGAAATACACCACACACACCATATACAATATACCATACACAGACTTTTAGATCATGGAGAGGTGTTTGGTGAAGAGGAAAAGGGATTTTCAGCAACCCATATACAAGTCTTTTTTGTGAGTTACCATAACGCAACAAATGGAACCACCACACCTCATCTGAGAACCATGAGATTTTCTTCTCTAATATTCCTTCATTGACCCTCACAAATGCCTTGCAATCTTACTCTTTATAGCATACTTGCACACCCCCTGGACATCTCTATTTATATTCCTTATTTTTCCACACTGTACACCTAGGTTCACCTAGGCTTTATTATATTTCTTATATCAGATATATATTTTTTTCTACATTTGCACCCAGGTTTACTTATTTTCTTATTCTCTTATATTTATTTATATTTTTATTTTCTTATATTTTTCTTATTGTATATTTTTACTGTACATATATTTTATTTTTTTATTCTTAGTTAAATCTATTTCTACGTTCTTTGTTATATTCTTTCATGTAAATAGTCTTAAATAGTATTTATTCTAAGGTCACGGGCAGTCGCCTAAGCATTTCACTGCATATCGTACTGTGTATGACTGTTTATGTGACAAATAAAATTTTAATTTGATTTTCTCCCTATCACCTGTTTATTATAATTCTTTTTTTTTTTTTTTTTTTTTTAGCATTAGAGCAATCCAACTAGATTATTAATACATAAGAGAAACTGTGCAAATCTTCCTAACATCAGCCTCCTGATTAATTTCTGGAATTGTTTCTCTAACACACACACCACCCTTCAATAGTACACTAGTGTACTGTCAGCTAAACTATCTCACACTTTTCAAAACTGTTGGAACATTCTGACCCGATCCGGTCTGATCAAAATTAATTTTCAATCAGAATGAGAGGGATGATGTACACGTTTGATATTCTGTTCAACAGGTAAATATTGGCCATGTAAACGCCTGATCTGATTGTTGGTGGAGTGATAGTTTTTTTGCAAAGAAATAATATTTACTAACAAAAAAAAACATACAGCATGATTAAATGCTTTGAGCATGGAAACGAACATCTTATCAGATCAGCGTGCTTAAACAGTTAAGCTGGAATCTCTAATCATTTCCATCATATTTATAACCAATGTGTACATAAGTGATGTGAATCCCCTTTGTCTCTGATTCATTTCAAATAGCTTTCTGCCTCTACAAAAATCAGATTAAATAATATTGTAACAGACTCCATGACATCAAACCTCAATTAAATCCGAATTCAACATAATTGTATATGAAAACACTTAACTTTTGCATCTGTCCACAGCAGCTTCAGTGGTCTCGTAGGACATCAATTTGATGCTTTATTATGCAAAAAGTCAGACTGTACTAGTTTTTAAACATTCTTTAAAAAAATAAAAAAAAAAATAAACATAAATAAATAATAATAATAATAATAATAATAATAATAATTCCCTGTTTTTTTTTTTGTTTGTTCTTTTTTATTTTAGTATTGTCCAGGAATTAAACAAGACAATCAGATTTGACCACTGTTATGACCTTGTATAAGAAAATATCCTCGGTTCTGCTGTTTCCTGGTGGGGTGTGGCTTACTGATGCATTTACATACAGATTTGAGTTATAAGGGAAAAAAAAAAAGTGCTGGCCAAGATGACCTCACGTTAATGTCATGCTTAATTGAACGTTTTACCTCAATTATGATTAATAAAGAATTATTTTGATTTTGAGGTTGCTGTTTTTTCCCCTCCCTCATAGTTCACTGAAAAAGTTTGTATTGTAAATATGCTCAATCATTTAAGCCAGGATTTTTTTTTTTTTACTGAAAGCGTTCTTATCCATGTTGCTTCCAGGTCACACATGGGATAGGGCGGACCCATGTAACTACACATGCAGTAGTATGTCTTAAGGGAACACAACATGAACACACATCAGTCTGGAAAGTATCAACGCAATGAAAAAGTATTACGAGGGGGGGAAAAATGAAATACTGAACATGGGGAAGATTAAAGATTCTGAATGTCAGTTTGGATAAATATTTAGATTTATTTCTCAGCCCTAGTTTGAGATATGAAAAAATAGGTTCTTTCAGCTGAAGGTTATTTCAGCTAGAGCCTTAGCAGACACAATTTTGTGGGAGCTTAGAGACATGTGCTAACTTGTTTAAGAAACAGAAAAATATGCTCATTAAGAATTTAAATCATATCATGTGGAAGGCAGAGCCCGAATTTTACTCTAAAGCATTGGCTCTTTCACTTGGCTACATTAGAACGCTCCCCCTTCCTCCCAGTCAAGTTAAACTTCCATTAAAATAAGCTCGCTATGCCAGATTTGCCTGGTTTAATTTCAAAAGTGCAGATTTAAATTTTGAGTAGCATTTCACTACTAGTGTGACGACATCTGATGACGTCTAGAGTAGAATGCTTATTTTTCAGAAAAGTTGATTAAGTTTTTAACTCTTGAGGAAATGACATGCGTTTTATATTCCTTGTAATCTAGTGCCGTTTTTTAAAATCATTAAGCTAAATTGTCAGCAGTAAAGAAATACACTGTTACATCACTAACACCGTAGTCACATAGCATCAGGATTTATCTCTCTGAAGTGCCCTACATGGTTAACCAGACAGATATTACAACAGAAAAGAAAACAAAGATAAGGAACTTGATTTGATAACCATACAGGTTCTGAACAATCTATAAAACTCCACACTTTCATCCCATTCATATATCATCTCACACCATCTAAAAAGAAAACTTCACTCTGCTCAGTTCATACAAAACTAATGTCGCTTTATCGACAGATCGAGTCTTCGTGCTGTGCTGAGACAGCCACTGCTCCACTCGGAACAAACGCTACTTCAACGTGAACGTTACAGTAAAAACAGAAAGTGCTACTCTGTCCATTCATCCTTATTTTCAGGCTATCCTAGGTTACGGCATATCCTTCCCACGCCCACGACACTTTCGGCAACCAGTCTGGCCTCTACTGGACCTCGGCTCACACCCTTTTAACAGCTCAGTCAGAGGCAGAACAGAACGGTTTAACTCCGTCATCTGAGACCAGAGGACAAAACTGTAGCTCAGAAAAGGTGCAAATAAGTAGGACTGCAACTGTATCGTACATCACTAAAAATGACACCGTACTCATTAGTCTTCAGGAAGAAATTGCAAAAATGGGCCTTTAGAGTAGTTGATAAATCAATGCTATCCTAGACATTCTTTTGCACTTATTAAAACCACTTATTAAAAATCACACAGTGTGGCCTTTTTTTTTATTTTTTTAAGAGAAACAAAGCTGTCAGAAGAGGTAAATACGTTGTACCTGTGAGACGCGTTTTCATTTATAGTGCAGTAAGCCATAACACTACCTGCCACACTGAACAGGTGTAAGTGCGCTAACACTATGATAAGGTGCAAGCACGCAGCTCGCACCGTGACAGGCCTTAAAATTATTGCCAAAGACACTGCCATCACAAAATGAATGATAATACTCAGAACTACAAATAAAAACAACACAAGCACTGAATACTGACATCTGATTCAGTCAGAAGGTGTGGATTAATTTTTGCCCACTGCAGCTCTGATGGTAAAGATGTCATTTAAATCACACATTAAAATTAACGTGCTCCTTGTAATACCTTCACATGGCTTCATAACATGATGTAAACCTTAAAATTAATTTATTAAAAAGTGTTATTAAACAAACAAACATAGCCTATACCCATTGATGTTTTCCATCTTTAAAAACATTTATGGGAAGGAGTCCAGTGTCAGCTATTTGTTATGATGAGAGGGAAGAAAGATGACTCTAAATAATTTCGGCCTTCATAATCAGTCTGATAAACAGCTAATAACCAACATTAATATATTGTATATATGATAACGTTAATATGATGTAAATTAGTATGTATTGCATTGTATTACATTATATATAGACAAATTAGTACATTATAAATATATACCTACAAAAGGTTTTAAAAAATTGAATGGATGACAGCTGTCTGTGCTGATGGATGAATAAACCCCTCAGGATGTAGTACTGAAGAAAACTTGAAGGTGACAAAGCACGTCCCTTTATTACACAACAAATAATTACAAGAAAGGCATCTGTTACAGCATAACTGCTGAAAGAGTTTCATGCTTCAAATGATCAAGGTGCCCCCCCCTTCCACCAATCGATGTCCCACTGTATCCTAAAGTATAAAGTTTCTCCTAACAAATGAGGTCACTAGCTTTTATCATTCGCCCCATTTGACAAGGTGAGACTCTTTTTAACCTTCGCTCATAGCAAAAACTTTGACAAACACCACCTCATCTGCATTCCATTTACATTTAATTAAGAATCAAAGTGGCTTTCAAGAACTTTCAGGGTTTAAATATGTATTTCATATTCACATTTATTTGCCGAAGATAAGGCAGCGAAGCAAGGCCTGCAAATAAACATGAGCATTTGAGGGTTCAGAATCTTGCTCTAGGCCTTAAGTAAGAACGGGTGTTGATTCAAAACTTGGGACGAGCAATATGAAATATGAGCAATAAATGATTTTTATTAAACCATTATTTAAAAAGTAATTTCCTCAAGAGAAATATGAAATACATTCATAATATGCTTACCCAAAATACACATTTTATATTTACTATAAAATCATAAATAAATAATCACCTAAATAAAAAATTAATAAATAAATCACAGCTACTTCTATTTAGTTCATAATTATTTAGAAGAAATAAAAAATTAACATCACAATATCTCAACAAAATGCATGCGATAAAACTTACCACAATAACAACTGTACAATTTTACATTTCTTCTAAATTGTACATTTTCCTTTGAGTTGGTAAAATGTTGCCATGTCTCTACGATCCAGTAGGTTTCGCGCTCTGAACTATTCACACAATGCCAGACAGCACCGCATCCTGTATGGCAGAAGTAATTTATTTGCCAAGTTTGCCTAGAATTCTCTCCTTAGAATATCAAATTGGACTTAAAAAAAGCACAAGACTTATAATCTGATTATATATAATATCATTTATTATTATTATTATTATTATTATTACAATACAAATCTAATCTTCGCTTCATTATCGTTGTAATATTGCATCAGGTGGCCTCTGGTGATTCCCGTCCCTAATATGAAAAAGACATCATCCTTAAATTGCCAGGACTACACTGAACACTCCTTGACGTAACGCACAGCTTTAGCAGTCACCACATGTTCAAATAACACATACGAAGCCGCTGAACACAGTCCTGTCATCTTTAACATTACAGTAACTGTTACTTGTTATTCAGGCAGTGAAGAATTGCATGTATCGAACATCACAAATCATTGTCTGCACTTGGCTACGTCTAAACGACGGTTAAGTAGAACAACCTGGATAGATCATACATTTCAAATAAATAAAGAAGACATGAGTGTTGGATATGTAGTGTGAATATAAATATGAGTGAGAGAATAAGCCGAAAGACCAGATGCAGTTACACTAAGGAAACTCAGGCACTTTATGGCATCCGTCACAAAGCAAAGAAATATTATAATGATTTGATTTTCTTTCCTTATTCTCCAGGTAGAAATACTACCAAAAACCTCCTGGATGCCATATTCAATCTGTAGGCCCATCACCCATTTGTCACTCTTACTAAAGCTACTCAATCTCTTTGCACAAATTCTACACCTGACCCTGTCTTCAGAGCCCCGTGGACTCCGCTGATTACACCACGCTGAATCGTTCAGGGGAAATTTCAAGCTCAAGTCGAATCGCACATCAGAGTAATTAATCCTTTGTTTACTGAGAAACTGGGCCATTTGGATTAGTTCGGGGTAGCTGCTGGCAGTTGGAAACCGATGAGACTAAAATAGACCCATGTTTACAGAGTCAGCTAACAGTATCCCATTGTTTTAGCTTCGGAGCAGGCGTGTTGATGTATATGAGAAGATGAAGAAGAAGAAGGGGGGAATCTAGACAGCCTAAATAAAATACTAGGTTGTGTGTAGAAGCAACAAATTGATTTTATGTAACGATTCGGCTTATGGTATGTGAAGGTAGAGCCTTGAAGAGTCATAACAGTCAGACGTGCTTGAATACATAATGTAAATGTATTCCTTGAAGGGTCAGCCATTTGAAGGAAAAGGGGGGAAAAAAAACTCCCTGAACGCTAGTCAACATTCATTTAAAACCATGTAAAAGTTTAAGGCCAGCCAATGAAATGTTTATGTGGTTTCCTTTTTAACACACAAATAAGCATGTTTGTTTTTACCAATGAGTCACTTTCTAACAATTCTACATAGAGAACGTAAACCTCAATATTTAATCAGCATATATATATATATTTTTTAAACCTATATATGATGAATACATATTTTGACCAAACACCTAACCACAGCATGACAGTGCTTTACCCAGTTGAGAGCCACAAAAGCCCCTTGCTCATCAGGGGTCACTCTGTACACACGATACTAACTATAAATCAATTGTACAACAGTTAGTTTAAACCATAAGCATAACAGCACTGGGACATTTAACTAGATGTAAATTCCACGTTAAGGCAATTAAAGCAGTTCTAACAATCATTACACTAACTGTCGGTTCCCAGCATGGATTAAAAGTAGGTCAGTACAGTCGCAAAGATGGAAAGATGGGAAAGCAGCTGCCCTCCAAAACCAAGAGATTGTACACCCTACATTGCACATTAGCTTTCCATTTCATGCTGTTAGAGATTCAACTTGGACGCTAGAGGAATAAGTGAAAATATAAAGTAAATACTTTAGGTTTCCCCCAGACCTGTCCATGGTTTATTCTTCTCACTTTTTGGCTCCAGAGAAAATTTAAAACTACTTTCACTCATGTTAACTGTCGGTAACCAACTCAGTCAGTCATGGCTATTTAGTTCAGCCAGTCGTGGAAAGATATGTCTTGGAGGAGCAAAATAACTGGTTAAATAAAGAAATCATAACCTGTTGACAATAAGTGGTGTTTGTGAACTGTTGTATGAAAGCAATATCATATTCAAGGTCATGCATGTATGCAGAATATCGGCACGCGATATCTTTGGGACCTGGGCTGCGACCTCATGCCCATGATCTGATATTCGGTACACCACAATACCTCTCGTGTCATCTTGCTTAATTATCATGTAGCATAATTGATTGGGAATCATACATTAAACTAATGTGTTAATAGGCTGAACAAATTGAATGATTTGGCCAGTATCCCTTCTCTATGTTATCATCATTTGCAAATTAATGCTACGTTAGCCCCAGATTCAGAACAAGACAGAGGCTGCTACATCATATTGTAGCATGCGTGTTTGTACTTTTTCCTCACATTTATACGTTTTAACTGAATCCCATGAGGATTTGATAAAGTTGCATGCAACAGATGCAGACAAACCCAAACAATAACAGATTAAAGTAATCTGATTTATGCATTAAATTTTACTAAACTGTAAACTTCTTGGACTTCGAGTGAAGATTTTCCTGAGCTGGGAAACTTTGATGGTTACAATGCTGATTCGATTCCTATATTCGAGTATCTGTGTATGAGCTGTAACTACAATAATAAGATTTGATCGAGAACATTGATGTGAGCCTGCTATCAGAGCCGTGTTGATGAATGACAAAAACACAAACCTCCTGAGGATTTTTTTAAAAGCATGCTATGCAGTTTAATAGGATATAATTGAACCAAAAAATATATATATCAAGACAAAAACACATGGAGAAGAGTCAGAAACATTTTACGGGTCAAAGGTCAGTGGATCGGCAAACACCATCAAGGAGACTTGGCCTGAGCAGGATTCTGGGATGCAGGCATGGGACTAAAACCGTACAGTCAATAGGATGTATACTGCTTTGTAAAGACTGGGCTCAAGCACACATCGTATACAACAATTATGCGTGAATTAGTGAAAAATTGCTTTTGTTCCGTTATACTGAATGTGTGGGTATAGTGTGGTGCAGGTGTTAGTCAGTAATCAGTGAACTCCATCACCATCGGAATTGGGAGTTCACTGTAATTGTGTTAGGATGTTGTGCTGTATCCTGGGAAATGAAGTTTAGCCCTCAGTAGAGCTCGTTTTTCATGTTAAATTTACAACATACAAATAAAACCTGAGCTCCAAAGTCCTCCAAGTTCTTCAGTGAGTAGCTCAATATGAAAGATGTGGTAGTAGCAGTAATTTTATTACTGCATTCATCTCAAGCTATGACATGCACATGATAAACGACGGAGCGAGGGACAATATAATAAATGAGTTCTAGGACGAGAGTGGGGTAAACTGTCCTGAACATGAGCTTGGAAAAAAAAAAAAACATCCCGAATCCTCTTCCACTCGCTGGTCATCAGATTATAAAACTGCCTCACAGAAATTCTCTGTAGGAGGTTACGTGTTACTTGGTATGTTTCCCTTAGGCGTCACCAGAGTTCAGAGTGCCGGTCCACTTCAGGTAAATTTTGTATGAAACCAAATTCCAAATTCACAGAATACTCATGGACTTATGAAAGAATGAAAGAATCCCACGATAAACAGAGAACTCATCGATGAACAAGACATCAAATTGGTGCCGGGGAGCGATGGGATACGCCAGACACAAACACCCAATAAAATTGGGACTATTTGTGAATTTATGGAAATAAGAATAACAAGAGCGCTGGTTTTCATAGAAAGTGCAAAAAGTGTTCAGAAAACGTTCAAAAAAGCTCAAACACGAGAGGTCCCAACTATAAATGCTCCATAAGCAACTCAACAGAAAGCTTCTCCACCTTAAGTTACATGCGCTTTTCTTTGTTAAACATAGTGCTGCATGTTAACACAAAAATTTTAACGCTGCAACTTATGACAGCTAACATCTGCCTAGTTATTTGGAGTCATTTGTCAATAATTTTTAAATTTGTTTGCTTTTTTTTTTTATAATTTTGAAGTGATAAATATTGGCATCATCTTCTTAATGAGATATTTTGTACCATTACCTGCTGTTTGCCTAGATGAAAAAGTTTGAATACAAGAATGGTACATTTAATAGTTACATATCATCTATTGCAATCTCAACCTGCCAAAATGAACACAGCATGAAGCCTGAACAGCTGAACAACCCCTTTACTTGTGATTGCTTTGTACATCCTTAAATGGAACTCGCTGGAAAAATTGCCTTCACTGCTGATAATCGATTTGGCCGTTGAATCGCAATGCTTAATTATGCAAAATCAGAGCTACACATTTATTAAAGACTCTGACAGTGACAATGTGATAAAACACAGTGTGTTGATTCCATTTTTTTTTTTTTTTTACATGCCAATATTTCTATCAACATCCAGTGCAGACCTATATATCTTTACATGGCATACAAATGCTCTTGATAAACACCAATGCCTGGTCTTTTTAAGCGCTAGCTAGCTAAGCGGTCATTTCTATCAATACTAGATCACTTAGTAAACCTCCTGTTACCTTTTAGCAAACATGTAACAGAGTGTACTCCACTCCATTTCTAGGATCTGCCTTCTCGAATAAGATTACAAAACAGTTTTAAAGAAATACAAAAAAAAAACAAAAAAATGCTTGTAATTATTTAATGAAGGTAGTAGAAGCAGTATCAGGTAACCCACAGAGGACTAGATTACCTGAACTAATATCAGGTGTTAAGGGTGTGCGTGTGCGTGTGTTGTGTAAGATACGCACGTTAATTAAATGAACTCTAATGGAGGATACTGAGTGTTGAGTGAAAAATCAAACTTTTCTTGATTCACAACATTTTTTTTTCCGCCTCAGTGGTACTATTCTGCAATGTTGCCGATGCTTTGACGTGGAATTGCATTGTAGAAAGTGCAAAGTAGAAAGCTGCTAACCAAAATGAGCAACTTGCACACAGATAAACAGATTTCAGGGCGATGTGACACGATTGTCTGTACGATTTATTAGTTTGGGTCTTGTCTGTGTTTCTTGACAGTTGACATTTAACCACAAGTGATCCATATTGGTCTCAAATGTGCATGAACTGCTGTCCCAAAACACATCACAGCTGTCCTCCTCAATTCTCTTGCGCAAATTGTAAGATACTGTCATTTTTCCTTGAATCAATTCCTTAATTTTTTTTTTTTTTAATCCCCAATTTCCCATGCTCTCACTGAACGTCACTGCTCTTACTGTCCTGTGATACTGCCTTGGTGCAGTCACTGCATGACGATGACTCTAGGTTGCACTAAGGTGCATCTAATATTCCGTCCTATCGGTTCCCGAATTAACATCCTAGTGTGAAAAAGAAGAAACTACTCACAAAAAAATTATAAATTAAAATCACAGATTTATTCTCAGAGCTCTTCAATTTATTGACGCTAATACACGCTCAGTCAGGAGTTCGTCAGCTAAATATTAGCAAACATCCTCTAATCTTACTCATTATTTGGTGTTAGACTAGATAAATAAATTTAAAAATAAAACAGTACATTTAATACTAACGTATTTCAGTTTCAATCAATCACGATGTGTGTCAAAATAATAGCAATGTGATTTTTTTTAATGCTTTGGGTTCTTCTTTTTTTTTTTAGGTTTTCCCACAAGCTTTATTAAAAACAATTCTCAAAAATAATTTATTGATATAATTTTAAGGAATGTGAACTGTCTGGTTTATAGACAAAGGAAGCCTGCGGCAAAGCCTTTTGTACTCGTATCCATTTGGATGCAAGAGCGTCAGCTGAAACAAGAACTTCAGAGAACCTCAAACTGAGAAAATAATACTGTTTGAACAAGGCTAATGTGACTTACGATAGTGAAGCAAACTTACAAAGGAAACCTACTGGCTTCATGAGGGATTCCCTGTTACGAGCTCCACACAGGGTTGTTTTCCCCTGGATGTTATTTTTAAATACGACCAGTAGAGGTTCCTCAATGCTGACGTCACAAGTGTGTGTGTGTGTGTTTTTTTTTAATGGCAGCAAATAACCAGAACAGCAGTAGTCCCACTAGTGAAGTGTGAATTTACAACTTGTGTTTTTTATGAAAACAAACAATATAGTGAATGACACTGCTTGAGTATGTGGATATAAACTAGCCAAATGCTTTAAGCACAGATCTTAAGATGTTAATTTACACCCTCCCCCCCCAAAAAAAAGCCCACCACTTTTCCATTACTGTCCATTACACCGTCCATAATTCTTTTAAGGCCCCTTATTTTGTCATTTCTTTTTAAGAAGTCAATACAGGTGTCCGACATCCTGGAGTTGGGGTTAATGCTCCGGCTGAACAGATAATGCATTTTCATATCTCATACTACCCTTATTTTGCCCCTCCTCTGAGCTACTGCTGAGCCAGGCCCTGCCAGAGAACAAGGATTAAGCCAAAGGGAAAAAGCCACAATTGAGAGCGCATCTTCTCCTATGGGGTCACAATAGGTGGAAAATCTAATTGGCTAGTTTAAATCCAGCACAACAAAAACCTACAATTATTTTTTTCTTGTGTTTTTGCATAGACACACACACAAAAGACCCATCTGAATGTAGTAACTTCAGATCTTTGACTAAAACATGGGAAAGATAGAAAAACATTCGGATAGTCTAGTCAACTCCAAGTTCAGAAAGTGACATCAGATCCATATAGCTAATACAGCATGAACAACAAAGAAAGTCATGCATCTTGTTTTTAAACATCATCATGTAAAGTACTAACTATATTAATTTGCTCTTTCAATACATTATGCAATATGGTTTGTTGGCCATTTGTTGACAAACAAAACTTCCTCCATCGTATTTACAGATGTACGGACATCTCTGCGTTATTAAGGGTAAAGTAAAGGAGAAGGAATTTACAACGGATGTGTTGTGTAATCGTCACACCCTCATTGCATGTGTGGCTCGTAGTAACTGTCCGCACAGGCCTATACGCTTCCATAGGGTGTATAAACATTTGGACAGTGACACAAATTGTACACCACAATGTTTAAACGGATGTTTAAAATGGTGGCAGTATTATGCAACTACTTGTTTTATTTTGAGCCACCATTAAACACAAGAGAAAGAACATGAAGGTTTACTTCGCTCTGCCTAAGCTCATGGAGGTCAGAGGTCAAGATTGGCGCATGCTACATGCGAACAAAGATTTCGGAGGAGACCGACAGCACTGATGACGTCGCGTCTAAACAGCAATCTACTTCCGTTCTCAGATATGACTGCTTCTACATCTGCACCTTCACCTACTTCAGACACTGCTGCTTGTTTTTGTCTTCAATAATAAATTTAGGTGAGGTCAGGTGACCGACACAGCCAATTAACAACATGCCATTTCTTTGACTTAAAAAGCTATTGGGTTGCTTTTGTGGTATGATTTGGTTCGTTATAATTGTGACTGTGAAGTGCTGTCCTATCAAGATTTGCAGTATTTGACTGAATTTTAGCAGACGGTATAGCTCTATATCTACTTCAGAATTCATCCTGTTATTTCTATCAGCAGTCGCATCATCAATAAACACCAGTGACCCAGTTCCGATGGCAGGCACTCATGCTGATTACACCATGTAGGGGTGGGGCAGAAAGGGTGGTGGTGTAGTCTAATGTTAATTTGCCAATATAGCAATATAGCTAATCTTTTAACCTGAACAATGTTTTTTTTTTTTTTGCCTTTGATAGTAAGCAATAAATAATTCACCAATGTTACATTCAGTCACATTCATACATGCATTGGAGAGGGAAAATGTCAAGAAAGTTGTAGAATGTGAGGGGATGTTCAGTAGCTGTGACTGCAAACACTGAATTCAGTGTCAAGGACAAAAATGATGGTAAAGTATTTACCATCACAGTTGATAATGCAGCAAGCATGGATGTGGCAGAAAAAAAACGGTGAGTATTAGAAAAACCAGCTGCGTTGCCTCGGTATGGTATCCCCTCAGTTTTAAAGTGGACAGGAAGATTCAGAACAATGGTGACGCTGTTGAAGAAGTAAAATGTGAACGAACCTGTTCTAAGAGAGAATCATTATCCCAGATGCAGTAAGTATAACCCCAATTATACTAAACATAGTTTATTAAATTTATTTAGACTAGCAGTATTGCACTATCAATGCAACCAGTTTGATAACCACACAGAACTCAGACCACAGACTAAAACTGAATGTTTGTTCTCCCTCTGTTTTTGTTTCACACTCTCTCTCTCGCTCTCTCCATCTCTAAGCCTACCAAAAGATGCCTTCATCATGTGAGGAGTAGATGTAAGTGCCTGTTCCACCATCAGGAATAGTTCCCTTCCATCCAGGCAGACCAAAAATAACTAAATAAATAATCGATGGACGGGTGGAAAAAAGCCATGTCTTGTAGAGAAGGATGGACACACATCAGCTTAATCCATCATCAAGACTAGTCTAACAAAGAAAACAATGGTATTTTTTCAGACTGAAGCAACTTTCTGTTGAAAATTTTAGAAAAGCTGTTTGTCATGAAGTTCCGAAGTTACTTTATCGTTCAACCCACCTACATTTTTGCTAAAAGGAGTCTGACCCTGGGGCAGATTCTGCCCGTCTTATAGAAACTTCAGCACCACTTCACATTTAATGACGAGGACGCCTCCTTTGCACAGACCATCAAGGACGAGCTCTGAGGTGACCTTTCAAAACGCTACCAAGTGTAGCGTAATCATGTTGATTTTGCAACAGTTTTATTAGGTATTCTCAGAGACCTGACTACTTTAACATGTTTTCATTTTGCAGGACAAACACTACAGGTAGTTCTGTTTGAAGGTGGGTGGAGCCTTAGACCCAAGATTCATGGTGAAAGGAGGAGATACAGTGTGGATCAAACTGATGAGCTGGACCTCAGAACTGCCACCATTTTTTTTTATGTATTCTTCAATTCCTCTTCCATCCCAGATCAATGTACATGACTCCCATATAATCGGTGGAACAAAGAGTAAGGGTGAAATGACCCAGGCCCAGTAGATGGAACACAACCTTGAAGACACAGCTGGTGATGACTCATGTGCTGATGTGATGAAGACAGCACAGCTGCAGTAGAAAAACTGGCAAAAAAATATATTCAGACAGTCCTGTTTTGTTATCTTCCGTTTTTTACAATAAAAATGAACGTGTTTGCCATTTCTTAATGAAAGTATCTTGTTTTTTTTTCTGTTTACTTAAGCAGACAAAAGATCTGTTTGCTGTAGAGGGCATGGCACTTGAAGTAAGAACAGAGAACAATGTCAGCACTACAGAGGAGGTTGAAGAGGAGATACAGGTCTATAGATGTCTAACAGCCTCTTTAACCTCAAAGACTCCAGTGACTGGGCAGTGGAACATGAGGGAGAATCGGTCAGTGACTTCAGACTGGGCAAATAGGTTTCTCTGTGCATGCAGCACTCTCTCAAAGCTTTAACCCTCAGCCAATGGTAACACAAATCTAATTTGTATCTTAATGCGACACAGATCAGAACACAAATCTGGTCAAATATGTTGCCGTGTGATTCGAACGAGAATGAACACATCAGAAGTCATGCAATGTCTTCAACATAAACCGCTGTCTACCTGCTCGCTATACTCCAGAACAAAATGCCAAGCATACTTTTGCTAAAATAGCATCCATTGCTTGAAATGACCATGTGGTCACATGAACATGATGTGTTTTAACCCAGCGTGGCATGAGAAAAAACGTATCGATTTGTGCACGTGTGCCGTTTTAAAGGACAGATGGATCCACGTTATAATCAGATAAAAGTCTGTTTCAATTATAAATGTGAACCGTCATAACATGCAAATTCAGCCTGGATCACTATCATCACTATGGAGCTCATACTTCACGTGCGGATATGAGAAAAATGGAGGACAGCAGGACGTGTGGGCTCGTGTTTTCTCACATCTAACAGAGTTGCTGTGGATTCTCGTTAAAATGGAAATGCATCTGTTTGTTACATGCCTTTAAAAAAAATGTCCAGTGTGAATTACCTACTTGCTACAGAGAATGTTTATTAAAAAAAAAAGTAAGAAAAGAAAAAAATATATCAGTGATCATGGTTTGTAACAACGTATTTTATTTTTAGTATGACTCCAGCATGATTTTTCCGTTTTACTGAAACGACCACGCAATCAAGAAGCTACAATTTGTCAGTGCCAAAGTTCTTGATGAAGAGTAGCGAGTATAAACACTGGTTAAAATGTATCACACCAGCGCACAAAATAGCTAATTTATCCTACTACTACTACAAATAAAAATAAATCAATCAATCAATCATTCATTCATTTTATATATGCATGTACAATACATACAATTTTTCTCCTGCTCGCAATTCATTACTTTAAAAAACTAAAGTCTAACGATAGCATGGAAAGGGAAAATAATAAATGTTTGATTAATTTTTAAATATACTCATTTAACAAATTGGTTGTCTAAAGGTCCATAATGAAGACCCTTTGACACTTAATCTGCTGCTGACCAACACAGGCGACGTTAAGTAAAAAACCTAGACAGCCTCTAAAATCATTCCATATTTTGGCACACTTTTGAACTCGTAGACGGGATGTCCTATGTTAAATTGTGGAACTTCTATGCAAAATGTCTAAATGTTGTCAGGTCTGGTAATGTAGTTAGCTGGACACTGTGGTGTGATGTTAAGAGACTATCATATGAACAGATAACTACAGTTTCATTCATATATCTGTGTGTCTTTTGGATAGAATCAGTCATTTATTTGACATAACTTAGTTTAGCCTATTTATTATAACAGTCCCAAGAAGTAGGTGGAAAACCCTGATTTATAATCCATTCTTGCAGTTTCAGCCACCATTAGTTGTGAAACAAATCCAGATCTAGAAAGAGGTCTCTCTCACACACACACACAGACTTTTTTGATGTAATGTAACAAATAGGGTAAATCTGTACCCAAGGGCATAAACAAGATGCTGGCACTTTATTAGATGTATTTTCCCAATGTCGAACAAGTCTGAACAAATGTGATGTTGTGCCTTTAAACCGCTTACCGATGATACCGTAAAGACCGTTTCCACATTACCTTCTGATTCTGAAAATGTGTGTGTGTGTGCGTGTGTGTGTGTGCGTGTGTGTGTGTGTGCGTGGAGATACAAGTAGACAGCAAATCAGTTAGCTCTCTCCTTAATGTTCTGGGGAAATTCTCCAGGGTGAAAGCAGCTGCATCACACAATGTCAACAAATTACTGATGCGAGTGTCATCCAGGCCCTAACTCCGGATCGGGTAGCTCATGAGGCCTTCACAGCTGAAATCTCCAGTTCTCATCACAAATTAATTCCCAACTCTCCCTGAACACATGTGGCTGATGATGTGGCACTGCCTGCATTCGGCCGCCTGCTACACATTAAGGTTATTCTCTGCAAGTGTATTAATGCAAGCTGCAGTTCTTGTATTTATTTTGCACTTTTGTGCAACACGAACATTAAACATACCTTTGATTAATACCAATCATTGGCTCAATTATTTCATTTCTTTTTAACTAGAATGAACACCATTCCAGAAAAGCAAGACCAAGTCTTATCTCTGCTGTACAGGAGAAGTTCATTTAAAGTTACCAGTCTCAAAAAAATCCCCAATTAACAACCAGCACCTCAGATTAAAGCCATTATGAAGGCTTTTCAGAGCATAAGTAGCAGATACCTCTTTATATCTGTTACAACTGTTCAAAGGAGATAATTGGAGATAGGAGATATACATCTAAGGTGATATATACACACACACCTGCCACGATTACATGTCCTGTTAAATGCTTTACAAACACAAGAATCTTGGTCAGGGATCAAACTGGTCCTGTGTGAGCTTTAAGGGCAAGGGTTCAAAACCTGCTGGAAAAACAAATTCTACTAAAAACAGTACAAGACCACTCTGTGGGATCGTTTTTTTTTTTTTTTTTTAACTCTGCGTTTACACTAGCAGGGAAAAAGTCACTTGTGCAGCTCGTGTGTGTGTGTGTGTGTGTGTGTGTGTGTGTGTGTGTAGTGACCGATACGGTTCTCATTTGTGGGTGTCCTATTTTGTTTTAAGTTCCGATGTGAAACGGAAAAATGCAAGCGCATCTAAGGCTAAAATATGAGTGTGAAACTACACTGTCTGACATGTCACACACAAGACGTGTCACCATCTCTGCTACTTCCATCCCTGACTTATTATCTAGGTCTCTTTACATATTAAACAAGAAGCTGTTTATCCCCTAGTTGGATACCACCAAGGTAGAAAGTTTTCTCAGTAAAAAAGAAACTACCTGGTTGGCAGTCATTTCCATATCGTCGGTTTTTAGATTTTATTTTATAAAAAATTCTCAAATCAGTGTGCAGTGTTGCTTGGAGATTTGATTCAGTGGGAGAAAGTCCTGTAAACTTGTGCGGTTTTAGGGAAAAAGAAAAAATTAATGAACATACAACTGAATATTCCATTAAAGAAAATACTTGTTTTTTTGCTGTCAATTATAGTCCTTAAAAAGAAACTGAATTAGATCAGACTCACTAAGAAACTTGCAATCTTTGCATCTCTACTACTCATCCTTTTTTTTTAATCTTACATATAATGAGTATTATTTTTCTTTTAATAAAATAATACATCTTATTCTCATTTCACTGGTCAAGATATTTTTTAAACTCATGAAGTTAAAAAGTGTAAGGTTGAGACTATAACCAGCTTCTGCTAACCTTACATATAAGAAAGTTCAATTTTAGTAGGTTACATCCAGAAATGGCATTTGTGCTGTAGTATAACAGGAAAGAAGATTACAAGGTTTAGATTTCTTCGGAATCCCAGACGCCAAAAAGCTCAGAATGACTGAACATGGCATCGGACAGCGTCCCTCCATTGCGGTTTAAACCAGACGTTTCTTCAGTTATCTTACTTAGTTTCAATTTTAACAAAACAACACATTTATTTATTTATAGTTATATTTAAACTTGTGGAACATCCACAAGTTCCTCTTATCACTTATGTTATAGCAGCTATAAACAGTCCTTCCCCTATAGGACTCTCATTTCCTCACTCTTGAGGTTAATACGACACAAGACACAGCTTGTCTTGTTGCTGATAAACGCCAAAGCACAAACCCCTCTGTCCTGAAGACTCTCCATGTAATAGGAAACTCAAACCTCCTTTGAGTGCATGAACAGAAACCTTTGATTTGCCTAGCAGCTGGAACTACTGTCACAGCTGCGATTATAGAAAAATTAATCAACACCTTCTGACAGATTCGAGAATTCAACAGCGTCTTGGTATATTTTAGCTGAACAACACTTGTTATAAAAGTGACTGAATACTGCAACCCACACACTTGCATTAAACGAGGGCTCGTGTCAGTTTCCATACATAGCTAGTGTAAAGCAGGACTGGAGTTTGTCTCACTTAAAAAACCTTGTCATCACCTGACAAGTGTTCTTCACGCCCCATCTCCTCACTTGCCTCATGTGTTCATTTTTCTAAATAAAAAAATGTTAGCTTGCAGCAAAAGAATGTGTTAACAAGCTTCGAGAGCGCAGGAGTAAACTGTGAAGTTCCTGCGACTCTCACTTCCTGCCAGCACAAATGTCCTTAGTCGTGCTCTGGGCTGTAAATAAAAATGCTCTGTTGACTGTGACTAATTCAGTAATGACTTTTCATTTCAGCGGACACACAAACACAAAATCTTTTCCAACGATGAATAAATCAGGATCCCGGTTACAGGAATAAGCAGATTTCACAACTGAATTGCATTGTTTGTTTTTAATCTATAATTGCATGGTGGTTCACCAATCACAAAAGAAAAAAAACTATGACTTTTAAAAAAAAGAAAAATAGTTTTCCTTTGGTGTACATGTTTAAACACACTTTCTGGTGTTGCTACCTGCATTAACGCTTCCAAGCTTCACCACCCGCTGCACTACACACATGGGCTGAAGAGATCTAGCTGATGGAGCACTTCTTTTTTTTTTTTTTTAGTTAGTGAATTAATTAGCAAATACATATAGCATGCAGCATCATACTTAACTTATACTGCTCTCATTTCATGGTTAAACACTTTGAGATGATATGAAGAAACTAACCAGACTCATATTTTTTATCTTAAAAACTTATAATCAAAAACTTTAGGGGCTTTCAGAGAAGGCAGAAAAAATATAACTGGCCAACATGAAAAGCTTTTACTTTCCCAGTGAGCTAGCTGATAAAATCCCTGATTTGTCCAACAATTATCTAGCAACTTTTATTACTAACAGAATCAACAGACCTTGAGCATGTTCTCGCATCCTCCATAAGATCACAACGAGACACTTTTTTTTTTCTCTCCAGCAATTCCTAAGACACGCCGCCCACTCAACCTTGCAATGAGCAAATTCAGCGCTGATGGATGTTAAACCAATATACAATGCTAATGGCTGCACTATTAAATGAAACCCAAAATGCATTACAAACCTTCGAGCTATTGTCTTTATAAACGTCTCATAATGAAACCCAAGGTATCCTCAAAAGATTCGTCTTTGCTAAACCACTGAGCCTGGAAAAATAATACTGGTCCTCTGTTAATGACGGTGCTCATTGCTGCTGCGTTTCTCCTCAGTGAACTTGACCTCCAAGTCACACACGGCACAGAAGGTTACACGCCTGGTGATGTGGAGGAGGGGAACTGCTGAGCTTTTTTGTTAGTCCTTGAGGAAACGGATCTGTAAAGTACAAATGTACAAAAAAAAAAAAAAGAGGAACAAAGCACCAAAAATTCAAAGTCTTACGCTGGGATTTAATTATGAGTATAAATGAAATGTATTAGGTCTAAAAACCAGTGACACTGAAAGGATTATCCCAAAATGACTAACACAATGGACAGAACTGAGAACTAATGACAGCCCCCATTTTAGTAAGGGAACGACAACTAGCCTGCTTGAACCGTAACCATATCACCAGATAACTTACTAATCTTTAAAGATGTGGATCTTTCTTTTTTATTCAAGTACGCATCATGACTCTTTTCTGTGATAATTCATTTATAAACACACTGACTCCAAAATCTACTGAAAAATTTTTGTTGTTGTTGTTGAAATGTTTGTATTTGAGGTGGTAAAATTTTGCCAGTCCGGTAGGTGGCGATAATGCATTAATTGCCAATAAAATTAAAAGAAGAAGAAGCGGTACTCTTGCAAACACAGGAAATGTACAAATGAACAGTGGGTCGTATTTTCTGCAAAAACTGCAATATATTTTTGAAGAATTCGTAAATTTTAGAGAATAACATTTGAAAGTTTGCCACAATTGTCAGTATTTTCAGATTCATATGTTGATTGACTTATCTGCTATTTTCTCTTTTTTGCTTAATCCCTCTTACCACCTTACTATGATGTTAAAACTGGGATCTCCTACACAAAATCTGTAGACTAACAGATCTATCATTGTCTAAAACCTAAATCCCATATAGAGGAAAGATAATTCTGACTTATTAAGAAACCTGGTCTACACTTTCTGTGTTGTTCATTAGCATTGCCTATCACATTACAGTTGCAGGAAACCAGAGGACACCTAAGAGTCCCTTTGTTATTGTATGGAACAATAGAGCTGAAACATACCCAGGGGTCTCAGTATGCAATGCCTGATGGCTGATCAGTGAAATTTTATCACAGGACCTACTATGGAGAAGTTGTGGAGTACTATGGTAAGAAGATGAGCCGCTGCATTTTAAATGAGATGAAGCAACCAACATACTGACAGGTTTGCTGGCATTGGTCCGAATCAGTGTGGTAAAGCGCCAAAGAAGGCTGAGAACCTCCTGAAGAACTCGTAAATGAAGAAAAAACAAGTAACATTAATGATAACGATGTGTTACCCTAAATAGGTATAACTATATGACTTAACCATAATGCTGAATTTATATTTCTTGTATAAAATAAACCATATTATGGCCAATATAAAAAGGAGCAAGAACACTTGCACAACAATTTAAGCCAAGATCTTAATCGTATAGCATCTTTATGGTATAAACGAGAGAATGTTTTAATACAAAGGTCAAAAAACACAAGAGAACTTGCTTAGCCGAAACAGAAGGGGCATTTGATTATCTGTGTGTTATGATTTCATCCGTGTATCATTTCCAACAAAACACCCCTCACCCTCACTGCAGACTGCTATAGGATAGTAATAACTTCAATATAGATGCATCTCAGAAAGAAAAAAAAACTTGCTCCAATTGATCAAAAGGTGATGGGATGTGGCACAATGCAAAGTAAAGACTCGATTAAAATAAAATAAAAAATCACACCATCCAATTTTAAAGTCTGTTAAATTTGTTCGAACATACCTGAAATGTCTGACTTTTGTTGTATAAGAGGACTATGTTTTATGCTGTTCCAACCACAAAATGAGTTTCGCCATGTTCCAGTTCTTGGTTATCAGAAGTGTTAATAATAATAATAATAAAACCTCCAAATCCAAATGAAACTGTGCGTGTGTTGAAGAAGAAACAGATGAGGCGAGGTGATAATTTGACGCCTGGGAAAGCTCGCACTGCCAGTGGGCTGTGAGGACACTCGCCTTGATGATCATTTGTTTTTGCTTTTTTTTTTCTTCTAAATTTAACAATGCTGGCTCACAGTTTGTGTCTTCCTAGAAATTGGTGGCAGAGCAGACATTAAACCCTCAGGCCCATTTTAATTTGGCTGAATTACTGACCATGCAAAAACAACAATTTAAACTAAACAATTTAAAAGACAAGGGGTGTTATTTTAGTATTAATGTTGATCAGAAATCGCCCCAGAACTACTAAGAGGTGCGCAGAGATGAAAGGGTATCGGCCACAATGACTCTGACAGGAGCCGTCCAAAACGAACCTTTGCTGTGGTTTGTGGCTCACAGTGGTTGTTATGGTTTCCCCTGGCAAATAGGATGATTGAAGTGATTACAACTTGTGTCCAGTGTAAGCATCAAACCCCTGGAGAAACCTCTGATGCACATTGCAAATCTTCAGCTGGAACAATGGGGACAGGACTCGCTGGCCGAGTAGAATCCATGAAATTAAGCACAGAGCTCAAAGTGACTGACGACAGCCTAAATGTTTCACGGTCACTATGTGATGTCACAACTTGGCATAGCAAAAAAAAGATCTTGGTGAAAGACTGATGCATTCCCCAAACCTCAGACGACTAGCTGGACCTAAACCAACTTTGGCAGCCTAAAAAACAGTAAGTCTTTGATGGTACAAAAGCACAGAACGGTTCCGGATTAGGCTGTGAAAAGGCCTATAAGTGAAGTGTACGTTTAAGGCATCACTTACATGATGGCAACATTTATAACACCAAAGCCCACAGATCACAATGAAAGACACAAATCTTTCTAAAAAGAACTAAACCAAAATGAAGTTGAAGTTCAATCTCAAGACAGAGGTCAAAAATTCAGTAACGGTTTTTATTGCTATTGCTTTATTGTAAACACCACTAGTCCCTTTTGATAATAATTCAGTCTGAAACAAAATATTTTACACTTTATAAAAAGTGAAAGTAACAAAACATTGGATTGAGTAATCGGTTATTAACTAGAACTATAAATCATAGAACTTTCTAATTGTTGGTTTATTATCGGTTTGTCATGCAGCAACATTTAGAGTAGTATTGAAAATATTTCAAACACTGAAATGCTGTGCAAATTGTGTTTTTGATTGTTTAAACACCACAACTCATACAAAGTCAAATCTTCTGCTCTCCGGTCCAGTAGATAGCACTGCAGTAAAAAAAAAAATCCCAAAATCCTTTATTATGAACTAGGGCCGCATGATTAAGTAATGACTAAGGAAAAAAGGAGGGAAAAGTGGAGGAAAAGGGGGGGAGGGGCATATTGCAATTTAAAATATGATATTTAAGCTTGTGTACTCAAACATATTTTTATCGAGGCATCCTTTCATTAAAAGGATGTTTGTCAATATGTAGCACCTCAAGAGTATTGAAATAATAAACAAATACTTGAACTATTGACCAACTGTACGTAACCTTCTGACACTGTTTTTTTTGTTGTTTTTGGATTAAACAATTACACAGGTCCATACATGTGATTAAATTTTTGTGAATTTTTTTGTTTATTGTGCAGCATTATTATACACCATTGTTACAAAATACAACAAAAAAAGTACTTTGTTGTGTAATTTTGCAAATACAACCTTCTTTAAACAACGTGCTTCCACACAAGGGATGACTGCACCTTCTGTGGATCGAGTAACAACGTGACCGGACTATGGACTTTTTTAGCTTTTATTATAAATTTATATAGGGAAAACAGCTTTCGGTGAAGTGACACAGGATTATTCAACCATTGCAGAAGAACCCACACACAAAACAGAAATAATTCCTCCAACATGTCATATTTGACTGTAAAGGCTTGATCATGCTTTGTGACGAATTGCTGAGTTCATCCAGCTGCTGTACACAAAGTCTCTGTGAAACATACTTGGTTTCTTTGCAATCACATAATAATGTTTACTAAAGCCAGTCAAACACTATTTCCATAAGGCCTTACATCAATTGACAATGAACTGGTCAGCTGTAATTAATCTTTACATCCCATGCTTCAACAGGCAACTCCATATACCCTGCAAGGTTTCTATAAAAACAGTTATTGCTATGATCTTCCTGGACCAGCAGCCAACCTCTGCACTGTAGCTGGAGAACATCAGAGCAGGAAGAAAACAAGATTAAGAACCGCTGCTCAAACAAAATGCAGGACAACAGTGCCTCTGACTCCCTTAAACATTAATCTTCACTAACAGACACGCATGCAAAAGTACATAAATGCTTAGATAGTACAAGATAATGCTTGCTCTGGGGAATAATGCAACAAAGTGTACAAACCATTTTATTACCATTTTTAATGCTTAACAGGTAAGCATTTAAAAATAAAACAATATATAATAATAATTCCCCACAATTAGATGAGCATGACTAACTGATTGGTTCCACCATTAGGACGCAAAGCAAAAGTATGACGCTAAAATAATGGCACAATCCGCAGTAGGAGACAGACCGCATGGATTAGAGCTGCAAGAGCAACTTAAAACAGGCATGCACACAATTTTGCAAGTACAATATTGTAGCCTGTGTATGGTGTTGCATTAATATCAAAAGTCATGCAAGTGAAATAACACATCACGCGCATTTGGCTCAAACATCTGCACACGCATGGGGCGGATGAAGACACACTGGAAATGTTTGCGCTATCTACAGAACTTTTAATACACCAAGCCTCATTTTAAAATGGTTAAAACATTATTTAATTGCACTCAGAACATGGATTCAGCCATTCTCTCTCTCTCTCTCTCAAACACAGATAAGTCTGAATAGACCTGCCCTGCACACACATCGGCTGTGCATGAAAGGCTAACAAACATTCGATAGTTCATGCTGTTGAAAGATGGTATGAAAACGTGTTTTAGAACAACAGCGATCAGTTTTGTGATAGAGCAGATGTGTCTCAATCCGGTGTTCATGAAAGAAATCACAGAAACCTGGCTCTTCAACTACGTAATTAGCAAGCAAAGCTAACATTAGATTACAGCTGGTTTGTCATGGTTACCACTTCATGCAAAACAAACCTTATCTGTTAATACATTTTTAATTGGTAAAATTCTGCAATCTCCAATTGATTGATTAAAAAAATGTTAGATAATGAGTATGATTTTTAGCCTCTTTCAGCATGTTACATTTTCATTTCAAAATCAGAATGCTTGTATAGCAATTGTATATGCAATTACATTATTATTAAAAGAAAAAGACATTTTATAACATAAGCTGCTGTGTTTTTTTTATAAACAGTTCACACATGATAAGGGATCCATGAATAAATCACAGAGCTGTAGGTGTCTGCATTGTTCAAGATTACAAAAAAAACCTGCATACCACATACACCTCACTTGCACACACACACTACCTGATCTGACCTTTATTCCAAGTGATTGTTGTTGAACTTGTTCAGAAGCTCTGCTTTGAGCCTTAGTAAAGCACATGGCCATAACTTGTCTGCAGGTGATACCTGTGCTAGAACTTTATACCTTACAACCTACAACCCATAGAAGTGTTGATTCTCTCTCAATTCGTTTTAGATGTTTTCTGCATTATAACTTTCTACATTTAAAACTCTGCCTTGTTTAATTTTGAGTAGATGATAGACTACTTAATTTCGGGAGATGACAGAAAAAGGTGATTGTTTTACGACTGAGGAAAAAAGCAGCTTAGGTTGTTTTAGCTTGTTGTTTTATAAAAGGTTAAAAATATGGCTGATGGAACAAAGACATTCCAGAGATACACTAAATAGATAAAAAGTTCAAACAGGGCAAAATACAGTCGTGAGACATTTAAAAATAGTTTAAGACAGCAAGTAGTGTGTGAACACACTGTGAAGCATTATAATTCTGTCATTAAGATTACTGATAAGAGTCAGTAACCACTGATCCATAACCGATAATCGATCATCACTTTGAACAAACCAATTGATGATGAATTAATATTCAGTCATTTAAATACATCGCTAGCATGTGCATCAAATACAAATCTAAGTTGAGATGATGTGCATAATCAAATGTCACCGACTGTCAGGTTTGTCAAACAGAGCGCAAGAACAGTGCAAGTAATCGGGGCCAAATTCCATAACCCTCATTTTGTGAGCATTCCAAAGATCAAGACTCATGAAGCTTCTGCAGGCCCACTGAGCATAATCCTTAGTATCTTTCAAATTCATAGTGTATTTGAGTCTTTTCTTTCCTGATAAGCCATACGACTATAGCCATACACAACCAAGTTGTGAGCATGTGCAATTATCGGCAATATACCCATACGTGTTCTCACTACACAGCCATTGCCCGGGGGAAGAAATTGTTCAACATAATGTGTTTTAACAATTATTAATGATCACCATTTTATAACTGATTGCTTGAAATGCACAGGAAATCAACCTATTCATATCATCATATGAATATTTAATGAACACAAATATACATTTTTGCAAACAACTTTGAGAAAGCCATTTTTACATTTATTCCAAATAAGTAACGTCTACTGAGAATATTTTTTATCAGAAAGTTATGAGTGATGCAAATAATTCTTAAAATGACTGCAACTTAAAATCTATGATTGTGTAATTAATGGGAATGCAGCAGTCCCTCTTTATGGCAGTCATGCTTCGGGCATTTCAGTACACGTTTGATCGAGCAATAGGGTTGGATATCGTTTGGATTTTTTACTATACCAATGCCAAATCTATACTTTTAAAATGGTACTAATGCCGAAATCAACACTTTAAAAAAAAGAAATAAATGAAATAGAAAATGCTGGATAATATTAATGAATGGCTTTTTATTGAAAGAAACGTTTCAAATAAGCGATATATTTAAAGTATACATAAACATAATTAAATACAAAACGCAACTAATTCACATACCACCTAAACCAACAACCCAACTACAATAATTTAACACCAATAACAGCAGAGTAGTTGGTATTCTTGGTATACTACAAACCAGCTTCAAATTTCAGCAATTCCTTTGCAGAAATATGGACATATTTGCCATATCTGTAAAAAAATAACACACCTCTCCTGATTTTGCTAGGGTTGGTCTGACTGGGGCCAGGGACGCACACATTGCCCAGCTGATGTCCGCACATTGTTAAACACAGTGCATCCCTCTGCTTTAAACTTCATTCCGTGTGTCCTCAAATTAGGTTTAATGCGTTTCTCCCTTTCCTTGCAATTTTTTAAATATATTTGTTGCATCTCACGGTGTTGGAATCCTTTGATGTGAAATACAGCCACATTTTAGAACGTTTTAGACATTTTTAAACTTTAAGCATTTTAATTTAAATGTGTTTAGCTTAGCCAGCTAATGCTACCTTCTACCGTCAGAGAAAGTGTAATTACTGTGTGCACGCACGAGATTCACAAGGATAGTAAAACACAATCATTATGAGATCATCAAAATATTGCAGCTGATAAAATAATTCTTTCACACGCAGTGTTTAGACTGGTTGAACTGAACGTTGGTGGGTTTTTTGGTTTGATGCAGATTGTTTGTGCAGCAGTGAACACAGCACAAGCACCCTCATACACGTAAAACTGGTCTGAAACCATCTGAGCGAGATGGTCTTGGTCCAATTGCGTTTGAGTGGTTTGATTGCAGTGAATTAATCATTCCAGCTGCAAGAAGTGAAGCAAACATGATGTGTGTTTTGGGTTGTGGGTGTTGTGATGCACAAACGAAGCCAAAAAGCTGAACTGAAGTGCTGTATAAATCTCATGTGTCCTGGAGATTTGCACCAATAAACAAAAAGAGAAAATAAGATGGACTAAACATTTAAATCAGTCGATTTGATAATTATCTAGTACTTTATCAGTAGCCCTCTTACTTTGGTGATTTTTTTTAAATAATTTTATTTATTAATTTTCATCAATCATATTTCTGGCCATTTTTCACCCTAGAACTACCTTAGCCAGCATTTTTGGGGTCTTGCTTCATTTAATTACAAACGATGAGAAAAATAAACCAACTAATAAAATGAGCAAAAATAACAACATCTCACATCTTCAGTCTCACAAATCAGATTAAAACACAAAACAGTTTTTTTACTGAACAACTTCCAATCCAATCGGTTAGTTACAATAAAATATTGCACTTTTCCACAGACCTGGGGCACTCTACAGCATCACAGCTTTAGAGGTAGTAGTTAAGCTAGTTAGATGGCTACATCATCATTAAATTCCAAAATATTAATTCACAAACATTTGGCACACTCCTCTTTCTGGACTCCTCCTAAATCACACTATAGCAAGGTCTATCATAAACTATCATATGCACTGGTTATCAAACACATAACCATGGCACTGCTGTCCAAACAACGATCCACTTTGGCCTAAGGAAATAATATGCTAGTTCAAATTCAGTCTCAACAAAATCTTTAAAAGAAGGAAAACGGCACATTGACGGTTTGCTCTTTATGGGCCCTGGTATACATTTATTACCAGAATGTGACAAAATACTGTATATCTGTAGAAAAAAAAAACCCTAATATGTTCAATCGTAAATTTTCACCAACGGTTTGTGGTGTGTTTCTAATAACATCAAACAAGAAACTAGGGCAATGTTTCTCAGCTGTATGTCGTCAGGGACTCTTAAAAGTGCAAAATATATTTCACCAAGACCATCAGTATAGATTTAACTCAAGATATTTCAAATAATACTTTATGAAGCCTTAGATCTTTCTATTCCTGGACGATCATTTAAAACACATTATGTCTGAGTTGACATTGGTGCTTGAACCCCCAAGCAGATTGTGATTTTTGACCACTGTACCAAATTCAATTAAATTAAATTTTTATATCATAGCAGCATTTTTAAAAAAAGAAAGAAAAACGTTGTCGATTTACAGAAATACACAGGTTTCAATAGAAATTGAAAAACGCATGAGTTATTATTCATTAAATTGTTCCTAATGAACAAGCTAGAACACCACCAGTCCATTTCCATGTTCAATACAGATGGCTTTCATATCTGATTCAATCCGTGCTCAAGAGAACCTGTTCAAGGAAAGCTGAACAATGCTGGTATGCTTGTGTTCACAATGATCAAACTGAACCAGACTTTACGGTCAAGTTTACTCAGAAACTAATGTGAAAACCGCAGACCCTCCAAGCTATGCTTCACGGACCCCTGGGGGCCCCCGGACCCCGTACTAGCATAACCACACAAACTCTATGATACATGTTTGTTTATAAGGCTATTTTTTTTTCCAAGGCAAATACCCAAATAAATAGTTTACATTATCTAACCTAGTTTAAAAACTACATCATGACTTTCAGTGGTCAGGAAAAAAAGCACATGGGTCTAGGTTTAGCTCCAGAAAATGCAGACTGCAAACACATTGTGAAATTGCAAGCAACCATCTGTCTGCCTTATCTCTCTGCACTGCAACCTTGGGGCCTTTGAGAAACGGGGTCAACCTCATAGCACTGGGAAGTAAGCAAAACAAGTTCATCAGCATGGAAAAAAGTCAAGTCCACTAGAGCACTATCTGACTGCTGAGAGGGGGAAAAAAGCCACCATCCCATCCTCCATGTCTTGCATCAATCTGTCAAGCTCCAGTTACATAACTGTGCCACTCTGTCCTAGTGAGCAGAGCAAGGCAATTAAAAACAAACCCCTACAGAAAGATTTGCAACGCTGCAGTGATGAATCCTGACCCGTGATCACTATCATTTTATCTCAACCCAGTCGTGTGTAACATTTGAAAAGTGTAAAGTTCAAAGTGTACTGTGAAAAGAAGAGATGTAATCTCAGTGGCGGTGCAGGATTCTATGACCTTTTGGGGTAATTCATCTTCGTGCACCAGATTTGAGAAATCGCACCTAGGCACTTTGAGAAACTACATTTGGTGGTGGGAGAAAAAAAAAGAAAAAAAATCCAGTAACAAAACAGACTGGTGTCAGAGTTCCCCACCCCCACAGATTATCTCCTCACACACAAAGTACCAACCAAACAGAAATGAGGTCAGAAATGTACGAGGAAACTACACAACACTTCACAAAATGACTTTCGTGATCTTTTTACAAAAAAAATGCTGTGTGGGTTAACCTCTCATAACACTCCTGTCAGTGGTTTAGCTTTGACTAAGAGTTGCTCTCCCATCCCCCATTACACACACATACACACACACACACACACACCAAACAGTTCACAGCTTCATTTCTATCATGTGGAAATTAATAATATTTTTTCATTCAACAATGTGATATATTCAGAAGTTATTTTTTAAAAATACTATTCAATAAAAATTATTTATGTTTATTAATTAATCATAAAAAACTTGCTTACTGTTTGGTGACCTCTTAAGATATTCACTGTTCTAAAACTGTCTAGGCTAACTGGCTAGCTTGTTTAATATTCAGTTAAACATTAACTACTATTTAGTAAAACTCTTAGCAAATGTAAGAAACCAGGGAAAAAGGCGTAAAATCAAATTAATAATCATAATTTTAATAATTGTTCATTTAAAATAACCTGATAAGTCGATATAGTCGTTTTAACCGTTAATTTTTGAAATACTAGTTAACGTCTCGTGCTTTACTGTATTTACATACACGCGCAGGCAAACAGCATCGCGCGCGCACACACATTCACAACCACGCACAGTGTCGCGCGCGCGCGCATACACACACACACACACACAGGCATACAGCGCCCATCCCCCACCCAGCCATATAAGCTAAGCAAGAAATACCCATTTGCGGGTTAAAATAAAGATAATAAACCATTATAATTGCAACATATGTGTTTGTAAGCGTTCTACACATGATATCGGAACAATATAATGAATAAACAGAATAAACACACACTTACTTTAATATCCCGGGCGACACAAGGGGAGCCTTCTGTGCTTGTGCTGCCTGTGTGGAATTTCCTCCTCCTCGGCTATTTTTTTAAACAGAGCGGCAACAAAGCGTTATAAGCCCGCTCTAAGGCAACGAGTCGCGAGTTAAATTCCCAAACAAGCGTCCGGTGCTGTTTGCAGCGGCGTAGACGAGGGTTAAACGCTTTAAAAATACATATTTAAGAGCGAATGAGGTGCATTTGTGGGGCTGTTTGCTAGTGGAGAAAGCCAAACGGTTCAGGACCAGCCAACGGCTTCAGACACTCAAACACAGAAGCGGTGACTTTCCAGGCGAAAATGGTGGGAGGCCTGGGCGGCTGGCGCTGCAGCTTTGTTCAAACTGAAGCGCAAACACACACACACGCACACATGCGCTTTCATCGCTCTTGATTACACAAGGCGAATATATCTGTCTTTGTTTTTGTGTGTGTCGTTGCATGATGTTAATGTTTAGTTGATAACACTTCATTTAAGACTGATCTATATGTGTGTTAATGCTACATTTTAATAAGTAAATATTACAACTAAGCACTGTTGAATTCACAATATAGAAAAGCTAAATTTGATTATTTTTCTTATTTTATGCTCTGACTAATTAAAATCACAATCTATCAACGTGTTTGTAATATTTTCATTTAGAATTTACAAGACAAATACCTGATGTTCGTGACACGGTGGCATAGTGGTTAGCGCTGCCTCCATGCACCTCCGGGGTTGAGGGTTTGATTTTCACTTCCAGTCTATGTGCATGGTGTTTTCATGTTCTCCCTGTGCTTCCTCTGGGTTCTCCGGTTTCCTCCCACAGTCCTAATGCAAATTAGGGTAATTGTCGTTGTAGTCTTTGGTGAACGATCTGCACACAGCTTGGCACATGCTTTACCCCGGATGCCCTTCCTGACGCAACGCTCACATTTATTTATATACACTAATTGCCTTTCCCAAATTGTCCGTTTTTATATATTTGCCCTGTGATGGAATGGCTCTCAGTCCAGGGTGTAACCCCACCATAAGTGCCCTAATTACTAGATAGGCTCCAGACCCCTGCATCCCTATACAAAGGATAAGTGCTATTGAAGATGAATTAATGAATCCTTGATATAGTCTAAGCCTAACGATAAACAAATTACAGTCTTTTTTTATGTATAACAGTTGATGTGTTGAAGATTTCTGTTTATTTTACTTTTATGGAAGGAGTCTCCAGTGTCAGCACTTTGTAACAGTCAGTAAATGTTCCACAAATTATTAAAACAAAGGACACTTTACAATTTTGAGTTTCTTATTCATTTTAAGAGTGAAAAAACATGGCTATAGATGGAACAACTGTATTGCTGCCATTATAATTTATAACTTTAGCTAACTTGTCTAATGGATGTTCCACAACATTAAATGCAACTATACTCGCTATACTATATAAAAGTGAAACAAAAGTCACTCATTAATTAATTTATTATATCATAATTAACAATATATAAAACAGAATCCGCGGTGGGCATTGATTATGTGTTTACGGATGTTTGCAAAGGTAGTTCCGTCACAGCTGTGTCACAGGCGCCGCATTCCTCACTGAATGTAATGGTAGCAAATACGGGTAAGTTAGGCTAAGCCCATAGTTAAAGAAACCCCAGCTAAGTCTGTGACTAATTGACCGCGACAGTGCATATCAGAGGCAGAAGTAAGGTAAGGGCTACCGAAACATCTGAGCTGCCAGTATGAGCGGCAACGAGTTGATCACACTCTCCATTCACAGGTAATGGTAGCACACAGGTGTCAGAAATTGCCAGCGGGTAACTTCTAATAAATACATAAATAAAACATAATTAATGTCAAATCACTTTTTTATATATAAAATATATATTTCAGGACAAAAATGGTCATGCATGTGAATGCTGCACGTAATTAAAACACATAATATAATAAAAAATAGGGGGGGGGGGGGTAGTGTCATTGTTGACATGGTAAGGCATTTTGTTGGAAGATAATTCCATAAAGTAATTATTGAAATATTATTGAACATTTATGGAAGGAGTCTCCAGTGTCAGCTTTTTAATTTTTTTACCAAGAGGTCTTGTTGTGCTTTGTGCTTGACATTTGTGCTTTGTCAATAATAAGCTGCATTTAAAAAGATAATAAATAAAGAAATAAAATGATTAAGATGTTTCACAAATGTAACTACAAGTAGAAATGGATAAAAAGGTATCATATCATCTTGTAATTTTATTTTGGGGGAAAAAAGGATGTTGGCAATTTCGTGTGGGAGAAGGAATGAAAATAATCAGGATTGGTAACAGTTTTCTGCTTTACACTATCACACTACCCCATCTCGAAGTGTTTCCCACTTTCAGCATATGCATTATGTTTCATTCCTCAATTATACGCTTAAAATGGCAGCCCAAACTCCAAACTGGGAAAAAAAACACATCCTTAACCCAGCCACCACAGTACACGTCAACTACAGTTAAAATCTGAACAATATATCCAATACAGAAGCAATACAGAGATCGAGAACAGTATGCACTTGGATGCTATATCCATAATAAGATAATGGGTCAGCAAGATGGAAGAGGCTAATGCTAACCTCACTCTCCAATGGGAAAGTATTATTTCCACCTTACACCTAGGGAAATAATATTCACATCCAACAATTCCTGAATAAATATTTCAACCTGTTTAAAACTATAGAAAAGTGGATGATTTTAAAAAATCAGCTAACTCTTCCCCATTACAAAACAAGTTGCATGTGACACCATTGAGGCGTAATTTCCATGTGTTTTGTAGATGTTAGCTAGATCTGTTGTCACATACACTTTCTCTGTAGACGCTCTGCAGTCAGATTCAGTAGCTCTGAGGTCATCCTGACGTACACGTTTGCACTGTGTGTGTTTACCTGTGGCTCCGCCCACATGTAGATCCTGACAGTGGCATGCTACTATTACCTTACAAACAATGTAACGTAATGCCTGTGACACTCTCACAGTATGACATAAAATTTTATGATGACTCTGCCTACTGTTGCATTCAGTGAGGAATGCCGGTGACAGTATGACATAAAAGCTAATAAGCGCCTGTGACACACCCACACAATGACATAAAAGCTGATAATCACAAACATTGCCCACCACACAAACAAACAAACCAACAAACAAATACAATTTCTGATTCATATATAGATTCATTACTTACATAGATTAAGAAGGTAATTAATGTTGGAATAAACAAAAGATTAGCTAAGGTAAGTCATAAATAGGTCATTTTCAATAGGAAAGTCATGAATTCATAATTTATTCGATTTACAACTTAACATAATTTTAAATGAAATTATGTTTTCATTATGAATATGGAAGGTTAGCATTTTACTGTTTCTCCATTCCTGATTTTCATCCTATATTCGAATTTAAGTGATTTAAGTATAACAAAGGAAGTCTTTATTGGTCAGTCCCACTACCTAGCTTTGAGCAGCGTGTTTATTGCTGATTATAATTGTGGTGTTTCACACAGTTTAATCCGGATCCCATACCTCCTGTAGTTTAGGCTTAGGAAATGGGCACAATTTCCTTTTCCCCCCCTTTAGAACTTTTGACATTAAAAAAAAAAAAAAAATCCAATTTACAGCTACCCCAAGCACAGTGTGGTGCTACACTAAGCTACAGTTACATAGTTATTTCCAGAATATATATAACTAAGTAATAACAATGCTGTTTATTAATGTTTAAAAATGTGTCATTTCTAAATTCGACACTAAATATTAAATATAAAAACAAGGGACCATGACTATTTATAAAATATGCTTTTCTAGGGCAGGTGAAATTGAATCGAAGGTGTTGTAGATACTTCTAAAATAATAGCTAACTTCCTGTTTAATATAGAAGAGAAATTTAGAACAAGTATAGATATAATGGAAAGAATATCATGTGTAATTAGCTTTTATCTTAGTCCAATATGGCAGTATCTTAATTCACTTTTACCTTAACAAATGCCTTATTTCTATTTGCTAGTGATTCCCAGTTTTCCTTGAGCCTTTGTAAATGTTGCAAAACTCTTATTGTTGGTTTGCATTCTGTCATAACTATAAATCATGTTATCAATCATCATGAAAAATACTACAGCTAGCTTGATAAACTAGTAAACCCCATTGTTTACATTTTTCAAATATTCTTTATTCAGACAACTGAAAGTATCTAACACATGCACAAAAAGAATGTTGACAGCATTTTGCGATAGTGAGTGTTCAAACAAGGCACAATAAAGACTATTATATCTCAGCCAGTCAAACCGGTTCGCTACTCACGCGGTGGAGTTCCTACAGTAAACACATGCTAACTTCACATGTCACATGTTAAGATGATTACTACAGATTCGCCTAGACATCAATTACAGAGTTGACACCCTTCCAGCTCACAGGTCTCCACCCAGGGTTCATATCTTCTTGCCGTTGAGGAATATTTGAAATCTTTTAAGACAAAACGAGAAAATTCCATTTTAGGAATTTTGGAAAAAGAAAAAAAAAAGTCTACGTCTACTATATTTGGCAAAATGAGTAAAAGTCAAAAAATGCCTTTATTGCATACAGTCAAACCAGTCATATGTATGGAGGATCCAGAGCTTATCCTGGGAACATGCCTAAATTTTCACTATCCAATCCAAATACTGGCAGGTTTTTGAGAAATAGGAGGAAAATGTAGAGGTGAAGATCCACATCAACACTGGGAGACTATGTAAAACTCTGCACAGATAATAACCCAGCTCACAGTTCAGGATCAAACTATGGACCCTGGTCCCTCAGTGCCGCTGGGTTATTTCTACCTTCGCATAATGTTTTTTTTTCTTTTTTTCTTTCAAAAATTGTAATCTGGTTTCAGACCATAAAACCAAAAAGTCCAAAAAGACCAAAAAGTCAGACTATAAAATCTTTAGAGATTTCATGCACAGTAATGCCTCTCCGGGTTTATTAAAACCTTCATTACACATTCAAAAGGATTTACTTAACTACAAAATCCAGAAGTCTTAAAACAGACATTTCAGTAGGTTTAAGTGCGTTCTAAATTTCATGAAATAACGGGAATGGTTGAAGTTTGTCATTTGAGACGTAATGTTAGTTTGTTTATTTATTAGCAGACAATGTGTAGATGGTGTCATGGTGCCTCCTCTGTGTTACACTGGTATTGCGCTACACAGTTACCTCAAACTATTTTTTTTTTTTAAATGTACACCAGCGACTACACCAAACAACCGCAAAATATATAAGGAAATGAACTGTCTAAAGCCCAAAAATGCCATTTGTCAGTGCTTATTTTGTCAAATTAAAGAGTTTTGTGATTTCATCATTTCTAATTTCATCATCTCAGTAATAACAAGAAACAAGATAGTCACAGGGCTTTCCTGTGTGACTGAAAAGCAAGATAAATCCAGAGTGCTCTGACCAAGGCAGCCATCTGGCATTTCACACCAGGGACCCAGAGAGAGAGAGAGAGAGAGAGAGAGCGAGGCAGGGAGAGAGAGAGAGAGAGAGAGAGAGAGAGAGCATTGAAAAGAGGAAGAGGGAGGCAGGCAGGATGAGGAGCAATTGTTTGTTGCTTGGCACAAAAGGCACGCCTCTTTGAGCTTCTGAAAACAAAGCCTCTGAATGATTGGTGACAGAGCAGAGTGAGAGCCTTAATCTGAATTGCAGCATAGTAGGCATGGACACACAACAGTGGGGTTAGGGCATAGTGATATAAATAAGGCATCTCTCAATTTTAAACGCACTGAGCCTGCTTGCTCAGGAAGAGCTTCATTCAGTGCATGTGGTGTGTTTCTGTGCAGATGGACCCAGGGTATCGCTGAGCAAACGACTAACCTCTAAATCTGTCCACTTCTTGTTTTTTTATGTACTGTATGTCTTGCTTCAATTTTTTAAAAGGCGAAGATAGATTGTACAATATTATGTGTTATGTGTTCCGTTAATATGTCCAGGACGTTTAAACAAACATGATTGGCCCCATTTATTTAATGCTGATGGACAGATTGTCAATGCCAGTGCTTTATAATGGTCAGATATTTTCTCCTTAACCGAAACGTCTTCACGGTGAGGAAGACGCTGTGTTTTTCTTTCTCATAGAGAAAAAAAGAGGTTGATGAGAAACTAAGTGTTTATAGGTGCTTAAATTGAAACGAGGATGTTACAGGAAGTAACTTGTCTCAACGACAAGACATTTAGTAGTCACACTGTCTCTCTCTTTTTTTTATACACAATACTATAATTACATGTTTACCTCATCAGCTGAAATAAATTCCACTAATGACAAAGTCATTATGTCCGGGAATGTGAGAAGCTCGATTGCCATTGATCAATAAATATATATAAATAAATGACATACCAAAACACAGAGCCCAGCATTGAAATTGTACGCATATTGCTGGTTTCTTCCTGAGAGAAAGCGGCATATTGTAATGTTTTGCAGATTTCACCGTGCGTTATGCATTGGGCCATGTGTCGTGGGGGAAGGGCGCAAAATCCTTTCCAGGCCTCTGCTGTTTTGTTTTTTCCACTGTCTGACTCAGGGCCCGTGTGGTTTTTGGCCATGAGCCATTTCCTGTTGAAAGAATATACGCAATTTGCAATTTTCAAGCCCCATTTTCCCCGTAACCCATTTTCTTCCAAATCACCACACCCCTAGAACGACGAATGTTCTTTCTTTACCTCTGTGCACTGAAGCCTTTCCACTATTGCACTGAAATATATTGTTCTGAATTCCACATCTGACTCATGTGGGCTCATGAGGTGGCGTTCCTGGCTCCTCAAACCGGGAAAAAAAAAACAGGAGAGGGAGAGAGAGAGAGAGAGAGAGAGAGAGAGCGAATATTGTAAAAGAGTGAAAAGCTGCAGCTAAAGCCTATGTCTGGTGCTATGAGACTCTGCAGGATCCCACCCCTCCCCCACAGCGGCTCGTGGACTCATTTTTGTCTGGCCGGGCACTTTCCTCTGCAATAGCTAGATTCCACCCAACCCCCTCTCCTTTGCTCAGTCATTCAGACTTGGAAAGTCAATAACAAGCTGACATCATCATTGGTTTGTATATTGCATTGCTGCTTTCATAGCCACCATCTACTAATAAAAAGAGTTTAAAGTACACATATCAGTTTGGAACTTTAAAAAGAATGTTATGTATATGAAAGTTAGTATTCAGGAGTGTGTATCATCAGTGTCTAAAGCTTTGTTTGCTGTCCCTCCCGTGGTCTCTGACCTTCACATGGTCACATGTGGTATCAGTTTGACAGGTCTCATAGTGCCTCTGGGTGTTGCATCAATCAACTGTAAAGAAACTGGGCTGAGGATTGAGTGTAGTATGCTGAAGGCTCCTGCTGAAGACTGTACATGCGATTTTGATATATATGTTGGGAAATTTGATATGTGGCATTTCAATTTCATTGCAGCAGTGGCGGCGATGTTCGATTTTAGCCTTCGTATTTAATATCAGTCAGTATCTTTAAAATGAAACAGGACATTTTTAGGAATGCATTATATGATGAGGTCTTATCAATAGTAGAATAATAATTATAAGGAGCAACACACGCTTGTTAGCACAGATAAGCAGCTACATTCATGCTTTTCTATGTAAGTATGTCAAGTTCATAATGCTCCACTGCTTTTATGCTTTAGTAGTATAAAACAAAAGCATTAATCATACAGTTCTGTCTTTTTGTGTCGTTTGTATTTTTTCTTCCATGATGTGTTGCTTTGCTGCATTACACTTCACTTGGAATTGGGATTCTGAACTCTGAATTGATTTCAAGCTGGCGCATTCAAACTACAAGATAGAAAGAAACGTCGATGATGGCCGCTAACCTTATTGATCATCCATCCATCCATTTATCCAGGAACCTCTGGAGTCCAACCAGAGATTGTGGAGGCCAGTAGTGACCATTGTATTTATTCTTATTTTGTACAAACGTGGTAGAACATTCACATGCACATTCACAGAACGCCAGTTAGCCTAATCTGCATGTCTTTGGACTGTGGGAGGAAACCTGGAGAACGTGGAGGAAACCCACCAAGCACTGGGAGAACATGCAAACGTGCACACGGAACCAACACGGGTATCGAACCCAGAACCTGGAGGTGCTAACCACTAAGCCACGGTGCCGTCTATCGATCATAAGTTTAGTAAATATTTTCTTTCGCAAAACAGCAAACCAATTGTTTTGGCACCCTGGATGATCAGATCACAAATGGGCAGTGTGAATGAATGGAGTCAAATACGACTCAAAAGTGGCCTGGAACTCATAAGCCAACATCCCATTGCAGTGCGAACGTGAAAGCATCTTGATGTATCCCTAAAAATGAACCAATGAATTAACTGTGTCATTGCCATTTGCCAGAAGATTCAAAGTATGTTTTTTACCACTTGCTAGGGTAATTAATGAAAGACAGCAAAATTTCATTACTTTTTGAAATAGTTTTAAGGTACTTGTAAGCAATGGAAGTCTGACATAATAAATGTACATGACAGCCTTTCTCCAGTAGAAACGATCCATCAAATCCGTTAATCATGAGTGATCACTAAAGACACATATGCAAGGTGTGAACCGCTATGCGTCTCAAATGTCCACCTGTAATTTGATCTCCCGGGACACATGTTAATGCCAAGATCACCAGATGCAACAGTCACTGATACATCATGAACCTAATGTCTGGGTTAGAAAGAAATCGGCATCAGCTTTGCACAGCTTTATCACATCATCTTCTTACGGTTTATGTATTTAATAGCTAGAAAATGTCTAGTAAATAAACCAGTAATCATCAGCAGAGAACCATCCTAGCTAAAAAGAAACCCCTTTTTAAGCCACTGACTTAGTTTTTTTCCCAGACAATTGATTTGCAGACACTAATCAATTATGGTCTAACTAGTTGGTCATCCAACATTGAACAGAGTCTAAATAAGAATTGGACTTGACTGATGTGTGTATTTGACGTCTGCAAGATATGAATTCATTGACACTTGAGTGATAAATGTATTAATTCTTTTTATGACCATTTTTCAATGCATCTGTGGAAATATTCATGGCTGAGTGATATATTGAAAAAGAAACGGTGGATACACTGTAGGAGGTTGAGGTAAATGACCCTGCATTTGTACTCCCAGGTCAAAGTTCAGTTTCTCCTGGCGGCCATGTTTGCAAAGGCAACAAAATGAAAAACACTCCAGAGCAGCGGTGAAAAGGGTTTAGCATTGGCGTAACTCAGGATTAAACTGCGCATAGATTTTCATTCATTTCTAAGTTAAATGAAACAAAATGCATTTTTGACATGACCTGCTATACAAATACAAATTACTATGATGTAAACATAATAGAAAGAAAATAGCATAAAATCACCGCTATACAGCTATGACCTGCTGGACCGAGTAGCACTGATGCAGTAGTGGTGTGCGTGGTCAAAGTGTTACTGCTGTATCTCCAGTATTCCTGGAATTTTCTGTTCTCTTCAAAGCACTTGGGAGTGCTTTCTCATTTCTCATTTTTTTCTTCAGATATTATTTGCACTTTCCCCATCTTACAAAAACAGTAGTCATTAAAAGAGCTGCTTGTCAGAATTGTAAGAACAGTTCAAAGTCCTATGAGAATAATTAACCTCTGTAGGAAATCGGACGTGGCTAATTGAAGACCACACACATTTCGGGCAATATGTGTATTTTACTCTTTCAAAGTGTACAGTATATCAGGATAAGCTGACAAGTATCTATTATGTTCTTCCATTTCCCTAACATCTTTTTGTGCTTATTACACCAGGTTGTAAATTTATTCACACCTATCCTGCCTAATTTGAATTCCATTTGGTAGTCCTGCCATAGCGTTCAGATTTGTGTAGCTAATAATGATGCTGGATGCTGGGTAACAGTGATTTATAGAGGTCAGGGGATAATTTCTGAAATAATCCTCTTTAAACCCAACACTGAGCCTCAGTTTTTTTTTTTCTCCCCGTGGTTTCTCTTTGCTAAGGCAGTCCCATCAACTGATCTCATTCACAATGTATTAAATGTAGCTCTCTTGTGGCTTTAAAAACCCAATACCCAAACTGTTGCTTTCCTATGTATCCGGTATGTAATCGTTTTTTCAGAAACACAATAAGAATTCATATCAGATGTATGTTGATTGTTATTTACTGTAGTATACGCATGATAAAAAACAAACAAACAATAAAAACATAGTAAATTAGATTTGTCTATAGTAACCTTCTACAGCAAGGTTGATGGATAATCAACCTTTTCGCAAAAAGAGGGACCCCTTTAACTCTAGTACTAATACAACAAACCCCTTTAGGAAAGATTTTTCTGAATGAACATAATCCAACTGCTTATATATTTGGAAAGAAATAAAGCAAGAGAGAGCAATAACATCGAATTGCACTAGAATGTTGTGACATCTATTTAATGCCATCATTATCAGAATGTATTGGTGACAGTGTGTGCTCATCAGCAGGGTTTATATTTTTATGCACGTTCATTAGTCTTTTTTGTTGTTGTTGTCCTTTCTTGATACAATTTCAAACACTGTCCATACAATTTGAAAGTGATGCACACATAAAGACAGCTATGTCTGCATGACTGTCAGTGTACAGTTTTTATATAAAAGCGAGTGCCATTACTACACATGACTGTGATTTAACATGGATTATTTCTACCAAACCGACATCAACACACATGGTGCACAGAATGCCAATCAATTAGGCACAGTAGGGCTTTACATTCCAGACTTCAGGATTGTTTTCTCAGTCCAGCACCAGACTGTGGAATCTTATTCTTTTAGGCTTGCCTCAGCTGAAGAGACTAATATATCAAGAGGCCTCAGAGTAGACTTTCCAGAACACCTGTTTAAGCGTATATTTTATCCTTTGCTTCTTTGCTAGCTGGATAAAGAGAAAAATATATTTCTTTCTGGTGTGGCCTAAATTGGAGCAATATGACAGGCTTTTCCGCACATTTTGATCAAATTGCAAGTGATTTTTCACTGCCCGTTGCAAGTAGTAGTGAAAAAGAAAAGACATAATGCTGACTATGAAAGCTTAATGAAAAATGCATGGTTGAATTAATTGCATTGCAAAAAAAAATAAAAAAATTTATAGGGCATCAGGGATGGCTTGCTCCAATTTACCAACTTTTTTTTTTTTTTTACTTGGATGCATTGTTTTTGGCTTGTTTTCATTCAGCACTCAAATGTAATACCACGAAAATCACTTAAAAATACAGCCGTCGACATACCTGCTCTGTTGACTTAGACATTTTGATTAAAACTCCTGCTAGTTTTAAGGCAATAGCTAGAAAAATAATGAGGCTAAGGTTAGCTCTGTAAGTATTAAATAAAATTTGTAGGCACTTGTAACCAAAGTAAGCAAATGGGATCTAGGTTGAAACGTAAATGTCTTTGTTCTTTGCTTTTCCATAAATCATGTCTAAGGTCCATGTCCTGATTGCACATGCAGTTATCAATGGCAAACACAAATGTAACAATAATAAACTGGAATCTCAACCACTATGGAATGCTGAAACCCTGATTTGTACAGGAACAAATTAGACTGCAAGGAACACGTCCCAACTCACTGTGTGTATATATAGGTTAATGAGAAAACAATGAGGCTAATTACAAGGGACAGGGGCAAATACTGATCAGGCTGACAGTTTCCAAAGCACATCTGGAGCAGGAAGAAAAACATCATCTAAAATCATAACAGTTGTATTTTTTTAAATGGACGTTCCACACTTAAAGTATTTTCCCCACATAAAAAAAAAATAAAAAAAATAATTTTGTTCCAAGTGCACATCCACAAAGCAAATCCCACATTTTGAAAGAATAACTGAAGACCACACCTTTATTTCGTGCATGAATTTATGTTAATTTCTTTTGTAGGAATTTATGTACAGTTATCAGCTGTGTTTTGCTGTCATAGACAAAAACTGCACACTGTCAAGCTCAGTATGATAAATGTTTCAATTAATGCAAGCTCATTTTCTGCAAAAACTTGGCTCACACTGACTGTTGATGTAAGCAGGACGTAGTAATTTTCTTTGATATAATCGCACAGTTTGAAAGTCTTTTGAGTTTGAGATCATGGTCAGTTCGGAACAGTAAGGTTATCATTTGATGTTGCATTGAACACTGCATTTCTCCTATAGCCTTAACTGACATACAACATGTAATTGTTATCATAATTACAAAAGAGTGCTTTTTTCCCACAATTTGTTTTATATTTCTTAGTAAAATAAATATTTTAAAAATGCTGAATATAAAAAAATGTTGATATCCTACAGTACTGTGCAAAACTCTTAGGTGCCATATTATCTGTAGTACAAATTTTGTTATATAAGTTTATTATGTCTGCATTGTGCAAGACCATTCCCTACATAAAACACTAAAATTAATGAATAAATAACATTACAGAAGAATATTTGCATGTCTGTAAAAAAAGCGACATATTACATGACAGACCAGATTTCAGATGAAGAAAAAAAATCAATATTGTAGACTCCTGGGTTTTGCATGAAAATAGAAAGGAAGTTACTAAAAGAACTCCTATTCTCCAGCATGCTCAGTAAAACCTAACAGCTGTTTTAGTTACACTACTGCTTATGTTCAAGCAAAGAGTTTCCACACCAAATATTGACCGTTTATTGTTTATGTTATTACTTAATGCTTTTTATAGAAGTTTCTTTAAATGTAGAAATGTTTTTTTCAAAAGCATCATTGCTTGTGGCTTTTGTTTGGATGTTCCCAAGACTTTTGCACAGTACTGTAAATAAAACAGCTGTTAGGTTTTACTGAGCATGCTGGAGAATATGAGTTCTTTTGGTAACTTCGTCACACTCGCTCCTTTCTATTTTCATGCAGAATCCAGGAGTCGACATTTATTGATGTTTTTTTTCCCTCTCCCATCTGAAAACTAGTCTGTCATGTTATATGTCGCTTTCTTTACAGGAATGCAAATATTCTTCTGTAATGTTATTTATTCAGTCATTTTAATGTATCTTTGTAGGGAATGGCCTTGTACATAATAATGCAGACATAATAAACTTATATAACTAAATTTGTACTACATATAATATGGCGCCCAAGACTTTTGCACAGTACTGTAATTTATTAGGCTAATTCTGAAGAGGATCATCAATGAAAGTAGTGAATGTTGGTCAAACCCCACTGAGCATCATTTTATGTAATACAAGGGGTGTTCAATTCAAACCAGGACTTTTGATTGTGCAGAATAACAGAACACTGTTATAAGAGTAAAAATTGCCTTTACTTCTTTATATAATCTCTTGCTACACTAATGCACTTATCCCAGTGTTTCACTAGTGCTTGTATTCCATCAAGGTAGAAAGTTTTCTCAGTACGCCAGAGCCATGATTAGACTGCCTGCTTCACGTCATCGTCAATGCTGAATCGTTGGCGTCCCAGAAACTCCTTTAATGGCCTAAACAGGTGGAAATCGTTTGGAGCGAGGTCAGGACTGTAAGGGGGATGTGGCAATAACTTCCAGCCAATTTCCTGTAATGTGCATGTGGTGCAGTGGGCAGTATAAGGTCATGCATTGTCCGGCGAAAACAGAGCGCCTTTGGTGATCAAACCAGGCCATTTTTTCCCCCTGAAAGTATTCCACTCACTGAATGTTCACAGGAGCAACTGCAGTGGGCTCCAAGCCATCTCTGCCGTTATTGTCACTCAAGGACATACAGACTTCTTAAAATTTTTCTATTACAGTCTCATCACTAGCGCTAGAAGTCTTCTGTAAATGTCAATAGTAAATTTCTATTCTGTTTTCACTGTCAGTATATGCCTGCTTACAGATGGATGAAAGAATTCTGTTCTTGACAAAAAAGTTGAGCAAACTGCATCCTATGTGCTATATAAAAGAGACGGCACTGAAAGTAGCAATGTTTAAATAAAAGAATGGAGGAGGGGCTTCACCCCTTATGTCCAATAATCCCATCATCCGAGAACAGGGCAGGGGGTCAGTATCCATCGTGGGCTATGAGGATGGAGATGGAGGAGGAAGATTGAATGGAAGTGCACAGCTGGCACACTGCCAAGGCCAACCAGTAATGAGGCAAGATGGCCTCCAGAGAGAGAGAGAGAGAGAGAGAGAGAACTCATAAGCCAGCAAACCAGTGTGCAAACCATTTAAAGACAGACCTACAAACTAGGGTTTTACAGAGTACAATCACTCACAGACTTAAACAATACAGATGCAAATAAACAGTCTGTAAATAATTGGACAGGTTTCAGGGCATTGGTTTAGCAATCCAGCACACTGTGTTTGAAATTCAACAACGCCTACATTTACATTTATCGATCTGGCATTGTGGTACTGTGGGTAGCATTTCCGACTCACAGGTCTAGGGTCCCCGGTTTGAGTTACTGAGCTGCTAAGTTTTTGTTCATGTTGCTGATGTCTTGGGTTTACTCTTTGGTTGTCCCATTTTCACCCACCACCCAAAGCATGGAGTACTGCATTAGCTACCCTAAATTGTCATATACTGTTTGAATGTGTGTGTGTGTGTGTGTGTGTGTGTGTGCGCGCGCGCGCGTGCATGCACGGTATGTCACAATGAACTCTTATCCCATTCAAGGTGTGTGCCCTTGTCCTGCAGCCAGTGTTCTTGGGATAGGCCAAGGATCCACCATGACCCTGAGCTGAAAATGGTTAATGATTAATAGAGGTTAATGATGATGAATGACTGAATTTGTCAGTGTCCATTTATCAAAACAACTTACAGTTGACATGTGATACAATTCAGGCGGTTTATGGTTAGTGGACTTGCTTTAGAATCCAAAACTTTAGGCTGTGAACTGAGAGACTGAGTCTCCATTGCCAAAGACCATGAGATTAAAGTGCAGAATGGCATTTTTTATTCAACGTTATTTGCATATATGCTTGGTGAGCCATTTAGAAACCTCATATCCTTTAATGCATACTTCCTGAGTTTTAGAGAACCACAAGCAGTTGGACAGTGACTAGTAATTTGGTTTTACATTATACATAAAATGTATAATGCTGCAATAATCTGTGGCTAAATGAAATAGGTGTAGAGATGTAGCATTCCAAATGTAGTATTTTGAATTGGACTCTGTTGGTGTTGCCAGACAACCTGAAGGCTAAAGATGTGCTGGATAACACTTGTATTTTAAGCAGAGAAGGTCACTGTGAGGCCAAACAATTGCAAGAAATCAGAGTCAAATGAAAACATTTCATATGCCTAAATGTATTATTTTGTATGCTGATGATAAGAAAGAACATGGTGATCTAGTAAATTGGACACCAAAGTAATAAATTACAATAATCTAAGAATATGTTGACCTGTCGTTTCAAGAACTTGTTAATTGGAAGAAAAAAAATAAACTCATTATTGTAAAGTGTGAATCACTGGAAAGCTTGATGAGTGGAAGTGGAAGTTTGCAGTTTGGTTGAAAATGACTTAAAAGCCTGTAGTACTCAGAGCCTGTAGTACTAAATAAATAAACCTAACAATATGTCTAATAAACAGATGAGCTACAGATTAAACTGCATCAGACTGATGGAATGGGGAAGGTACAGAGGAGAAAAGGGAACTGATCTTGTTTACTACCTCGGTTATAAAAACATGATGGCATGCGAACACATAGCTGGAAATAAAAGTGGGTCATTTACCATTATTTACGATGTGTTTGTGGACGTGTTATTTTATATTTTTGGGTGCATTTCACATCAACAAAATAGTACAAAAACAACCACTTTATAAATGGTGTAATCTGTGGTTTAGTTTATTCTATTCAAAAGTATTCGCTCGACTGCTTTCCCAAGCATATGAACTTGAGTAACATCCAATTCTTAATCCATAGGGTTTAATAGGACGTTGGCCCACCCTTTGCAGCTGTAACAGCTTTAACTCTTCTGGGAAGGCTTTCCACAAGGTTTCGGAGTGTGTTTATGGGAATTTTTTTTTACCATTCTTCCAGAAGTGCATTTGTGAGGTCAGACACTGATGTTGGACGAGAAGGCCTGGCTCGCAGTCTCTGCTCTAATTCATCCCAAAGGTGTTCTGTTGGGTTGAGGTCAGGACTCAGTGCAGGCCAGTCAAGTTCTTCCACACCAAACTTGCTCAGCCATGTTTTTATGGATCTTACTTTGTGCACTGGTGCACAGTAAAATGTCCTAGGCAAACTAAAATAAATAGGTGTAATTTTTAAAAATAAAGGATTTATTTATCAAAATTTTATTTATCAAGATTTTATAACCAATTTTACAAAGCTTCAGAAATGCAGACCGCCTGTGACACGACACATGTCAAGTGTGTAGTCCAGCTCCTGCCAAACACGCTGTTGCATATCTTGTGTAACATTCTCCAGTGCCTCAGTTCTCTGCTTGAGTTCCTCTAGGGTTGTAGCAAGACGGGGAATAAAGACCGGTCCTTTCACATATCCCCATAGAAAAAAATAACAAGGCGATTTAGGTTATTTTTAGTCAGGTGAACGTAGTGGCCATTTCAACAGCACATTGTCATTATCACTGAAAGAAAAAGTAAAAAAAAAAAAAAACAGTTAAACGTTAACTGAGCAAAACTTTGTAAAACTGAACTTTTTTTTTTTTTTTGCACGTCTCGTTAAAATTTGAGATCATCTGAGTGAGACCTGGCTATGTTGTTAGACTACGGAATTATGTAAAAAAAATTTGGGGCACCCTATACATGTGATATGTTCAGCACCGAGAACATGAATTTTTTTAAGAACATTAATATTTTTTAAAAACATTAAGAACATGAATATTCTTTATTAGAAAACTAAGATACGGGGTTTTTTTTTTTGACAGTTTTAAAATATTATGCCAATTTCCATGTTGTGTAGACGTACAGTATATTCGAAAAAATGATCAGAGCCAACAACTTTTTAAATAAATTTTTCAAGTAGATTTACGTATTTAAAGAATTTAAATACCTCAATTTATTAACGTCCGCACAAGTTCTGTCAGCTCCAGTCCCAACAGAAAAGCTTTCAGAACCTTTCAAATTTTCCACATTTTGTTATGTTGCACACTCATCTTAAAATGGGTTCAGATTCTTTTTCCCCTCATCATTCTACATACAATAATCCACAATGACAAATTAAAGACGGGGGCTTGGAGTGTTTTATTAATTTATATATAAAAAAAGACTAAAATATTCAATTTGCATAAGTATTCAGACCCATCATTTAGTACTTGGTTAAAGTAGCTTTGCCAGCAGTGACAGTCTGAAGTCTGCTTGTGAATGAGGCTTCTAGCTTGGCACACCTTCCTTTTGGCAGTTTTTTCCATTTTCTTTGGCAGAATCGTTCAAGCACAACCGCATTGAATGGGCAGCGTCAGTGCACAGGTCTCTCCAGAGATGCTAGTTCGGATGTCGACTCTGGGCCACTCCAGGACTTTCACAGACTTATTCTGAAGTCACTCCGGTGTTTTTTTTTTTTTTTTGGCCGTATGCTTCGGGTTGTTGTCTTGTTTACATGTAAAAATTGTCGCTCCAACCTCCAGATCCTGAGCGCTATCGGTTTTCACTCAGGATATCTCTTTATATTTCTGCATTGATTTTCCCCTCTACACTGCCTAGTCTCCCAGTTGTAGAAAAACATCCCCAGAGCATTATGCTGGCACCACTGTGTTTGACTGTTTTAACAAGGTGATGTGCAGTGCCTAATTTTCTGATTCGAAATAGTTCAGTCTCCGTTTCATTTGACCTGAGAATTTCATTTCTCATGGACTGAAAGTGCTTCTGGGGATTTCTGGCAAACTCACAGCAGGCTGTCATGTGCCTTTTAGTGAGGAATGACTTGTGTCTGGCCACTCTAGGCCTGTGTGGTGAAGTGCTGCAGAGATGGTTGTCCCTCAGTAAAAGCCTCTCCACAAGGGAGCTCTGGATCTCATTTATAGTGACCCTTGGGTACTTAGTTATCTGTCTGTGCCTGATTACTTAGTTTGGCTTGGAAGCCAGATCAGGAAGACTGTTAGTTGTCCCAAATCTCTTCCATTTGAGAAAGGTGGAGGCTACGTTTCTATTAGGCACTTTCAATGAAATGCAGAAATGTTCTTGTATCCTTCCACTGTTGCACAGAACTACAGATTATTTTCTCAACCTCATGGCTTTGTTTTCACTCTGACATACACCATTTACTGCTAGGTCTTGTATAGACAGGTGTGTGTTTCCTAATTGTGTCCAACAAATTTAATTAGGCACAGGTGGACTCTAATCAAGTTATAGTCCAGCAATAGGATTAGTGTGCACCAAAGCTCAATTACAAATGTCATAACAAGTGTCTGAGCACTAAAATATTACAATCTTTATTATTATTATTATTATTATTATTAAAAAATTAAATAAACTATAATAAAAAATATAAAAATATTAATAAACTATAATTATTTATATATTTAAATAACAATAATTTAAATAATAATAATAAATAAACTTAAAAAAATAAAAATAAATCATAAATATAAAATAATATAAGAAATAATTTTTACTTTGTAATTGTGAAATATTATGTGTAGATTTGTTGCGAACAGAACTCCATCCTATAACTCAAAACGATTTGTCCCCATGCCTAGTGACCTATAATAATAGTAATAGTACAATAGTCATTTTTTCTCTGTAGCATACATTTTGAACACACTTGTGCTACAGTATGCTTCTTCTTGATTCCCACAGCATCTCAATGCGCCCTGTATTTCAGCTTTTTCTCAGCATTATTGGTAAGAAACAACTGGATTTGTTAAAGTATTTAAGGAGAAACTCAAAGTGTGCCCATAGTAATAATGTGCATTTGTAATGTATGTAGTCTGATAATGGTGATCATGTAATAATGATGCCTGATTATGTACAACACTGGGTAACATTGTCGATAATTTACTTATTTTGACGCATAATTTCAGCCTGGATGATGGCTTCTCATTTTCACGAACAGTTAAACATTATACTTCATCACATAAAATAATAAAGCATCTGTAAACCATAACAATGTATATAATATGAGTGTAAGTAAGCTGATCAGCTTTAATGCAATCAGTGATATTATTATTTCAGGTTGAAGCCCATGTACATGTCTGCTTGTCTTTCTGAACGGCAGAACTCTCTGCTTAACTTAGTAATACAAAGAATCCTATGCCTTGAAAAAAAGTCTTTAGTATTTAGCTTTTTGAAATAAATAAATAAGTTCTTGTTAAGCTTAATTACTTTTTTGTTATTTTAATACCAAGATCCTTGACTGAAAAACAGATACAACAGAAACTGGGAACATTATGAAAAATTTCATTCTAAATGAAGCATAGGATGTGCATAATGTTTGTGTGATGTTATAAAATGATTTCCATTAATAAGTCAAATATGATATTTTTAAAGAATATAAGTAGAATTAATATAAGCCATTGGTAGTTCTGTATTAGGGTTCTCATCTTTCATTTAGAAGATTCAGGTTTGTTTTCCAGCCAGTGCCTTAACCCAGCCACGTTGACTGCAGGGACATCCCCAGTACTAGTTTTAAGCCCAGATAAAAGGAGGGAGGATTGGGATGGGAGGGGCATCCAGAGTAAATCCTGTGGCAAAAGAAATATGCAGAAAAAGGAATTTCCGCTGTGTTGATCCCTAATGGTAGCAGCCAGAAGAATAAAAACAATGTAGAATTAATAGAACTATCATAAATGGACATGGAATGTAACCCGAATCTGTTGTGTACAGAAATAGCGTATCATACATGCCTTACATAAACATTGAAGTATGAAAAACCGAATGTCTTTGTCCTGTGACCACCTTTTCCCATCTAAAGTGTAGCTCAATCCAAAAAATGTAGGCTTACCATTGGCCTTATCGCTTCTGTTTCTCCATCTTATGCTCTCTTTATCCATCTTTTTCTCACTTCTGGAGTGGTTGTGTTTGTGCCATATTCTTTAAATATATGAGTTATATACAGTTATGTACATATACAGTACAGTACAAAAGTTTGGACACACCTTCTCATTCGAAGTTTTCTTTATTGTGTTCTTTATTGTGTTCTTTAGCCCAAACGTGTCTCTTCTGCTTGTTGCCTGTCCTTAGCAGTGGTTTCCTAGCAGATATTCTACCATGAAGGCCTGATTCACACAGTCTCCTCTTAACAGTTGTTCTAGAGATGTGTCTGCTGCTAGAACTCTGAGTGGCATTGACCTGCTCTCTGATCTGAGCTGCTGTTAACCTGCGATTTCTGAAGCTGGTGACTCGGATGAACTTATCCTCCGCAGCAGAGGTGACTCTTGGTCTTCCTTTCCTGGGGCGGTCCGCACGTGAGCCAGTTTCTTTGTAGCGCTTGATGGTTTTTGTGACTGCACTTGGGGACACTTTCAAAGCTTTTCTGCTCATCATGGTTGTATAGAGAGGTCGGTTTAAACCTGTCTGACTATTCTTCTCAGACATGTCGTAACAAGACATATTAACCTGCAGAATTGCTTCTCATTTGACTTATTATTATTATTATTATTATTATTATTATTATTATTATGTGTTTCAAACCATTTGCGTAAACTCTAGAGACCAGCAGTTATTGAAATATTCAAACTAGCCCATCTGGGACTAACAACCATCCCACAGTTGAAGTCACTGAGATTCCATTTTCCCCCATGCTGATGTTTGATATAAACAATCACTTAAGCTCTACATCTGGATTTGCATGATGTTAAGCATTGTGCTGATTGAATAATTGTATGATTAAGCAGGTGTATTTTGTTTTGCAAATGTAACTTTAGATGTTTTGGCACTGTGGCCTTGTACCACCAGGGTTGAGGGGTCGAATCTTGCGTACGGTCTGTGTGCATGGAATTTGCATGTTCGCTCTTGGCTTGGCGGGGTTCTTCCTGGTACTCCAATTTTCTCCCTAAGTGCTCACTCAGAGTTTTCACTTTAATGGCACTCCATCAGTGGTTTACCCTGTCTCGTGCCCAGAGTCCCTAAAGATACGCTCCAGGCCCCCCACAACCCAGGATAAATGGTATAAAGAATGAATGAATAATTTTTTTTTTAAATAAAAAAAACAAAATTATTATGTGTGATAAACTATAGCAACCATTTATTGCTGAACATTTCTTACATTAAGAAGTCTGTTAAACAAGCATATCAAGAAGCACATTGCAATGTCTCTTGCAACACTAACCACAGGCACGTGGGGTTAAAATGACCTTTTAATATTACAACATCCAAATGTAATTGTGCTGAGCAAGCTTGGGTGTGGTGTGTAATTAATTTAATGGCTGATTAACCTAAACTACTTGCTCTTTGTGTGTTCTCAGCTTTTTTGAAGCTAGAACAAAATCCTCAATAAATGGTACAACTGTAAATATATTGTGGACTGGTAGGATTTAAAAACAGGAGAAAATGCGTTTGTAATGATCCAGTTTTTCCTTCACTTCTCGATAGCAGACTGATGATCCACGGCTCAATCTTTCTTCCAAATAAATCTCTACACATGGCAGTTGTGCAGTGACCTAGTTTAGCATAAACTCACAGTGTGTAAGCTCCCATGAGGCTTCTTATAAAAAAAAAAAAAAAAAAAAGTTGTGATATGAGCCCCTTCATTCCCAAGCTAACGCAGCAAACTTTTGTATGCTTGTGGCCAAAAAGCTCGAAAGAAGAGACTACTATTAATCAACATGAGGTGGAAATGGGATGGCGGAAAACGGAAAGAACACATGTATTATGTCAGTATATTTCCTGTATAGAGACTGTTCAATGAATAAACAACTAAACACCCCACTGTTTTATTTACAGTTTACGAGGGCATCACACTGCAAAATTGCTTATTACAAGCAATATGTTAATATGCTTACATTTTATTGTGAAATCGGACACATTGTAGATACAATAAATAGCAGGAAATCTATCAATATGCTCTGGCATTTGTCTGCATTGGAAAGCCTGGAGATAAATACTTTGAAATATCTTCAGTCCAAGATCAAATTAAGTGTGTGAAAGATGAGTGCACAGAAAAAGCCAAACTCTAACAGTGCAGTAATGCAAAACATCAAATATAAAGATGGTACCGAACCATATCAGATAACAAATCAGACCAAAAATACTAAAGCAAATAAATCAAGCAGAGAGGTATAGCTGAAACATTACAAAGCAATAGAAGACGGATACTCTTGATGACCAAACATGATCAGCTTAGTCTGATAGCAGTCGATTGCATCCTACATCTATTTGAAAGCTCTTCCTAAGGCAGTGCATCTCAACATGACCTGGTAAGCAACACACAACTTTGTTCTATTCACTTCCACTGCATGAATAATAGATGGAGAGTACATGCTGCCTAACTTCAATGGGATAAAAATAAACCCCTGCTTTCATGTGTCATAGAGGAATAAAGAAAATGAAAGAATGCCTGTAAAACCTTTTGACTTGGTAGACCTGGATTTACATGTACTGTAGGTGTGGACATAAAAGCTGAGGCAAAAAGATGAAAGTTAAAAACACATATCTATACAGTTCACTCACTCACTCACTTATCGTCTATACCGCTTAATCCTGTATTCAGGGTCATGGGGGGCCTGGAGCCTATCCCAGGAGACTTAGGGCACAAGGCGGGGTACACCCTGGACAGGGTGCCAATCCATCGCAGGACACACACGCATATACACACTCGTACACACACTATGGCCAATTTGGGAACGCCAATTAGCCTAACCTACATGTCTTTGGACTGTGGGAGGAAACCGGAGAACCCGGAGGAAACCCACCAAGCACGGGGAGAACATGCAAACTCCATGCACACAGAGACGGGAATCGAACCTGGACAGTGCTAACCACTAGCCTTATGTATACAGTTATTTAAAAAATGTCAGGTCTGGTTTAATTTAGGGTTAAAATCCAAATACATACACATATATTTAGACTATTAACAGATCGCACGTTACACAACTAATAACCATTTATACCTTATGGCTATGATAAAATAAAAAATCGTAGAACCAGATGAGGCCTGGTTTGTTTTATACACATCATGATTCCACATGAGGGATGTATAATGTCATACTAAAAGAGTATCACCTTATAAAGTATAAATATCACATAAGGCACAGGGAAAAGGCCATGACCAAGTTTGAAAACAAAGTGTTTTCTGTCACAGCCTTGTTGTTTTCCCACTGTACATTTCTGGCATCTTATGAATGCTGGAAGCACATCAGAAGAGAATACATGCAGTTCTTTTTGTTTTAAGGATGGAGAAAGGGGTCTTGCTCAGCCCACAGCATGTTCTATTTCAGAGTCTGGATTCAATTAAGCTGGGAAGTAAGGCAGGGTTAATGCAAAATAATTAAAGCCATATTTTTGTGATCTTGCTGCAATGTCTCCATATTACTGCTGCTCAAGGAAAAAAAAAAAGCTAGCCTCATAATTTACTCTCTTGGGGAAGAAAGGTAGAAAACTTGCACTCAGACTGAAATGTAAAGATCACCTGCATTTATTCCAATATAGCCAGAACAAGAAGGTGAAAGAAATGAAGGTGCAACCTCTTTCATATAGGACTGTAATTTGTCTGCTGAATTTTTGCTGGTGTAATCCCAACACAAAAATTATTTTGTGCATTCTTTGTAGGATGTGAGACTGCATAGCATTAATTATAAAAACAACTTACTATTGTTCTAAAAAAAAAATGCTGTGCGCATCTTGGATTTGCTTGCATATGCATAGTCTTCCCCATTGTGATCACCTGACGAAGTCTGTTCCACAGGAGCAACACTTCTGCATATGATATTTATGAGAATATGTATCAGTTTCTTTTGAATTTACTCTGGACTGGGTCAGTTTTATTTTAAGTCAGTGTAAAAAGTGTGCTGAACACATATATGAAACCGACAGGATAATCTATTTACATAGGATACATTTTTATCAAATCTAAAAGAAGAAAACACACTATTATTACTAGCACCGCCAGGGTCGGGGTTCGATTGCAGGCTAGGCTTGATGCCCGTCTCTGTGTGCATGGAGTTTGCATGTTCTCCCCGTGCTTGGTGGGTTTCCTCCGGGTACTCCGGTTTCCTCCCACAGTCCAAGGACATGTACAGTAGATTAGGCTGATTGGCGTTCCCAAATTGCCCATAGTGTATGAATGAGTGTATGTGTGTGTGCCCTGCAATGGATTGGCACCCTGTCCAGGCTCATGCCCTAAGCCTCCTGGGATAGGCTCCAGGCCCCCATGACCCTGAATACAGGATAAAGCGGTATAGACGATGAGTGAGTGTATCTTGGATAAATATATAAACTGGTACCTTCCAATCATATAATTGTCTCCTGGACTGCTGGAATATTCATTCATTCAATCAAAGCATCCATATACAGTCACCCTTTACCAGCCTCATTTTCTTGTTCTCTATTTTGAAGTTAATAAGACAAAGACTTCTAAATTTATTAACAGCAAAATTTTGAATACATAATTATCTTGGTTGAATGACAACACAGATGTTTTAAAGCCTTTTAATATCCGTTCTACAATTTCCTTTGAATTAGCTGTTTCTATAAAGAAATAAGCTCGTATAAGAATAATCCTATGGGAATAATAATTTATGGGATAGCTAGAACTACTGGCAGAGCCATGCTGTTTTTGAGAAATAACACAAGAATTCCACAGCACCGGGGTATAGATTTTCCTTTAGCCATGTGCACATCTAAGGAATTTTGCGTTAGTCATATTTCAGTATATCAAACAAATAAAATGTTAATTGCTTTGCTTTTTATTGGTGTGTGAGTTCTGATCGTGCTTCCGATAGGATCTGAGAGATGCGACATGCAACATGAAATGAAGGCAGTCATGTTCGGTGCACTCTGGGCCAGATAAGTTGAGAGATAAGGCAGATGAAATGTTTTCCTCCTGGGCAGGCAGCAAGCAGAAGGCCTGGTGAGAGGGAAAATTGGGCCTCTGATGGTCTTAGCTTTCCATTTCCACCCTGAGGTCACTACATTTACACCTAATTACACTGCTATGCAGTTTGAAGCCCTCCACACATTCTTACACCGTCCACACAAAGGGTGAATTGGTCTCCCTTCTCATATCTGATGAAGAAAATGAATGGTTGAGAGACGGATTCACTGATGTGCTTGTTTAATAATGTGAATAAATTATATCAGCTGGAAAATACTGATATTCACAGCACATGATTGATGTCCATGCTGGAAAAACGCTCTACCAATTCTTTCACCCTCTTTCTTCTCCTGCTGTGAATGTGTGTCCTAACATATTTAAGCTAGTCATACAAGATTTTCTCTTTGAAATATCAAAGGCTTTTTTTTTTTGTTTGTTTTGACATTGTTCAGAACATTTCTGCCTGATAGAGGTTTGGGTGGAGCAATGTACTATGTGCCAACTTTCCTGAGGACTGACGCAAGACTAAGAAGAAGGCAAAACAACTCGTTCACCTCTAACTGTCAAAGTGCAGATAGGATTGTGGGAGGAAAATAAAAATCTGATGCTTTTAGCAGATATATTGTGGAGAAAAGGTGCTACACTACAATTAAAATATCTTAATAAATCGAAACGATGCTCAAATTACATTGTGAATTATGCACATTTTAAAACAAATTCAGTATTTGAAAATGTTGAAAACACAAGAAGATTCCTGGTAAAAAAGAAAGAAAGAAAAGACGTAAAAGCAGTAAGGAAAGTAAAAGCAGACAGATTATCAAACACACAGGCACTTTTAAACTGGGGTAATTTCTTTACCAGTTACATGCATCACAAAATGGAAAATGAAAAAGAAGCAAGGAACGGGATGACATGAAGATTTGCAGTCCCCCCACACTGACGGGCATTATTCAGCTGTTGCGGTAAGATTGTAGGTCAGAGAGTTTATGTTTCCTCTGCTCCATTTTTATTAATAAATTTAAAGTGCACTGTTGGGTATATGTCTTTTCCTTTGTGTATAATTAATATTGCTTCTCTAGCCTATTATATATATATATAGTTTTCTCTGTACATTGGACAGAACTCGCTCTTTCAATGATATCTTTACGATTCGTACATTGGAGGACCGAAAACCAGTCTCAGAAAAATTCTGCATGTCTGTATGTCTGTCTGTATATCTGTATGTCTGTCCAACCGATTTTGTCACAGCATCACACAAAACTGGCTGGACAGAATGTAATAAAACGAATCCTTGGCTATTTTCCGCAAATTAAATCTGCGGCATAAATGAAATCAAAATGTTGAGTAGAAGGGACGTTATAAGCAGTTTTGTGCCAAATCATTTTAAAAGACACACGAACGTGCGACACAGCATGGCTCACTCCAAAAAGAGGAAATGCAGTAAGAAAACTGAACCTTAAAAGATGTGTGAACAGATCATTGAATGTTTATTCTTCCTGCGGGAAGTTTAAAACCAGTTCGTCTTATATGTTTTGCATCCGCGGTGATAATAAGAATAAGTAACTTGAAAAACCCGTATGAGATAAAAGTATGTTATGTATGAGATGTATGTTAGAGCAAACATATCCGGAGCAGTCCGAGGTGGGGGCATGCAACGTACCTGAACTTAGCGCGTCCGGTTATGCGCAAAAAGTCTAAATGTTGAGTAAAAGTGGTCATGAACAGATTTGTGAGGAATTTAATAATCTACTTAATGCAGGGACCATAGCTGACGATGAATGAAATACAACATTACAAGATTTTATTTTTCTGTGATAATAAATTAGGCATAGAGTTCTGCCGTACAGAAAGAGAGACAGACATGTATATTCTATTGTGCAAAAGTTTTGAGCCACCTCTCATCCCTTCATATTAAATTGAATTAGGCGGATTAAATTATTTGTGACAGGCTGCAAAGTGCCTAAAGGTAGAATGCAACCGATTATGTGTTATAATCTTATTTTCCTTCTTGTCTACTCAAACCAGTCAAGTATTCACCATCACCAGTATACTGGTCACCAGCCTGATCATCTGTCATCATCTGCGCCTGTGTCTCACTGGTTCATGCCTTAAGTTCGATGGGCTATTTATGCTTGAATGATACACTGGTCATTGTGTGGCTTAACAGCAAAAAAAAACATTCATGTGGAACTGGTCAGGTACAGGGACTGGAATGAACATGAGAGCAAAAAACTGAAGGTAAAAAAAGAAGGTAAATATAACATACGAATAAATTAATGGTGTCTCAACGCTTTTGCAAAATACTTCGCGCACACACACACAGATATACACATAAGGTGAAAAAAATATTGCTTTCAGTTTTGTCTAAGACCATATGGATGACGGCTGTAAGCACAGGCTTAAATGCATGCTGACAGAGATGGAACGTTGTCGAGGGAGACATGTGAACTTGGAGGCGGTGTAGTGGGCCTAATGGACTAAACTTATTTTTTTTCATCCGCCTATGACAGCTAACATAATTAGGCATATTATGTTTTACAGCATGATGCAATTAGGCATTTGGGGGTAGTTACAGTATTATATCTCTAGTAAGGTGTTGGGTAGCTTATGCAAATAAGCTAGATACAAAAAACATTCAAAATAAAGCTTTGCCTGGAACTGAGGGGACTGACACAATAGTGGTGATTTGCTTCAACATATCCCAATAATACATATGATTCATTAGAAGAGGAGGAAAGAATATTTATAGTTTTGTTAATCTAACAAAAACTATAACATATTCATGGTGAATAACTGACATATTCTTCACATTGAGATCCAGTATAAACTGTAGGCTTGTTTTGTGTAAATGTGATATTTTGGCTTTTTAACTTAGAGCATTGATTAAAATCTTCCGTTTTAATATTGCTGATGGTCTCAGGTTAGATTTTTGATTGTGGTAAGGTGACAAACAAAACACAGCATGCACCGAATAAATACCGTAAGGCATGTTTTATTATTTTAGTTTTGTATCCTGAATCAAACTATAACCCATAACGATTACGTTCGGCATGTTATCTATTTAGTGTTATCTATCTACATGGTTTAAGCATTTTTGGAAAATTTCTGAGCTATTCCAGGAAATCATCTGAATGTAAATAATAGAGGACTCGTTTGGCAAGTATGTGAGTTAATATTGGATATCTTCAGCTATTTTTCTTTCCTTTTTTTTTTTTTTTTTTTGCTTGCAGTCTCCTCTGTAGGAAATAAAATCAGTCAGGTGACTGACATGGCTAATCAGGATCATTGCAAAATTTGGCCCTAGAAAATTCAGAAAACTCAGAAATTCATTATCATATTTAGTAAATAGTCACTAATCAGCCACCATATTAACTTATGTAAATAACATTGTTTAGCAAATATACACCAATAAACTGATGGCAGAGTCATGGGCACCCAAGGCCCATGTACGCCCACAGGGACCAAAGGCCAGCCCACACTGCCTGATCCCACAGACTACCAAAAACTACCAGCACAAACTATATAAAGTCATTGCTGGCCATGAAAGAAAGCAGGCAAAGGGCATAAGGTTGTTGACCCAGACTTTAAATTCCTCAGATCCCAATCCAAGCAATCTCCCAATAGGACGAGCTGGACAAACAGGCCCAAACCACGGAGACCCATCTTGCAACCCATAGCACCCAAGGGATGTACAGCTAATGTCCTGGTGCAAGACACCACAGCGCACCCCCAGAGTATCAACTGAGACACGCCCTGAGGCGGCACAAGAGGATCCTAAAACCTAGATGGTTTTACTGCTATGGCTGATAGGTGTACTTGTTTAGTGAGTTGTTAATGTGTTTTTTTTTTCCTACATCATCCTTGCTGCATCATTATTAAGAATAACTAAGCCATTGCCATGACAGATGCTACTATGTTGCACAGATGACATTGTATGATTTTATTTTCACACTTTACATATTTAACTGAATTTTATTTGATTCCTTCAGTGGATTGATCTTCATTTCTTCATACACTACAGGTGTTTAATATACAGCACATTTTAGCAAATTCCAGCGTTAGCCACATTAATGGTGCCATGCTAGTGTATTCTCTTACCTATATTGATATTTGATCCATCCTTGCCTGATCCAAAAAATGCCCTTAATAGAAAAAAAAAAAAAAAAAAAAACTTTTACTTCACCACAGGAAGGGTGATCTGACAGATCTTTTTAATGTAATCAATGTACTCCCCATTAAACCAGGTTTTAATGTATCATCTACAATCAGAATTATTAACACTCCTTAATAAACTAAATAGCATTTACATAGTGTATTTTGTCCTGCAAACACTGGTGCAAATATTTACTGGAAGACTAACAATTAATATTTGGAGCCTTTGGAGCCTTCCCTGGAGACAATAACCTCAGCGAGTCTCTTCCATAACATTGATTCTGTGTTCCAGCAACCAGTGTTTTGAATTGGATCTATGTGTGGTGTCAGTATGTCAAGTCGGCATACACAGTACTTTCCTGGTAAAGACAAACACATTTTTATTTTATTCATAGCCAACACTATTGATATATTCAGCATAAATCAAAAGGCCAACAGCGTTCATGTGCTAACAACCTGAACCACCAGCAACAAGACAGCCACAAAGCCTCAATGATCCAATGCCATATTTTACAGTGACTACAGTCTACAGTGGCTTTTCCATGTGTGGAGTTCTTTTCTTTTCTTTTTTTTTTTTTTACCAAACAATCTAAACAGAACGTAATTCCTTAAAGGAAAATTTTAGGCAATGTAATTTGTGGGTTTCTAAGAGGAAGAGCTTCTTTTGTGCAACCCTTTCAAACAGCATGTTGCCACAGGGGTAGGTATAAGATTCTGGCCTAAGACACAAGATCTTGCCTGTCTCGATTTGGACTTGTCCTGAATTCATTGGTATTCATTCTTGGACTTGTCTTGTTTTTGGCTTTTTCCAAGACACAATAAGCCAGCTGCACAGACTGTGTCACAGGACAGCTTGACAAACTCAGACTAAAGTGCTGTCTACCTCTTTCTGCATATAGCACATGATCTAACAAATGTCCATAATAGACTGGTATCAGGTCAATAGACTATAGACTAGTATCAGGTCCATCCATGACTAGACGTTTGGTATACACTCTTAGTGTATACTAAGAGTGTATACCAAACTGTATACCAAACGTCTAGTCATGGATATGGACCTGACATGGTTGGAATTTACACTATGGTTTTTAGTCTTTCCTTAATTCTTGCATACAAGAAATAATCCATTCTTCTAGAAAAGATAGCTTCACCCATTGGTGCAATGGATAAATGAAACCAGTTTGCTGAATTGGACTCAAAAAAGGATTTGATGGTCTTCAGTTTTGATTGTGACTTGGTTTTAAATTTTTTTGGACTTGACATTGACCTGCCTTGTCTACCTTAAAACTAGGTCTTGATTCAACCTAAGCTTGAAGTTTTCTCAGACTTGACAATGTGGGCCGTGACTGAAGCCCTACCATTATGCCAAACTTGTGACGGGTCTTTCTTGTGACGGGTGTTAAAACCTTTTTGGTTTTCCCAATAGTGATAGATGTTTATATGCGTGAAGCCTCTTATTTATACCATAAAGTAAGACGCATCAAACTTCTAGGAAACCTGGGTAATTTATTAAAAAATGACTGTTCTATATATTTATTTAAAATATTATTTAGGTTAAGCTGAGAAAGAGAGAATCAACTTTTTTCTGGGGTGGGGGATTGATTGTGACACAGTTGGTCAAAAACCAACTCTGCAACATCCATTCAGTCCAATGAATTATGTTATGTTGAAATAAGGGATTAGGTGAGAAAAGGAAGAGCTGAAAAAATGAAAAAATGTTAAATGCATTTAATAATAAATAATAAAATCCTTTAATTCACTGTTCCATTTTGAATCCAATGTGCTAAAATACAGCGCCAAATACATCTACAGTGGAAATGTTGTGGAAGAAGAAAGCTTTTCTATCCTATCTCAACAAAACACCCATACTGTAGATTTGTATATGATTCAGTGAGAGAGAGAGAGATAGAGAGGGAATAACTGTAATTAAAACCACACCAACGCCCGTTTCATATATATTTGATACTTAATAAAAAATCTAAATTTCATTGACTTATTCTAAGCATGTTACTTATAGCATTTTAAAATGACCCTCAATCTCACTGTCTTTCCTTAGGGGAAAAACTAGATCTGTCTCCACTTCTGTGTAATGACCCCTCATTACTGCTTTCAGAAACATTTATTGGTGTGCTACATCTTTTAGTAGGTTCATAAATATAGGGGGAAAGACCTCGAGGGAGCATGTTGGCTGTTCTATGCAGGTTAGCTTTACATTCTGTGAAGGAGAAGGCACTGGAGTGATTACACTGCAAGACAGCAAGAGAGGGACTTTCTTTTTTAGACGCTCTGAAAGCATGCCAGGGAAACCTAATGTGGACTTTCCAGTCACTGAGTCCCTGACATTTCCCCGAAATACAATAGTGAGAACACACGCGCGCACACACACACACACACACGCACACACACACAGGCACACATGCTCACACATGCTCTCTCTCTCTCTCTCTCTCTCTCTCTCTCCCTTACTCACACACACACACACACACACACACACACACACACACACACACACACACACACACACACACACACACACACACACACACACACACACACACACACACACACAGTGCACAAGAACTGTGCAATTGGATAATAGCCCTGGCTTGAATTATTGCATTACAGGAGCAGGGGGTTGTGTGGGTTTGAAGCACAAGACAACTACGCCTACTTAGTAGTTTAGAAGGACACCCAGACGTAATGTTTTTAAAGAAAAGAACAAGAAGATAAATAACTGTCTCTAATAAACTAAACCTTTCAGTGTCTTCTAAGCTGAAATCTTTAGTTGCTTCAATAAGAAACACATTAGGGTAAAAGAAATATCTTCTCCAACACTTTATCATTTTGTCCATAAGTGATCTCCTTTTTGTTTGGCTGTTTTTGACTCTATGTGCACCCCAGTGATGTGGAGAGGCAAAACCAAAGCTTTTAAATATTTTATTATAACTAAGTACCTTAATTTTTCATAAATACAATGCAATCTGCTTACTGTAGGTGGATAATAAAAGTGAACTACTTGTTTCCTACTTTATCTTTTAATTTTGCAGCCTATCCTGGGAGAATTTGGGCACAAGGTGGGGTACACACTGGACAAGGGTATCAATCCATTGCAGGCCACATACACACACACATCAGGCAATTTTGGGAACACCAATTAGCCTAATCTGCATGTCTTTGGACTGTGGGAGGAAACCGAAGGACCCGAAAGAAAACCCTCCAATCACGGGGGAGAACACTCAAACTCCATGCACACAGAGCCGTTGCAGGAATTGAACCCTTGATCCTGGAGGTGCGAGGGCACAGTGCTAACCACCATACCACCAAGCTGCCTATTTGTTTGGTTATTTATTCAGTTATTTAAAAAAATTTCTTCTTTGTGTTTTGGCATTGGGAAACGGCAGTTTAGGACATCAATGTTTTATTTTACAGCATTTGGAAGCACTGGAGGCGGCACGGCGGTGTGGTGGTTAGCACTGTCGCCTTGCACCGCCAGGGTCCGGGTTCGATCCCCAGCCAGGCTCGATTCTCGTCTCTGTGTGCATGGAGTTTGTCTGTTCTCCCCGTGCTTGTTGGGTTTCCTTTGGGTTCTCCGGTTTCCTCCCAAGGTCCAAAGACATGTAGGTTAGGCTAATTGATGTTCCCAAATTGTCTGTAGTGTGTGAATGAGTGAGTGTGTGTGTCTGTGCCCTTCGATGGATTGACACCCTGTCCAGGGTGTACCCTGCCATGTGACCTAAGTCTCCTGGGATAGGCTCCAGGCCCCCGGTGACCCTGAATACAGGATTAAGCGGTATAGATGATGAGTGAGTGAGTGAAAGCACTGGTCATACGGCATCAATCAGTGTCTTTAAGGAGTAGTTCCACTTCATATAATAATCCAATAGTCTGGGACTAGTAGTGAAAATGCATGTATTTTGCATATATTTTTCTTGATACAACTCTTTTCATTACTATCATTTCGAGTCTAATTGTTTAAGGCCATCTGAAAGTAGAGATTTTCTTCCATGTAATGTAACACGTAAAAGTCAAAAGTCCAATGTAAAAAGGAAAAAAAAAATCGATTTTTAAAAATCAAACAGTAAAATGATTATTGTGTTTTGTTGCTCTCTACTTCTATCAGCACTAGTGATGCTACAGCAATAAAAGCAGAAATGAAACAAAGTCAATGTGATTTTTTTTCCTATGTTGTTTGGTTTTTCTACTTTCAAGCACCAGCTGTTCCATTATGCTTTGCAGATCTTTACAACATTCAGGGCATTGGTCCGCCTGAAGGGATGGCTATATAATAGCGCCCCATAAGAGCTGGCCTGCTAGCCATGCACTATGGGTGACTCATACCTGTTTATGCCTTTCCCATGTTCAAGGGAACTCAAGGTTATCATGCAAATTTCTATGGCATTTTAGCGAGCTAAAAGGCCTAAATTACCGAGTCGCACATCATGATGTGAATGAGGAATGGCAGGCTACTGTGACTCTTCGCAGAATTTGTTGTGTTTAATCTGCGTCCCTCTGGGCCGACTCTCAGGCTGTCAGTTCTCACTGTGCTATGAATGCCTTGGTTTATAAAAAGCAAATTATGCAAATTCTGCTGTGCTTTTCCAGATAACACCCACTTCCAGAAAGACATGAACTCATTAGGAGCCGATGATGAGCCTCTGCTGCTTCTGTGCAAGGCTGTTTTAATTTCTGCTCCCATTTTATTCCTAATCCATCTTGACATATTTGACAATCCCAGACTTGCGGTGACTGAGAGAGCTCAGACCCAAAGGACTAGATGGAGAATATGTCTGCTGCTCAGTTTTCTTAAATCGGAGCTGTTAGCTGGAGGAAAGTCCTGCTTGACATCAATGTCACAACACTTATTTAGGTCAAAGCCTGAAAAGCTTTGGAACATGTAGATTGTATAAAAGCCAGACCATGAAAAGTCTGGCTTTCAGATGTTCACACTTATAGCATATCATGAGTTTTATGCGTCAGTTCCCTTTTGGCCTGCATGTCGAGGAGACGGTAAATCATGCAATACAAATTAAATTACTTTTGTATAGGCAGGCCAATATCGTATTTACTTTTGTGTGCAATTGTGTTCAGTTTTGAATTTTATCCTTGCCTTTGTCTGCCAAATAAAATCAAATGTAAGACAGAGGCACGGAAAAACACATAGCCACAAGAACAGGCTCAGTCAACCAGAGCGGCCTTTAAACATCAGAGTTTCCAATGCCCGTGCCCAGAGTTTATACAATATGCCAGTCAGCTTTGAAAAGACTATGTGTATGTCTGTTTTGCTTGTCTTTAAAGCCTGACATTAGCCAAAACTTTTGGCTGTTCGCAGTGGGATCACCAGTGTTAAAGTAAATCTCACTGCATTAAAAGCCCTGTCTGTGACGACAGAACAGTAACGAGTAAAGTAATCTCAGCAAAGTAATGTGATGGGTAAATGAAATTTTATTTTATTTATTTTTTTTTTTTAATTGAATTTTGGAATGGGGTAGTTTCATTGCTTACCGCTTTCCTATGAAGCTCATTTACACACCAATAAAAACTCAGATAATGCAAACTGTTTAAGAAAAATAAGTATCTATGGTGAATACATTGTAATGTGTAAGTCTACATAAGAGGCCTACATCGGTTTTCTGTAGTGAGTCACCCATAGTGCATGGCTAGCAGTCCAGCTATGATAATCCAGTCAATAGTATGATAAAGCACTAATATACTTTTCAGTGCACATGATCTTCAGTGCATTTTGAGTTTTACAAAATGCATTGCCATGCTTTGTTATTACTGCTACTACTGTCACCTATTAAGTAAAATCACATATGATAGGATACGTAATTATTGTATATACAGTCCTGTGCAAAAGTCGTAGGTCGTCTGTTTTTTTATCACCAACTTTTTTTTTTTAATTTAGAATTTATTTGCATGCCGAAAAAGAAATCAGACGATTCACTTTTCAGCCAAAAAAAAAGAGGAAGCTCCCCATTATATTCTAGTCTCTACAGCCAGTGAATAAAGTTAACATTTAAAGGTCCTTCTGATTTTAAGACGTTTCTCTTATTACCAGTTGCAAGGGAAAAAATGCATGTTTTAAACAGTAACAGGTTACGAAACACTGTTCAAATAAATCTTGATACAAAATAGAACCTTGTACTATTAAGCATGCTATTAGCTAGCTAATTTGCTGAAGAAAGCTACACTACCTCACTGGCTTCTACATCAAATAAGCAGGCTAATGTTGGTGCACATATGTTGGACTGCAGCTTCTTGCACAGTTGTACAGCAATTAATTTCCATGAAAATAATTGGTCTGCATATGAATATTAAAAACCATTTGATGTGTGTGTGTGTGTGTGTGTGTGTGTGTGTGTGTGTGTGAGAGAGAGAGAGAGAGATAGAGAGAGAGAGAGATAGTTGAATATAATTTCAAATATAATTGAAAGTTCAATATAACTACAATATAATACAATATAAATATTGGAAATGTAAGTAACAAATGGGAAATGAACACAGTACAGTCCTACCACATAGGTAGTGGCATTGCATAAACATTCTGATAAGGCAAAAAGGGAATGGAAAACATATTCTGTAGAACGTCAGGCAGGGAAGTGGTTTTAAGAGAAGGAATAATGGAAAAATAAAAAAAAAATAAAAAGAGAGGATGGGAAGTGTGCTGTTGCAACCAAATACAACTCATTACTAGACAGTGGAGTGCATGGGTCGTAAGTAGGTTTTAATACGAGTGTGTGTGTATGAAATATGAATATATCATGTGATCTATACTCTCACCCATCATGTATGTATTTTTTATGTATTCATCCTTACAGCAAAAAACTGATTCATTTTGTTCTTAGAACATTTTTAAAATGTTAATAATAATTTCTGATTTCATTTAGGTGTGTCTTCTCCTTCTTTGTATTATTAGTGGAATATATATATATAATAGTTATCTATCTATCTATCTATCTATCTATCTATCTATCTATCTATCTATCTATCTATCTATCTATCTATCTATATATGGTTTACATGTAGAAAGTATTAAAATGTTCTTCCTTTTCCAGCATTTAATGCTAACAAATGTATACGACAGTCTTCTTTTATGAAGTGTACAACTCATTACTAGACGGCTGCATGCATGGGTTGTAAGTAGGTTTTAATACGAGTGTGTGTGTTTGCAATAAGAAAATGAAATATGAATATATCATGTGATCTATACTCACCCATCATCTATACGGCTTTGTCTTGTGTACAGGGTCGCGGGGGCCTGGAGGTTTTTACTCAATTTTTTTCTCCAGACATGAGTGAGTGGCCAGATATAAAACTCAAGGGATAACTGAAGGCTATGGGGCTTTTCTCACATTCCCGACACTGTTCCTGCCAGTGCGCCAAATTGTATCGAATTTAAGTCCTCCATGTCACATTGATGTCACATTCCTTATTCACAAAACAGCCCTACACACGTCTTTGGTTGAAGTGCTGTCGTTGAAGTTGATGAGCCATCGGAGCCGGTATTTACAGACCTGACCTACATCAGGTCTAAATGTCTCAGGTCTTGAGTTTAAATGTAATGCAGATATACATATGGATTTTAGCATTAAGCTGATACAGATACAGAAAGTGTATTAATGTATGTAAAAAATAACTTGCTATTGATAGTCTGACAAGCCAGACAGCTAACTATATGGCACTTCTAGTGAAACTCTCAGATTTTGGGCAGATTGAGGAAGCAAAAAAAAAAAAAAAAAGATTGAAATATTTTCATGGTTATTTTATTAATTATTCTATACAAACTTACCCACGCATACCCACACTCTGGTCTCTGTTGCTCAGGGTTTCCCTCTAGTTACTGCAAGCACAAAAAGACATAGATGAATAAACTCATGGTAATCCCACGCAGGTGTGAAACATTACACATAACCTGCCAGTTTGACCCACGTCTCTTTGTTCACAGTCAATCCTTGTCCATGCCCACCACCCCCAATTGCTAGACTTTTTTTTCTGGCTCTAGTTTATTAATTCAAATACATTCTAGAACAACATACTTGTAGCTGAAAAACACCATCTTCTGCAAAAAAAGTAACTGGATACAGTAAGCTTTTTTTCAATTAAAGTGACTTCCTTTCTTCAAAAGCCCGTTGATATGGAAACATGGTGACGAGAAATCCAACTCACCAAACAGATTACAAGTTTCATGATTCTGACCTTTATGTCTAGATAAGCATACATTCATCTGTGGATAAATTAACCTTCAACTTCTTTCTGTCAGATGACTGATTGTGGTTGTGAGTGGTGAGTACAGTGTTTATACTGTATAATCAAGTTTATTTATGTTCCCTCTAGTTGTTGACGGGAAAGGGATTTTAGAAATAGTTGAAAGGTTAAAGCTAAAAATAAGCTGATTAGCTTTAATGTAATCAGCGATATTATTATTTCAGGTTCAAGCCCACGCACATGTCTGCCTGGTTGTCCATATGACAGAACTCTCTGCCTAATTTATTAATACAAAGAAATAAAATATTGTAAGGCCGCCTTGTTTACGCAAAGTTGTACTTCTTTTGTTCTCAGCCAAAAACACTCCCTATTCGGTGTCGGTACAGATGACAAATTGAAAAGACCGATCGGATAAAGATTAAGTTTTGTCTTAAAATGACTCTAGCACATTCAAATTCACTTATACTACGTCATCGCTGTTATTTCAGCTGTGAAAATACTAAACAATCCCAGTAAAAAAAAAAACAGTTTAGCTTTTCTAATTAATATCTATTGGTGACATCGAGCAATTAGCTTATTAGAAGCTTATTTTAAAGTAGATTATTAAATCCGTCACATAACTATTCATAACATCGCCTTTACTCAACATTTCGATTTCACTTTTGGTGTGAGTTAAACTTCAGGCAGATATCCAAGTATTGCAAAAGATTCTTTAAATTCTGTCCAGCGGTCGGTTTAAGATGCGCAGACAGTTTGGTGAATAATTCTTTCGATTGTGTCACGCTGCTTTGCGACAATGACACAAATAAAAGTGAATTGAATTGAAATGGTGCATGCGCAGTATGCGGTCAAAAACTGTGGTTTATAATCTGGCACAAATGGCTCATGAATTTCCTTCTATTCAACCTTATGATTATGGAGGACTGTCAAATTTTCATTAAATTCTGTCAAGCCGGTTTTGTGTGACGCTGTGACAAAATCTGACTCGACAGACTCAAATGTAAGAGACGTAAAGATATCATTTTGGTCAGAGCTCTGACTAATGTACAGACAAATCCCTTTTTAGGGCCCAAGCACTATAAGGTGTGCAGGACCCTCTTGTTTTCCTAAGGATTATTTTTTCCACCCTTTTGGACTTTTCGGGGGTCTTAACATGCTCAAAAACTCATGAAACTTGGCAGACAGGTTGGAATCTGCTGCCATCAGGATGCCTGAGAGTCTCGTGGCCCAGGGGCCCCCACACGAGATTTTGCTGCATAGCTCATACACACCTTCATGTAGGCACACGAAACTCGGTACACATTTAGAGCTCACCAAGCCAAACAACTTTCGCACTGCATGTCCTGGGCTCAACTTAACAGGAGGACGGTTATTTTGGGTCATTTGCAAAAACGCACCCGATGGATTTTGATATACTCCTCCTAGGGAATTTATACAATCACCACCAAACTGGGCCGAAGGGATTTAAAGACATTGACTGTGCAAAATTGCGGAGGGATTTTCGATATCTCAAACAGACCAGCCGTGATAATGTCTTAAACTTACACCAAAAAATTATTAATAACTTTCTGTGTGGCATTATATTGAGTGACATTATATTCAGTGACACTTTCTGTGACATCACATTCAGTGACATCACATTGAGGAATATCATAGTGTGATGCTTATTTTCCAGCTTCTGCAGCCTATTGTACACACATAAACAAAAAATGTTAACACACACACACACACACACACACACACACATACACACTCCTCTTTCACGACACACTAACGCACTCAACAAATATTTAGGGCCCAAAATGACATTAGCCCCGTATATTGTGTGATGTGTGCAGGTTGTGCGGCGCAACCGAGTGATGATGGCTTTTTCGAGGTCTTAACACACTCAAATAACACAGGTTGTGCGGTGCGCCCGGGGTGGCGATGGCACAGGGTGCTTGGGCCCGTCATCGTTGCTTGTGACTATATTTTTTAATTAAACCTTATTATATTTGTTTAGAGAATTCAAAGATGAGTTCTGCTCAGGCATTGTTTAGATACATGAACAGGCATAAACAGTATCTCTTCCATTGAGCTTTCCTTACATTTATCTCAACCTTCATCCAGGCAATCTCTAGAGACCTTCTTAACAAATCTGATTGACTTGCTATTAAATTTGCAGCATGGCGGCAGCTTATGTTCCAGTTTTAACATGAAGCTGTGAGGGTCAGGTTAAGGAGGCGCTGGATCTCACCACTGTTGTAAGGTGACCCAAGGAGCGTGATTAAGAATGAGAAAATTATTGCGCTTTAAAAACAGAATTCTATTGCTTTACATTTCATTGATACTGGTGCCAGCATACAGTATATACTGTAAATACATTCATCTCAAACGGTTCCTTTAATTCACCTCTCCCCATCAGGCAGATTGATTTAAATGCAGCTCCCCTGCTGTTTCAGAATCATCAGAAGCAATTGCTCTGTGATCGGTGTCTTGCCTCGACAAGCCTGAGATCCCAAAGGTTTAAGTGCAATGACTGGAATGCCGAGATAAATACAGTATTTCCTAAGTGTAGGGAAGGCAGAGAGGATAAGAAAGCATAACTCTGTCCGTGCATGCGTGCATATGTGTGCGTGCGTGTGAGTGTGTAGTAGGCAAATACAGTGTGAATTATAATCCTGGCAAGCTAGAGTCAAGGCCCTCAAAATATCTGCTGATATACACAAGCCAGCTTGGTCCCTCTGTGCCCACACATATCTCACAATGTGCTGCTTGGCATTCATGGTTTCTGGTAACACACACACACACACACACACACACACACACACACACACACACACACACACACACACACACACACACACACACACACACACACACACTTTCTCTCTGTCATTTGTCTCTACCTCTTCTAACAGGTCCCTCAGTGTTTTCACACCACTAGATACCAGTTTGTCGATAAATTAACATTAATGATGCTTCTCCATGATGGACACTGTCTGAGGCTCGCAGCTCTTCCCCAACTCCGCCTCCTCCCCCCTGCCAAGATCCTGTCAGATTCCTTTCACGCAAATGGCTCATGTATTTTTAAACCTTTCAAGGGAAGGAAATGTCACACAAGGTAAAATTTTAACAGTACTCTCATGTGTAAGAGAGCCATGAGAAATGATAGAGAGCAGAACCAGTGAAAAAAATGAATTAAACTACAAAAAAGGGTGTGGTAACAGACAAAATCTAAGGCATCACCTGAAACATTCTTATACAGGAAAAAGGGGTAAATGTCATGTGATGGAAATAATAACAAAATTTAGAATGGGTGTATATTGCATTGGTGCTTTGTAATTACTTTCAAATCCTGAAAATGAAAGTCAATAGAAGTTACATGCTGTATACCGTACTGTGGATCATCTTTAGGATTGTTTGCAGCCCACATTCGCCATGGTATTGCATCAACAACCTTATGCAAAGTCATAACATTAATTCCATTCATATTTATATATTTTTTTACCCAATAACTTGATGAGAATTGAACCACTACACAATGTCTTCTCTGGCACATCTCAAAGACTTTCAGTATGGCTAAGGTCAGGACTCCTTGTCTCTGTGACTTATGTCAGTATGATTCCTTATATCCACAGAACAACTCTTTCACAATTTGAGCACAATGAATCTTTGTCTTTGGCATTCCTATCTTGAAATATGCCTGTTCCAGCAGGGAAGAAAAAAATTCCCTTGTTGGATAACCTGGTCATTATATTCAGGAAGTCAGCTCACATTATTTTATTGTCACATAACATTGCTGAGTCTAGACCCGACCAACTGAAACAATCCCAGGTCATACAATAACACTGCCTCCAAAGTCTGGTACAGTGGGCACTCTAGATGTATTTTTGATAATTATGTTCGAGATTATTACTATCACTACTTTCAAGGTTATCAGGGGCCAAAAAAGTTACAGAAACATGACCTAATGCACTTTCTTTCTTACCCAGATGTTGCCAACACTCACAGAATAGGATAAATCTAGACTCATCAAAACAAGTGTCATGGTTCCATGCACTTCCTGTTCCACCCACCATTTTGGTTAATTCCTGATCACCACCACACAACTGGTTTCTCCTTCTGCTCCGGCATAGCTCTCTAAGTGAACATCGCCTGTCTACAATTAATTCTGCTCTGTCCTACTCTATTTAAACCATTCTCAGTTTTCACTCAATTTCCCAGACTGTCTGTCACATCATTTCCCTTAGAATGATAATTGGATTTTGAATTCTATTTGAGTGATTTGGGATTTCATCTGTCTTCTTTCTGATTGTGCACCTCTGAACCTGATCTAAGCCTGTTTGAACCTGTTTACAGGCTGCTCCTTTGTCGGTAATATAGTGGCCTAGTGTCGGTTAATGGTGCTTCTGCCATCATGGTAGTCGTGTGTCTGCAAAAGATCATATTCATCAATCAGCTATAACATTAAGAATAGTATAATTATAACCGCCTAGTTTTTAGGTTCCCCTTTTACCAGGTTGGCTCTGGTTCAGCACAGCCTCTGGGGGTATGATGTGGTGTCTGGCACCAGAATGTTGTCAGCGGATCACTTGAGTGCTGTGAGTTGTAGGGTGGGGCCTCAATGAATTTAGTTTATTTGTCTGGTGTATCCTGTGGGTGCTCAGTCAGACTGAGATAGGTTGGCAGCCTTAGCCACCAAGCATGGCGGGCTGTGGTGCATTGGATGTTCTGCTGCCTTTTTGTCCCCTCCGCATTTGTTTCTTGCCAGAACCAACAACAATCCAGGGAGAGCCTGGTGTCCTGGTTTATCTGGTGGAATGCTGCATGATGTAACGAATTCACTTGTAATATCTTGTTTGCAATGAAAACCTATATTTATTATGTCTCACCAACTGAGCCCCCGAATTGCCTGACTAAAATAAAAAATTAACACCCACTAATATGCAAATAAACAAAAAGCACCGAACTGAAGAGCTTGGAGCTGTTTTGATTATCTGCGCCACCATCTTTTTCTTTGCATGAATAATTCATGAATAAAAATATAACCATAAGAATATCAGTTTCACTCCCTGCAAGTTCCTCTGATTTGGGACTTAACCTGGCTTAGGAGAAACAACAATGATGTTGATTGGTCCAGTGGAAAAATTCTTGGCTGGAGCACTAGGTGTCTGTCTGTTTCAGATCTTCTGCCAGTCATCAACATGAATGGGCAGACAGAAAGACAGAATCAAGATTTAGATGGGACATCCCTGCCTCTGCTCTCGAAATCCTTCCTCATGGTGAAATAATACACTTCTATGGGTAGAATATTCTCACAAACCCTTACCTTCATCCACTAATGGTCTTTCTTCATTTCAGGCTTCCTATGGTGACCAGTCACCAATTCTTTCCATACAGGAGATGGAAACTAGGGTTCCTTCTGCCCATTCATTCATGAGGCGTTGCCATTGAACCTGGAGAAGATTCTGCAAAAGTCCTGCAGTATTTTGCCAAATGGATCAACCTGAATTGCAGACCACCAACCACAAACAAAATTGGTCAGAAGGTACTGTATGGTTGCTACTATGTATTTTTGATAATTATGTTCGAGATTATTACTATCACTACTTTCAAGGTTATCAGGGGCCAAAAAAGTTACAGAAACATGACCTAATGAATACTTGATGACCTACTATAATACGTTATGGTTCTCACACAGATAAAAGGGTAACCTAGCAATGAATAGCTTTTGGTCTGCTACTTATTTTCATATATATACATAGTATGTTGTGGTGGACTTCACAAAATAAACAAGCATGTGAAAATGGATGAAGAAGGTAATACAGATAGTAAATTATAGAAATTTGATTTGTTTGATCATAATGTGATTACATCAGATGGTGTGCAAATATGTGATTCCTTCTGGATTTGGTGACATTTGCTCGTGTTAGCATTAGCTCTGTCAATGCTTCTGTTGCAAATGAGATGATGCTAGGTAATATGCAGTGCTTTACGCTTCATGAAATTTTCAGCAGGTAATAACATTTAAAGCTTTCTAATTAAAGCATTCATAATGGGTCTAATCTCAGTTGCTATTAATTTGTGATTTTTCAGACTGCTTCCTCTAAATGAACTTCTTTGAGGCAGAAGTCGCTTTTGGTCTTGGTTTCCTGGGATGGTCTTCATGAAAGCCAGTTTAATCAAGGTACAGTACTTGATGAGTTTTGCAAATGAACAATACTGTTCTTACAACTTTATTCCTTAAAATAACTGATGGTTGATGTTATTGTTGTTGTTATTACTTAAATATCTAATGCCATATGTGTTATTTCATGGTTTTGGGGGAAAAAAACAAAAAAAACAATTGTTCTAGTATGTAAACAATAAATACAAACTTATGTCCAAACTTTTGACCGGTACTATATATACACAGTCATGTGCAAAAGTTAGTGCCCTCTTTTTAATTTTTACATTTTTGTAGTAGGTTTTAGTCTACATACAGCATATACTGTAGGTTTTCACTGTGCCATTATTTATTTAACAAAAATGAAGCCAAAAATAAAAAACATGTGGGCAAAAAGTACCCTTACTGCTTCCACAGGATTTGAGAGGGTAAGTTGCAGCCAGGTGCTTTAATTATTTGATCATCAGCAGGTGTGCAGATCTCTATAAAAGCAGAAGTTTTGTCAGTTTGCTGGTCTGGGGCATTTAGGTGTGTGTTAACACACTGCCAAGAAGGAAATACATAAGCAAGGTTTTTAGAGAAGCAATTGTTGCTGCGCATCAACCTGGTAAGGTTTATAAAACCAGTTCCAAACAATTGTTCCAAACAACAGAGGGAAAGATTATTTACGAGTGGAAAAAAAATGAGATATGGTTTTCCAATCATTTTGAAGGAGTTCCCAGAGGTACTCAGTACTTGTTGCCTGCTTTTCCTAGACATGCCAATCTAACTCATCCCAAACCATCTAAATTCGGTTTAGATGAATTTAAAATAATGATAAAAAGTTGAATAAACAAAATGTAGCTTTGGGCTTGAACATAAAATTAAATAAAGTAAAACCACTGAACACACTTTTCTTTATTTTTATTATTTTCAACATTATATATTAATACTGAAGACATCCAAACTATGAAAGAACATTGAAAGACATGTATGGAATGTAGTAAACAAAAAGGTGTTAAACAGCCCAGAACATGTTTACATTTTAGAAGGTCCAAAGTAGCTACATTTAGCTTTTATGTCAGCTTGACACACTCATTACATTCTTTCATCAGATTTACGAGACAGTCACCTAGAGTGATGTGTGCCTTGTCAAAAGTTAATTTGTGGGCCTCCGAGTGGCGCAGTGGTTGAGGCGCTCGCCCTATCATCCGGAGATCGCTAGTTCGAATCCCGGGTGATGCTGTAACCTCTCGCAGCCGGAGGTCTAGAGAGAGCTGATTGGCCGAGCTCTCTCAGAGAGGAGGGATGAGAGGTACATAGTGCTCCCACATTAATCACGGCTCTACAGCCAGTCAGGGGCGTCTGTGAGCTCGCGCAACGGAGGGAGCGGATAGCGCTGTCCTCCGAGTGTGTTACGCCGCCCCCAACGGTGTGCAAGCGAGCAGTTCGAAAAGATGCGGTCGGCTGGCGTCACGTGGTTCGGAGGAAACACGTGATAGTCTTCGGCCCTCCCGGCTGAGTGGTAGTAGTAGCCTTAATGTGGGAGCCCCCTAGTGACGGGGAGGAATTGGACACGACTAAATTAGGGAGAAAATCGGGGAAAAAAAAAAAAAAAAAAAAAAGTTAATTTGTGACATTTCTTGTCTTCGTAGTGTACTTTAGACTATCAGTTGTCTTAAGCCCATATCCTTATTAGTGCTACTATAAGCACTGCACAAATCCATACACCCTAAAAAATGCTGGGTTAAAAACAACCCAAACTGGGTTGTTTTTAACCCAGCTGCTGGATAAATATTGGACCAATTACATACTGGGTTAATTTAACCCAGCAAAATGGGTTATTTATTTAACCCAGCAAGATGGGTAAAATATTCAATCCAAATGCTAGGTCATATTTAACTATAATGCTGGGTTAATTCTACCTCAGTTTAAACAGTTTTACGTCAAATTACTTTGATATACTGGTCTATTACAAAAAAGGACTAAGTTTTGCAAACCATACATATATGCAATAAACAACACCCAATTAATTATACAAAACATAGAAAAAATATTTATTTTTATTTTTCAAAAGCAGAAGATCAGATAATACAAAACAAGTTCAACAGCGACATCATTACTATACATTACTCAGAAGCACTAATGCCTGAGAGCAGTGCTGGTCATTATCTCCCCTCATCAGTATATAGTATTATATTGGCTAGTATTCATATTTGTAAGAAGTGTTTTATAACACCTCAGCTTTTTATATGTGGTTGCTAACGCTAGCAACCTAGCTAGATGCCAGCGTCATGCTGGCACTACAATTAACAGTTTAGCTTTCATTCATCACTTCACCACCTTCATACACCCTGCAAGCATTCTACAAAGAAAGCTAAAAAGCTCCGACATTTTTGCAGTTTATTTCATACACAGGTGGGGTTCTTTGGTTTGGCTAGATAGCAGCCATTGTCAGGGAAACTAGCATGCTATAGCACAGACCAGGTTGAAAGTTTGAGTGTAACATTATCACGGTAACAGTAATAAATGTTACATACAGTGAACAAATTCAGTCATAGGTGAGTGAAAGTGTGTATACAGACCTTATATTCAACGTTTACATTTCCTCTTAAATGCGTGAGGAGGAAGAAAAAAAGACACAAAGCTGACACAGCCACTGAATACACCGGTCTTGTCTGTGATGTTAACTGTCACTAGCTAACCCAACTCCAACCCAGCAAGCTGGGTTAAACAAAAAGTACCCAACTCCCTGTAAATAACCCAGAAAAATTACCCAACAGATGCAACCCAGCGTTTGGGTAGTAAAAACAACCCAGCATTTTTTTGTGTGTACTATGGCAAGAAATACTTAGGTAAGTAAAGAGAAATGACAGTCAAACATTACTTCAAAAATGAAGGTCAGTTAATACAAAAAATCTCAAGAACTGTGAATGTATCCCAATGAAGTGCAGTCGCCAAAACTATCAAAAGCTATAATGAAACGGCCACATAAGTTAATTAGAATAACCAGTCTCAAAAACTGGCAGTTTATAGCACCTCAGATTAGAGCCCACTTAAATACGTTCCTGAGTTCAAGGAGCAGACATATTTCAACATCCACTGGTTAGAGAACACTGAACGAGTCCGGATGTAAAGTAAAAATTGAGGACACACCTAACCAGCAGGGCTACCACAATATTTTGCAGTCACATGCCATCCCATCTGGTTTAGACTTAGTGGGAGCATAATTAGTTTTCTAAAAGGACATTGATACGTCTCAAACACCAAACACACCTCTAAATTTTAGGTCAGATGCCTTCCATTTCTTTTGATTGTTGCTGAAACGTTTCTACACCTTGACTGGAGTCCACCTGTGGTAAATTAAATTGATTGGACATCATTTGGAATGGCACACATCTCCCTATAAAAGGCCTCAGAGCTGACAATGCATACAATATCATAGAAAAAGCTGTGGAAGGCTACAAAAACATTTTGGCTGCGCTGCAGGTTCCCAAGAGCACAGTAGCCTCCACAATTCTCAAAATAGAAGTTTGGCATAACAAGGACTCTTTCAATAGAAGGGTCTTTGTAAGAGAGGTGACCAAGAACCCGATGGTCAATGTGACTAAGCTCCTGAGATTTTATGTGGAGATGAGACAAAGTTCCAGAAGGACAACCACTACTGCAGTAGTGCAGTGTTTTTCAGCAGCAAGGACTGGTCAGGATTGAGGGGAAATCTGTATGGAGCAAAGTACAGAGAGATCCTCAAGGAAAATTTGTTCCATACCACTCAGGACCTCAGAGTGGGCCAACGGTTAACCTTCCAACATTAGCACACGGTCCTAAGACAACACAGGGGTGGCTTAGGGACAACTCTAGAGTGGCCCAGTCAGAGCCCTGATTTGAACTCTTTTGAACATCTCTGGAGAGACATAAAAATGGCTGTCCACCAATGGTCCCCTTCCAACCTGACTGAGCTTGAGAGGATTTGCAAAGAAGTACGGCAGAAAATCCCCCAGTCCAGGTGTGCAAAGCTTGTCGCATCATACCAAAAAAGACTTGAAGCTGTAATTGCTGCCAAAGGTGCTTGAACAAAGTAAAGGGTCTGAACACTTAAGTACATGTAATAAAAAAAAAAAATTCTTCATTATAAATTTACAAACATTTCTGATTAATGAAAAAAATGTGTAGATTAATGAAAATAAATTTAAACAACAGTAGTATCAAGTGAAGGAGGTCTGAATACTTTCTGAATACATTATATATACATAAAAGAAAGGTCTGTACATTGATCAGAACTCAGTACAAGATTTCAGATCAGGAATCTTTCAATTATATCTTTATGTTTCATTCATTGAAAGAACATTCTTAGAACATTCTCTGTCTGTGTGTCTGTCCAGCGAGATTACGTCACAGCATCTAGTGGTTCTTTTTACTTATTCATCATGGCTTTACTTGTGACTCAACAGATCCAATCAAGTCAGCGCTTTTGCCTTGAGGTGGGCGTGGTTATATGTGTCACTCAACAGAGCCAATCAACGCGATACAGTGTATTCACAGAGTACAGTATATGAAAGACAGGAATGACTGTAAGGCACCTACAATAAAACTGTCACAATCCTCACCAAACACAAACAAAAGCCGACAAACATGGCTTACTCCAAGAAAATGGTGCGTACACTATAAAAAGCAACCTTGAGCCATAAATGAAATCAAAATTTTGACAAGAAGGTACGTTATGAGCAGTTATGTGCCAGATTGTGAACCGCAAGTTTGACAGTGTACTGTGCATGCATCAAACTGTGGGCGTCTTAAATCGACTGCTGGGCAGAATTTAATTAATCTTTTCCAGTACAGTCAGACCTTGCAAATCCAAAGCACTCATGTATCAAAGTGAATTTCCCCATAAAACATAATGGAAACTCAGATGATTTGTTCCACAACCCAAAAATATTTATATAAAATGATTATATTACAAAAAATTATTATATTACAAAATATATAGTAAATAAATAAATTACCCTGCACTTTACCTTTAAAAAGAATCGTAGCCCGTGTGAGCAAGACGAGGGAGAGAAGAGGAAGAGGGGGGTTATTATGTGGGACAACACACACACTGAAATAGTAATATCACTGATTACATTAAAGCTGATCAGCTTGTTTTTAGCTTTAACCTTTTTAAGCTTTAACAACTTGGCAGAGGTTTTATGCTGGATACCCTTCCTGACGCAACTCTCCCATTTTAGCCGGGCTTACAACTGGCACTGCATCCAGTGGCTGGGGGTTGGGCATTACAAAGAAAATATTGAGAGATATAAAAACAGATTGGACTTGTACCTCACAGTTATTATTATTATTTTTAGTAGTAGTAGTAGTAAGAGTAGTAGAAGTAATTTACACATTTATTCATGCATAAATGGGGACTAATTTCCACTTTAAAACATGAATAATTCCACTGCTGCTGTCACACACATCATCTCATTTTATACTCCATGTTTTACTCATACTGCTGCAGAGTATGTCTGATGTCTAACTGATGTCCGAGTAAAGTCTTAGGCAGAATATTATTTGTAATGCAAATTATATATAAATCATAACATGGTTTTGTATATAATCCAGACATCATAAGCATGTATACCAAAAATTATGTATTTTTAGGTATTTATGTATTACAAATAATATTCTACCTAATACGTTGTACAATTCTCTATAGTATATAATATGAATAATATTCATATTAATATTCATATTATTACCTTACTCTTACATTACTGTTGTCAGGAAGAAAAGAACAAGGCAATATAACACACTGTCTTTTCTGAGCAATGGAACAGACAAGTTGTTTTATTTGAATTATTCTTCTCATTCGCAATGGAAACTTTGCAGTCATCACCTGGCTAAGACCCGAGAATGACCTTATTGCCTTAGCTCGACTAGGAACCAGACCTAAGAAATCGGACTTTAACAGTATACTTACAGAAAAAAGTCCAAAAACTCAAGCCACCAATGTTTCTCACATTATATCCATCCATTTCTAAAGTTGATACAGATTTAATGAAATCCCCTTTAATAAAAGATTGCACATTGAAGTGCTTGCCATAACTCGCATGTTAATATCACTTTTCTACGGTCTACCAAAAGACATTTAAACCTTTGTGTCCAAGTGTACTTTTCTTAACCAGTGAATGTCACAATTTGATTACGTTGTTGGACAGTTACAAACTGTTAAGAGATGGACATAAGTCTAACCTTTTATATTGATAATTAGATGCCAGCTATAAAAATGGCCACAAAATGCACCTATAAACAAAGACAAATGTCTCTACCCCATTTACAGATAAAAAAAACAACAACTAATGGATAGATTAATTAGAACTAAAATGAAAGTTTCTGAATTAAAGTATAATAAGTCGAAATATAAAGAGAAACTTATAAGATGTACAGGACTGTCCACGACCACTATGTGTTATTCTCTTCACCTCTTGGCTGCATAGTACCAGTAAGAATTTTAAACTTCCTTCACGAATGTTAATTACATTAACTATCAGTTGCTAACTGTCTGTTGCCAGCTCTGACAGTCATGGTTAGCTAGTTTTAACAGTCATTGGGTAAAAATGGTTGGCAGAGCAAAAATAACTGGTTAAATAGACAAACAAATCATAATCTGTTGATAAATGGTGTTTGTGGAGCTGTTGTATAAAAGCAATATGACACCCAAGGTCATGCTGTTCTGAGTATCAGCACGACTGTGAGATTAGGAGATGGGGACATCCCTCCTGATTAATTTCCCCGAACCCTAAACCAAGGGAGCCCCAACTTAATGGGCTGATGATGGGACATCCACAACAGAACAAAGCCAGTGAACCTTGCTCAAAAAGCCTGCTCCCGCCCTGCTCATATCTCTACCTATAATTGATGTGCTTTTTGGGCAGGTTTGAATGTTGCTGTGTCTGTTGCTGCAGGTCAAAAGTGTATGTCAATGACCCACCCTTAGATGGACAGCCTAGGGGTTAGTCAGTGTAGAGGGCCGTAACTGGCATCTTGTGTTGCCTTGTGTGCTTTTTGCAGTTTGCGAGGTCCTTTAAGCTTCTACCACATTCAACTCCTTCGGATTCCTGTTTGGGAAGTGGCTGATACAATTGCTTAATGTGGCTAAGCAGGCTCAAGAAGAGCAGCTGTCTTCATACTGGTCTGTGTTGGAATATGTCCAAGCAGAAGCTGTGTTAGGCCTTCTCATTGTCCATCATTTTAATGTTAAGGTTTTAAAAATCCGTCATAATCTGTTATTAACGTTCATTTTAATTTGCAGTTTTAAACAAGAAGTTACAGTCATAGTATTAAATTTTTCATTAATTTTTATTTTAATGATTAACATACAGAATATGGTTATAGACAATGCCATTATATGGGCATAAGAAAAACAAACAGAGACACTGACCATGGTCAATTTTCGTCTCAACAAGAAGCATTTTCTTCCCCCTATAATCACAGCAGCAGCCACTAAAACACTGCTGCCATTGTAAACAAAGCCATTTCCCAAAATTAGACAATTACATTTTAAATATGCACAAACCATTTACAAGAAATTAATTGAATTTAACTAAACTGAACTGCTGCAGACTTTCCAAAAAGTGCTGAATAAAAACTATCCAAGTCTGATTGTAAATTTTTGCTTTGGTCCAAATAAAGTCTTATATTTATTGTGTTTTCTCCCATAATATGACTCTGAAAAGTATGTTTAATTTGACAGTAATTACGGCATTGCTAACTGCCTGCAGTGTTGCGTTTTACAAGTTGCCCTTGGCGTTGCGTTCTGTGGATTATATAACGATTTCCATTCCAGTCTAAATTTGGCAAATTATTTTTCTTAATTTTACATAATGTCGATGTATTTTTGAAATGGGAATATTTGACAGATTAAACCCTGTTAAATGAGACAAAAGTTTCACCTTTCGGATTGCTGCAACAGTGACACTCATTAATTTTTGTGCTTTGCTTTGGACAGATGACTCTGGCCAGTTAAATTTTTTTCTAAAGCCTGAACAAACACTCTGTAACCACACAGCAGACTGGGGTTTCTAGCGCCATGTCCGTCAAAGTTTGGAGGTTTGGGAGCTGCTTTTTTTTTTTTTTTTTTGGTTTACTGCAGGAACCAGGTAAGCTAAACAGCTCAGCTATACCACATTTATCTCCTTAAGTAGTGAATAGAACACATGGCACTTAATTTCACCCAATTTCTATTGTTTCCTCAGGTCTGCCAGGGGTGTACCTTGGTAGACAAGTGTGAGGACCTCACTTCTATTCAACAATAGGAGCTGTCCAAAAAGACATCTATCAAGCTCCTGAGACCTGTTGACAAACTATCAAGTAAGTATCCTGAATGCTCCAGGACGATGACGGAGGAGTCTGCCAGTGCCAGGTTTGCGCCCAATATCTTGATACGACTCTGCAACAACTTCTGCCTCTGAACCAGGTTACCCTAGACCTGAAACCAGGGCCAAAGTCAGTCTACAGCACTGCAATAGGTAGATGGCTATACTGAGTCCTCCTCTTTGGGGTCCATTGGCTCCAGCCATGTTTCAGCACTTGATGGACACTGTTACTTACACTTATCATCAGTACAAATCAGCATACCTATACAATGTCTTCATTCATTTCCGGGGTTGACTTGTGCCTTTGAGATTTGTGCCTAACCTTCCCTTTGTAGCATCTTACCTCTGATTTCCCAGACACTCCTGTTCTGTAAGGAGTGCTCACACGTTCCATCTAATGAAACCCAAACTTATTCCCCCTTCCTGGGCCACTGAAGCACCTGTGGGATAGGACTAGATGCTGTGATGTAAAAGAACACCTTGTCCTGTATGCATACAGACATTCACCCCAAATTGACAGAAATACACAGTGGTAGAAAAATAAGTCCTAGTCATCAAGTGGGTCATTAAATAATTACATTACCTAGCTGATCGTTGGCTGCTGAGCGCAAAATAAATAAATAATAATAATTATATATATATATATATATATATATAGGAGCTGCTGGTTTTCCTTACTACAGGACATTCATTTCATGCCCACTATAGAGGATGGGCTCAGTCTATCAGGAATGCCTTTCCCCCCAAAACACACTATGGGCCCAGCAACACTTCTGGGGATTAGCCAACTCACCAAGGGCACTCTTTCCTCCACTCTTTCATCCTGCAATGTCTTTGTCTCCTTCATACTCACCACAACCTCCTTTAACTGTTACCTAAAGAGGAAATTGAAAAAGAGTATTAAGTCAGTCAACTGGTGTATATGTTCTGTTGGCCTTTGCTATACAGTAGATACTAGGTACAAGAACGCATTTCAGATATACAGTCTGATAGAAATGAGCTTTTATCACACATAATAAGTAAAAATTATACCTAGAGCAAAGAAGAATAAAACCAGCAGTATGATCAACATTAAGCATGTTAAATCCTTTCATATTTTCAGACATACCAAGGTCATTTATTGCAATTAAATGAAGCCACAGGATGCTAATTGAAGATATAACTATCAATTTAGTTGTTCAGGCCAGAAACATTGCGACAGTCAAAGGATCACACAAACATGCCACTGCTTTTGCCATGCCATTCTCTTTTTTAATGAACAGCAGACCAAATCCATAATGCCCATTATGGACTTAATATAGCTACTAGCCTACTACATTTTCCCAACTAATTAGCAGGAATATTGTTACATTGCACACAATGTAAATGCAAAATAAAACCTGCCATTTTGAATTAACAAATGGCAAGGCATGGAGAATGGTGTCTCGAGAATGCAACAATTTACAATCCTAGCATTTTAGTGACATAATTTTTTCTGTTGTGGTTGCAACATTGGATTTCTGGCTTCAATGTACAAGGTAAACATAACTAGACATGACAAATAAAAAAAAAAATACTGACTTTACTTTGGAAGAGAATACACATCTTCAACACATTTGATCAAATAAATTGTCATCCTTGCGCACTTGGGGTGCACTTAGGTGTCTGGCACTGGGATGTAAGTGGCCAATCCTTTGGGTGCTGTGGGTTGTGGGGTGGAGCTTCATGGATCAAAATTATTTGTCGAGGACATTCCATAGATGCTCGGGCAGATTGAGAATTTGGAGAATTTGGAGGCCAGGGCAACATCCTTGGCTGTGATGCACTGGGTGTTCTGACAACTTCCTATTGTGGCCTACATTAACTGTTTTTGTGCTTTTGATTTACTTACATAGCTTCTAGGGAGCATGACATGAGTTCCCTGCACTGCTGCTTCTTGATGATGTAATGTATGCAGTATTGTGTATTACTGCAATTGATTATCAGGATAAATGAAAATGAATCTCCTCAATGAAGCATAGACATATGTCAGGGATAACGAATCAGGGTAAGAGTTACCAGTCCATAGCAGTGAAAGCCACATTATCATTAAATGGAATTGCCTTACTGAACCTTTGGTTGTAAAGCATCATGATGAAATTTACTGTAGGTCACCATGATGGAGTAAACTGTAGTTTGGAGAGAGGCTTGTGGGTGCTGATAGCTTCTTCCCCTCCTCCACTCCAAAGAGAAGTGTTGGCTGCCTTGGGGAGCTCGCAGTGGTAATACATCATCTATATTTTAAAAGAGCGGGTGGAGAGGAGGTGGGGGAATCTCCATCTTAAAGACACAGCCTTCTCCTCTCTGACCCAAATTCCTCTCATAGCTAGAACAAGAGAGCAGAGGAGAAATGTAACATTGTCAAGTGTTGAGAGAACCCAGATTTGCCAAAACACAAATCACTTGAAGACTGACGCAGTAGTATTTGTGGTAGTCTCCTTCACTGGTTTCACTTTGAACTGCTCCAAAGACATGTGTAAGGAAAGCACATCAATCATTATTTTGCAAACCCTATTGTCATTGAATATTATACATATATTTCCTACTGCGCTATGGCTGGTCTTTGCCAAAACTGCTATTACTGTTAACAGTGGATAGGACATTCTTTTCTACAAATTATTTAATACTCCTAATTATTAATGCAATATCTACACACTGCTATACTGCACATGCATTTGATCAGCTTCTTTTTTTTAATAGTTTTTTTTTAAAGGTAAATAAAATGTGTATTAGTGAATAACTTTACTTACGATTGTTTACACAACTCAATGTTAAATCTTGCCTTAACATGTAGCTTAGGCGCTGAAAGGGATATGACAATCACATGTCTCATCAGGTGTGTTCCGTGGCAAATGAAAGATAATACTCGTAAAACATTTGCTCTCCAAGAACACAGAAGAGCACCAAGGGCAGTCAAGCACATGCTTGCATTCCGCACATACATTTCCTGCCACTTGGGTCATTCTTGTTAAAACAAGATGTGTGTGCCAGGTTGTTGATATCCAACTGACACTTTCCAAACTGCAGAACTTGACACCTGCCACTCAACTGGTCTGGAAATCAGGTTATTCTTCAGGTTCAGTATTTTATACGTTGCATCTCCTGTGTTCAAGCCATCTTTCATTATATAACAGATTTGATTACATAAACAGCACTTTCATAAATGTTGCCTAATTTTATGGTGTTATGTATCTTTCTCTTTTTTCTTGTACAGCAAAGTAGAGGCAGGCTGGGGTGACCTTAGTGGAACGGATGGAAGGGTGCCAGAAAAGCATCTTATACCCGCCATAAAAGCTATGATTAAAATAGAAGTCAGCAAGCTGTGGTTGTGCTATGGGGGATGGGCAGCCATGTGCTTGTGTGTGTGTGTGTGTGTGTGTGTGTGTGTGTGTGTGTGTGTGTGTGTGCGTGTGTGTGTGTGTGTGTGTGTGTGTGTGTGTGTGTGTGTGTGTGTGTAGGAGCTCTGGTAAAAATGTGTGTGGGGCAGGGGGGAGACAGCGGAAATGTGTTTTTTCTTTCTCGCCCTCACTCTGCATGCTTTTTCTCTACACCGGAAAAATGAGCAACAACTGTGTCTGCACGACCTTACAGCAAAGGAAACTCACACACACACACACACAAATACACGTACGCACACACACGCGCGCACACACACACACACACACACACACACACACACACACACACACACACACACACACACACACACACACACACACACTGAGATAACACTGTGATAACCCAGAAGAAGGTACACACTCCTCCTCCCTTCTCTCACTGTACTCATAGAAAGTGTCAGCTTAGGTCATGTCTTGTGTTTTCACTTCCATATCTAAAAAAAAAACAGGTCAGGCCACCATTTTGTGCCTCCTCCCTTCTCATTTCCTCTTGGTAATAGTATACTCTTTTTCTTTTTTCAGAGTTACTAAGGACGATAGGAATCTTCTTTGGCACACTTGAACGAGAGTATTGTGTGGATATGAAAAAAAGAGACTTATCAGCACATTTCCGTGTGTGTGTGTGTGTGTGTGTGTGTGTGTGTGTGTGTGTGTGTGTGTGTGTGTGTGTGTGTGTGTAAAAAAAGATCATTAGGGAGCCAAACACTGACAGCAGCTCATGGTGGTGGACAAATTAAAAGGAAAAAAATAATACCCAGACCAGTAATATCTGACTAGATTTGCAAAAACCAGTGAACATATGAGAGCGAGTTACTCAGAGATGGAGTACATAAAGACGTTCTGGAATTCACTCAAGTGAGGGCATATGAGCAGAGCTTACTACACAGAAACAAATAAATAAATAAATATCTCTGGATGTAAGAAAGAGCCTTAAACGAATATACCAGTGTGTTTTTAGCTGCTAATCTGAAGCGTATTGTGATTCCCACAGACAAGAATGCAAACCTACTTCTCTACTTAAAAAGAAAGAACGAAGAAGTTGTTTACTTTATACTAATGTTTAATGTTAGTCTAAGAGCAGTTAGTTATAGATGTATAATAAATACATATTATATTGAATGTTGTGGGGGCATTGGTGGCTCACTGGTGGGTTCCTGCCAAGTGGAAGGCCTGGGTTCAATTCCCACTCGATGCCCAAACCCCAGCCACTGGATGCAGTGCCGGTCCCAGCACGGGTCAGATAGAAGGGTTCATTGTTCAAACATGCCATCAGGTATCCATTATACATGGAATAGAAATGATAGAAATCTTTATTTCCATTTCATACACACACTATAGTTGTAATAGAGAACATTTTATTAAAAATGTCTTTATGCTGCTGTACATTCACTGCCCCACAAAAAAGCCCAAATACTAATATTTTGTTGGACTGCTTCAAGCTTTGATTATGGTACGCACTCAATGTGGAATTGTTTCCACCACCTAAAACAATATTGCAACTTTTTCAGTAATTCCATTCATTTTTTGGCCAAGGTCTTGTATTGTTGACAGGAGAATCGAAGCACTCCAAAAAGTTTTCTCCAGCACATCTCAAAGACTCTTAATTCTATTACGATCAGGACTATATGGTTGCTTATTCATGTTTCCTTGTGCTCCCAGAACCACTCTTTAGCCTGCTAAATCTTTGCATTTTTATCCTGGAATAAGGGAAAAAAGAAGGGAAAAAAAGAATCCATAGATAGCATACCCTGGTCATTGAGTATATTCAGGTTTCAGATGACTTTACTTTATTGCCACATAACATGCTGAACCCAACCCGGACAAACTAAAGCAACCCCAGATCATAACACTGCTTCTAGAGGCTTGTACATTGGCCACTATGCATGGTGGGTAAATCACATCGTATGTCCTTCCCTCCTTACTCTGATAACACCCATGGTTCAGAAATAGGGTCAGTCTAGACTCCTCAGACCACATGACTTTTTGTCAGTGATCCAAAGTCCAATCTTTATGCTCCTTAAGACGGTTTATCCACCAAGGACAACCATATCAAGGGGGGTTGTAAAAAAAATGAGCACATCACTACATTGGTCCATTCACGATTCTACAAGGAATAAATGAAGTCTCAAATAAATTTGGCCTATCATGTCAGTGAAGCCTAGCCCCATCTTACCATGCCTCATGACAAAAGCCCTTAATACCGGGTTCTTAATACCGTGTTCTCTCACAGCGCACAGTCCCCACAGTCATCCACAAAGTGATACAACTACTGTATATACAGCTAATATTTTAATAGAATTAAGGGGCTATTCCCTGAGAAGGCATGAGGTGGGCATAGAGGGGACCCTATTATGCATTCAGTTCAATGCCAGAAATAGTGTGCCTCTACAACACCCAGAACACAATGTGGTCAAAGAACATGGGTGCCTCTGACAAACATACTTGTGAAGCATCCCAATACCTTCACATTTTTATAGTGGATGTATATGTTCATGAGACAAGAGTGGGGGCCATCCTCTCATAGCCATGCTCCTTAGAGGACATATGGGAAATTGATAAAAACAATTGAGAACACATGGCACTCATTGGACACATCAACTCCACCAGAGCAAGTATGCTCCACCTGTGTCCAAGCCAAAATACCTTGTACCTTTCCCACTGGGAAATTATTTAGAGACCATCCAACCTTTGACTTGACTGATCTCCCTAAGTCACAGAACAACACAGTCATCATGGTATCACTGACCCTTTATTCCTTTGTCTGCATCTCCTACCCGTTTCTCAGCATTTGAAATAGCAGAGCTAATATTTATTAGTCTTCAGGTACCATACCAGAGTTATGGACCAAGTAGAAAAACCCTACCAAGAAATAGGATTATTGCTTTGCACAGATGCGCTGATAGTCAGCAGGGCTGGGAACATTTCCTTCCCTGGGCTTTCCCTGAGTATGCTCAAAACTCCTTTTGGCACTCAGCCACCAACCCATTTCCAGTGTGTTCAATCATTCAGCATTCAGGGCATTTTTTGTTTTTACATTAGGTACAATTGATCTGTGAGTGCCCAGGAGAGGTTGCTCCCCCCTTTCCCTCTCACCACTGGCCAGCATTCCCATTATTTTTTGTTCTTTATTCTTGGGCACACTTTATTTACACTCTCCATTACAGCAGGTGGCAATATGAAACCTACTTGGTTTGGTCATCATTAAACAAGAGAGAAAAAGAGAGCAAGTAAGTAAATTTTCAGGCTATGCTTAATATTATTGATAGTTCAGAAAAAGGTTTCAAGAGCCTATTGCGTGCCTTTCTCCTTCATCAGCTATGGATGTGTAAGTCAAATGATGAGATTGGCACGTGCTAAAACCACACAGATATTTCGGAGGTGACTGACAGCAGTGATGTTGTCACATCTAAACAGTAATCATCTTCCGTGCTGGCTTCCATATCTGATCCGATCAGAGCCTGAGCATGCTTTACTGTGCCGCCTGAAACCACCTCTTCAAGCAGACTAATGCACGGTTCCCGGACATGGAACAATTTTGTTCTCACTGATTAAAATGAACCAGACTTTGGGGTCAAGTGTTCTCAGAAATGATCCCTAAAGTAAAAAAACACCCACAGCCTATCGCAGATGGGAGACTCCTCACTATGAACCAAGGACATCCGTACAACACAACAACCATAATCGTTCACCAGTTTACTCATCGTACAAATCTAAACCCAATCACTCAATCATAGCCATACAATAGTACAGATTTATGCAGTTAATAGAGCATAATATTTTACAAATATTGTGAGAATGTTAATGTTTTACCGCCATCAGGTATTTTGCTAGATTCTGATGACGTTTTCGGTTATGTACAGTAAATGATCAGGTTATCTTGTAGAGCGTGTTTTATTAATATCTTGAAAAGGCAGAAACGCTTATCATGATAAGTAAATTGGTGGCTATATACTGTTGTCACTCAGCTGGAAATTTTGGTGCTGTGCAAGCATGTTCAAGGTCAGGGATGAAAGAGAGCGCAAGAGAGAAAACAAGTATGGTGACTCATCTCTCTCTCTCTCTCTCACACACACACACACACACACACACACACGCACACACGCACACACACCTACACATTTATATCTGACCTTGGCACAAGGCTTCCTTAGGGACATCGCCCCCCTTTAGCTCCAACCGATGGTTGCCAGGCAGCACACTGACAGACTCCATCTGTGTGAGCTGGTGAAGAATCGATTAGTAATGAGCACTCTGTATCATGTCTCGAATGCAAAATAATAAAACAGATTCACATTGTCCTTATCATATCACTCTTTTTACTTGCCAAGTGTACTGTGTGTGTGTGTGTGTGTGTGTGTGTGTGTGTGTGTGTGTGTGTGTGCGTGCGTGTGTGTGTGTGTGTGTGTGTGCTTTCAGTACACAAGTATACACAATATGCATGTGTGCCATGAAGTCATAGACCATCATTTTGAGCATTCGCTGTAATTTATTTAAATTCATTTTTCCCTATGAACCCTGACTTTTGGCCCTTTTGTGCGTAAACATATTTTTTAATAAAGAGTGTAAGGGTGGCCAGAATGTGCCAAAGCGTGTAGAGCCGTATACTCCTGAAACTTACAAGCGCAAAAAAAGTGTGCAGGTCTCAGTGCTCACAGAATTCAAGTGGTCTTACGTGCAACAGTTTCTCTGAACTCTTATTTCTTTTCCCGTAAGAGTGAATATCTTTGTGCGAATACAATTTATGGGAACTTGCTCTAACATTTAATGATGTTTTTTGCTGATACGTTTCTCTATGCCATCATACTCTCTGTTAAAAACACTACTTAAATGGCATACGCTTATAATGATAATATGTTTTCATTAGCATGCCGAACAAATCAGGCTTGTAAATAAAATGGGGTCCTACGAATGGAAACTGCCTTCAAAATGAGCTTGAAGTATTAATAATTATTAATTGTCCATAAGCATATTTCTTTCTTTTTTGTATTTTGTTTTAGTCACTAATATACATGTATGCGCATATGCCCTGTGTGTTTTGTGTAATTATATAATATCCTCCTATTGGATGTTTTTGGATAGGCATCCGATCAGCAATGACTGACATTTTATTAAAACAGTTCTCATGCATTGTTGTCATCTGTCAATGGCATTGAAATGACACTAAAATGGACAAGGTACGTCACATCGTGATCCTCGACAGCAAAATCGGCAGGAAATCGTATAGTGTGAAGAATGCATAATGTAAATATCATGTTTGTACAGCTAGATTTGTCTGTGCTTTAGGATAATATTGCTCATGAGTGTTTCTGCAATGGTGTGTGCTGTTCCCTGTGACTCACATTACTTCTCATGCATTAATGTAACAAATATATGCATGCAGGCAGCCTACGGAAGGAGTGGGAGGACTGACAACGGTTGAATCAAATGCCGAAGGAATTAACATGTCCTCCTTAAGAACAGCAAGACCTACAGCAATAACGCAGATTAACACCGTCTCTGCATCAGCTATAGTCTTCGGTCTTTGGTGCCCAAAATAAGTTTAAAAAAAATTCTGGCACGATTAGCATTCCTGCAGGCCTGGGGTTTACAACAGTGGAGGAGGGGGAGGAAAGTAATTCAGCATGCATTCAAAAGGGAGTGGCAGGATCAGCCTCCAGTTTCCCTAAGCTTATTTCAAGTTCCACAGGCATAAATCTGGACCTGATTAAAGTCTGTGTGTGTTATGGCGAAATTGGAGCCACGTTATGAAATATAAGGAAGTTTTCTCTGACAATTCAGTCGTTGATGTGCTGGGCTGGTGCTCCAGACACAGATTACCCCAAGTACACACACACTTTCTTGGATTGCAGTTGTCACTGCCATAAGAAGCTATATGAATACTAATTTTTAAATATATTTAGATGTGTTATGTAGTCATGGTGGACAGCTTGCACAAAGCAAAATAGAGCATTTCACTCAAGATTGCTTAAAGACAGTTGTGTAAGGTTTAAAGAGGACGCAATCTTGTGCTCTATTTTTGGCTGTGAATTGGCAGAGAGTGGAGTTGGTGATGCTCCTGTGCTGTCTGACTGCCTGGATACAGCGTAGCCAATCAGAACCAGTGCCAACGTTTCCTTAGCAACAGTGTTGGTGCCTGCTCCAAATGAAGCTACTTTCTTTGAGGAAAATCATACACAGTAAAAAGATGCCCAGGAAAATGGAATCATTTACTGTATGCGTTGTGCATAAAGTGGGCAATAACACCTAATCCCAATGATTATTGAATGGAGAATACGATACAAAAGCATTTGAGTGATCATGTTAGGGCTCATGAAGCTGAAACATCCTCGTGAAAATATGTGAATCAGTTGAGCCTGTTGATGTAAGTGACAAGCAGGCCTTTTAAGCATCACAGTAGATCCTGTTGAAACAGGGCTGGTTTCTAATGAAAGATGAAAGAGGGAGGAGGAGGAGGGGCTGCTCAGAGCTGAGATCAGACGAGGTCGCTCCACCATGCCTGAATTAATCACACAGATGGAGAGATGGGGACGGAAGCATGGCTGGGGGAAGGGAAACATCAAGCAGTGTTACCCATATGTGTGCATGCCAAAGAATTCCATCAGCTTGTGTAAGTGATTCCATATAAATAAGGACTGGTTACTTATATTTACATGGGCAGATAGGATATGTGATTAGATGTGTTATCTGTGATGAGGAGAAACACTCATATAACGTGACTGTGCCTTGATCCATAATGAAAAACGTGGGGGCTATGAGCACCCACAAGCTATCAGATTCTATTAGCTAAGCTGTGACCTCAGGCATTAGGCAGAAGATGTAGAGTCTGGTGGAAAAAAAGGGATATGTATTTCTCATTATTTTAATGTTACTGCACAGGCTTGACAAAATATATAAGAAAAGTAAGAAAGAGCTTCACCGTGTTCCTGTTAATTTCCTCTGTGTTTCTGAATTTTCTCCTTTTCCGTCCCACCTCCCAAAACATGCAAGTAGGTGGACTAATATGTTCCCCTTGGTTTAAATGTGTGTGTGTGTGTGTGTGTGTGTCCTGTGCATGCTATATTACTGCCTTGTGACCATGTTCCTGGGTCCAAAGTTTAGCTCTGCTAATAACAAGGATAAAGTGAATGATTATAGAATTATGGAAGTAATGATCCCAACTAACGGCTTCAGCTTGAGGGACCACCATTTATTATGATTGGTAGATTCCTCATTGCATCAATGAAATCTTCAACTCAGTGTGTTCCCTCAACTGCCGAAATTTCAGTTCTTATGGCAAAACTTGTGAGGCAGGTTGTTTGTATGCCGAAGTACCACTGTATTCACCTAACATCAGGCATTTGAGAGTTCGGAGGAAACCTGAGAGAACCTGGAGGAAACTCAAGAGGACACAGGAAGAACATGTGAAACTCCATATATCCATTAACCAAAACTCAGGATCTGTAAGGCAGCATTGTGTTGTAAAGCAAAAAAATATATTACAAGTTTTTAGCTAGATTTATTTATTTATTTATTTTTGGCTTTTTGACTTTTTTCTTTTATTCCAGGGGCCACCACATTGGATTATATGATCCACAAGATATGGCACAGATTTTACACCGAATGCCCAGCCTGTCTCAACACCCCCTTTTTCCAATCTTGGGATTGGCACTGAATCTTAGTGGCTGGGTAAACATTTAAGTAGTTGGGGTTAAAGGCCTCGCTCAAGGGCTCAGCTGTGGCAACTCATTGGTGGAGGGCAGCAACATCAAAAAAGTACATGTCTATGTCTAGTTAAAAGTGGTGGCTCAGTGGGTTGAGGCTCTGGCTTGCTGATTGGAGGGTCTGGGGTTCAAGCCCTCCACCAATGAGTTGCCACAGCTGAGCCCTTGAGCGAGGCCTTTAACCCCAACTACTTAAATGTTTACCCAGCCACTAAGATTCAGTGCCAATCCCAAGATTGGAAAAAGGGGGTGTTGAGACAGGCTGGGCATTCGGTGTAAAATCTGTGCCATATCTTGTGGATCATATAATCCAATGTGGTGGCCCCTGGAATAAAAGAAAAAAGTCAAAAAGCCAAAAATAAATAAATAAATAAATCTAGCTAAAAACTTGTAATATATTTTTTTGCTTTACAACACAATGCTGCCTTACAGATCCTGAGTTTTGGTTAATGGATATATGGAGTTTCACATGTTCTTCCTGTGTCCTCTTGAGTTTCCTCCAGGTTCTCTCAGGTTTCCTCCGAACTCTCAAATGCCTGATGTTAGGTGAATACAGTGGTACTTCGGCATACAAACAACCTGCCTCACAAGTTTTGCCATAAGAACTGAAATTTCGGCAGTTGAGGGAACACACTGAGTTGAACCGAGCATTGGCTGAAGTTGAAGTTGCACGTATGTCAGTGAGCCATTCAGAACTCGTTTGCGTCAGTGGACAGCCAAACAAAGCGATTTATATATATAAATATATATATATATATATATATATAGTTTTTTTTTTTTTTTTTTGTGGGATTAAGTGAAGACATAGCACCATGGGCCGAGGTTGAAGGTAACGAATAACATTTACTCGCGTTACTGTAATTGAGTAGTGTACTTCTACTTTTTAGAAGTAGTTTTTAAAATCTGTAATTTTACTTTTACGTAAGTATGTTTTGTTTGAAGTATTGTACTTACATTACATTTACATTTGAAATCATATTCGCTACTGAGCAAAAAATTTAATGAATGAAATAAAAAAAAATTAAAATAATGCAACAGGGAAGGAAAAAAATTGCACCCCGGAAACAACTGCACTGATTGATGGGCGCGCTAACCTCACAAGAACGATGGATATGGACAAAACAGATGCCAGTGATGCGCAGACCCAGCTGAAAGCGAAATGCCAGCAAATTCTTATGAAGCAAACCCCTGGTCATTGTAATGGCCACTACTATGTTGTATGTCCACATTATGTGTGTATGTCGCCCTTTTAAGAGTTGCCGCCCCTCCCCGAGTGTCTGTGCTGCTGTGTGTAAGAAGGAGAGCTCAGGTGTGCTGCTCATCCCCAAAACACTCTTTAAAATTCCTTTACCCTTTTCTTTACTTTTACTTTATGTTTTGTATTATAATTTTGTGATGCTGAAAGAGGCCGATAAAGGTTTTGTGCTGAGCGTTATTCTTGGCTCTGAGTTCTTCTTTCTGTCGGCTATCGGGCACAAAGCGTCACACCATATTTAAGCGACCAATTTGATTTCAAGCACAAGAAAGACAGCAGCTTTATTATTCAAAGGTGTTCTTTCAATTAAAAACAACTAGTTTGAGATTTATATGTCTATTTCATATTGTACTTTATTTAAATGTCTTTTCATGCAGAAACCTGATTATAGTGTTGGAAATTGATAATATTGGTAATATTTTATGTAGCTGGATTATCTGCATTAAATTATCTCCTATGGTAAAATACGTTTCACAATAAGAATTTTCGCCTTAAGAACTCGCCTCCGGAATGGATTCATTTTGTATGCCGAGGTACCACTATAGTCTACACTAAATAGCCCCTAGATCTGAGTGTGCAGGTGTCCCTTAATGGACTGGCATCCTATTTGGAGTCATACCTGCCGTCGATCGGGATAAGACAGATAAGTTACTACATGAGTTTTGAAGTTTAAGATCTGACATTATGTAAAAAAAATTTAATGGTTAGAATGTTTGCATGAACATTTAGAAAGAAATTTAATGTAAAGAAGTTGACAAATACTTTATATAACTTCTGTAAACAGAAGACCTAACCTAACTGAGATGGATTAAACAAACACTGCAAACAATATGTCTTTTATACATGGCTAATACAGCAACTGTGTGTGCGAGTGAGAGAACTGTGAGAGAGAGAGAGAGAGAGAGAGAGAGCATGTGGGCTATACAATGCAGCTCACACACTCAGGCAACCATGTTGCAGTCTCTTCAGTGTAAGCAGATATGGTAGCAGCCTATCCCCCACTCCCTCCCTCCCTCCCTCCCGCTCTCAGTGTAGCATAATCTCCCATCCCCCACTCTTCCCTATTCCAGATAGCTATGCTAAAAGAGCCAGCAACAGAGAGGCGGATGGGGGAGGGAGAGACAGAGCTAGTGCCCTTTCACCTACATTCCAGCTCAGCCTGTGTAGTGAATGTTCGTTTATGGGTGTGCATTTTACAGATTTTCCCCAACCATTTGTTAACACCACTCACTTGATTATCAAGATGTAAGGATGTGTTTGCTTCAGACATGCGAAATCACTTTAAAAGAGCCGAGTTATTGTCTTTTCTGTTTGAAACAACACTATGTACAGCGCCCTTATGGACATCCTTCCTACAGGGATGTGTGCGTGAGTGTGTGTATGGTTTACTGTCTAGCCATGTGGAAGAATACAATGTCACATGACAGAAAGCAGCAGACAAAATGGCGACGTCTGCATCAAGGAGTACTGACGAATTAGCACAACTGGATATGCACATTACGTGTAAATGAACTTAAGTGGCTAATGTTTCTCAGACATTTGCATTATTTATTACTGTATCATCACCACAAGTTCTTTTCTTTGGTCCATACTGAATATAAACAATGGCGGACAATACATTTTTTTGCCATGTCAGATAGCTGAGGGAGCAGGTACAGTACAGAGTGCTATCCTAATTGCACTCATGAAATGCAAATGGGCGTTTTCACATTAGGAAGCCAGGAGCGTTTCCGACCCCAAAGTTCATTTTGATCAGTGTGAACACAAGCCTACCGGGTTCAGGAATAGTGCTTCTGAATGATTTCCAGTCCACTTGAAAAGGTGGTCTCGAGCACACTACCGTGGGAAGTGGACTCCTGTTCCCTCCTCCTAGAATGTGATGTAATCAGTGCCTTCTTTCTCCTCCAAATTCTTTGCCCATAGCTTATGCCAATATCATCCTCTCACCTACACAGTCATTGATGATAATGTAGGAAGGCATGTGAAAGCATTGATCTTGACATTTGTACTTAAATATCAATAATATTAGGTATAGCACAAAGAAATTACTCCCTTCTTCTCTTCTTTTCCTTATATTTAATGGTGGCTGGCGAACAAACTAGGTGCTGTATTGAAGAGTGAAAATATGCAAGTGTACCTGAATATGAAGTATAATAATAAAGTGCATGCTGGCCAGCAGTTGAGTGGTTAGGGAGAAGCAAATGCTCCATATGTGAACCCTGCCTAGATGAGAGTTACCAGGACAAAGCCCTGAAGCCAGGCCACAGAGTCCAAGAATGCGACTAAGAAACCTAATTTGCAATCCCTGTACTTGCGCCCTTATTCTATCCACGAGGGCAGGCAGAATAGACCTTTCAAATTCAACTGCCACTGGGAGAGTGGAATGTCACTTTGCTGCAGAGGAGCTGAACCTTGTATACAGTAGGAGGAACAATGTGGGTTCTGCCCTTGATTGTGGATTTAGAGATGCTATATGACGGGGTTGTTGGGCTTTGTGTCTGTGAATGGGGTGAGGAACTCAACAATCTGTGAGAGCCTTGGGGTAGATCTGCTGCTCCTCCAAAGTGAAAGGAGCTTTATTCTTGATTTATCCTTTAATCCTTCAGGAGATCACATTTTTTCTTTGCTCAGAGGCTCCATACCTCAAGAAGGTGGGATGGTAGGTGTTATTTGATCAATTTGTCTTATGACTTCAAGTTAGAACAGTTAAAGATATTCAGTAACACATTTCAAGTCCCCTGTTTGATCTAATACAAACTGGCAGAAGACCATATATACTATGTTCATGGATAAAAGGTGCTGCCAAGTCACTTGTATCCCGTTCCTAATTAATATCCAAACTGAACCATGTTCCAGTCTAACCTTCTACTTTCTTTTTCACATGATATCACAACCTCATAAGAGTAATCTAGAGCAAGCTGAGGATAAGATGAGCCAGCATAATTACCAGGATGAATGCCCCTGGAATTCAAAGAAATGTATTGGATCTCTGCATCTCTGGTGGCCTCCCAACCTTGAGATTTACCAGCTTGGTTTGTTATCAAGGGACACTCAATGATACCCTAATTTGAGCTTTGACCTGACTCAGACTTCCAAATCCTATGTTCAGAAATAGCAATACATTCCCTATACAGTATGTGACGCCTGTTCACCTGGCTCAGAAATACCTTCAAGACTAAGCATGTCTCACTGAGTCAGAGAGTACAGCAGACAGAGCCAGACTTTTCAAATGTTTTGATATCCTGTTTGCCAAGATGATCACATTTTTATTGTCTTAATGTAACCAACAATTTTTTGGGTGATTGGAAAAGTGAACTGCATAGATATGGACTCATGGACATACATTTGGTTCCCCATGAACCAAGCACTGCATGATGGTTTACATTCAACTACATTCACTTCCATATTATCTGTCTAGTGCTTGTTTTCACTGACATGTGCTTGATGTGCTTGTATTTTGATTTATGCCATGCCCTGTAAACAGCTGTTTTCTGATTTCATTATTATGTTCACCTGGTTTGAATTTGACCCTGATTAGTTTGCGTATTTGAGTTTTGGTTTCCTGTACCAGCGTGAATTACAGGCACTAGTTCCACGGCTCTTGACTCATGACTCCATGTCATTGGCAGATATTTTCACTGGCTTCTTTACATTTATCAGACAGGGGATTAGCTAGCTGTTTTATTTATTTATTTATTTATTTTATATAAATGAACTGTGGAATAGGTGAGAAAACTATGCACTGAGCTTGCTGCATTGTTAATATTAGTTGGCAGTGGAGTGGGTTATTATAGAACCACACAAAGGATGATGAATGGGAACAAGGTTATGTGCCCCATTTCTTCCCTCGCTAACAACAAGGAAGTGAGTCAGCATTTTTTTTCACCACCTTGGGGACTAATTTGATCGTCTAGACCTGCTAGAGGCAAACAACCAAGGGCTGAACTCTGAAAGGCATTTGAATTTGTAATAGGTATTTATTTATTTATTTTTTTAACATGAACATCTAGAGAAAGATTCTATCATGAATGATTGTGATTGAAGATCACTTAAACTCTTGGTGAAGTGGCATTGTAAAACAATCAACAGTAGAAATCCTAGCTATGTTTAATAGTAAAAGTAATAGCGTTCCCACACAAACAATGCTAAACAGCTGTGTTGCCCTGTGAAAACTACTTGTTAGTAAGGCTAATCACAAAGGCTTCAATTTGCAAGGAGTCAAAATATTGTAATTCAGAGCAATGGAATAAGGTCATGTGGTCTAATGAGACCAGATTCATGCTTTTCCAAAGCAATGGTTAAGTCAGGGGTAAGAAGGTTAGTGCATGAAGCAATGCACCCATCATGCATAGTGCCCACAGTGTATGAATGTGCTTTTTGTAAATTGTTAGCAGTAAATAAATTATTATGAGTGAGAAAATATCTGAGAACATTTTGTATAACAATGCATTTCAGAATTGTTTTTACATACTATAAATGTTGCGTGATCAATGTATGTATAAAACAATGTTGCGTAAATCGTTAATTATACAGAATTTCATTCAGTGACATCATAGATATCTCAAATATTTGTTAACTATTTGCATGTAAAGCATTTACATCGCATCATTTGTTTTTAATGTGTTTAAACTTAAAGTAAAGGAGCCATGCCTTTCAAATTAGTACTTAAATTAACACACCGTTAAGATGTTATAGCTAATATCTAGAATCTGGCTGTAGCAATAACCATTTTTTTTGTAGAACACTGTACTATCAGCTTTTTTCAGGACTGTTTATTCTGAACACCTGCTTGTTCTCTCCGGGATTTGTTCAGCGAATGCAATTTCATGTCTCCTTTTGTTCTCATCATCCATGCCAAAATAGAAGCTGCATTTTCATCCTGATGCTTAGACTGTCCAAACATTATGCACACTGGAAACGTAATAATAATCCCATTTTCCAAGACAAATTATGTTGTTTAATTTACAGCCATTTTGGAAATATATTCGCCAGTATAAGTTGTAAGACTTAACAAGTACATGAAATGTTGCCTTTCGGAGCAGTGCAAATACTCCTTCCAGTGTTTTTTCCCTTTAATTAATAATTTCCTTCATAAAACTTCCTTCATAAAACAGCATCCTTCTTTGGTTTTTGATTATGTCATTGTAAAGAAAAAAAAAACTTTGTTTTGGGTAATTTTCCTGTTAGAAATTTGCCGCCTGAATGTTGAATAAAAAACATCATATTTTTCTTCTTTAAATGGATTTGCAAGGAAAGTCAATGATAAGGATATTATGCTGTTCACCCTGGGGATTGTACTGATTTCTTCTTTTTGGCGAAACATATTGCACCATCCTATTCCTTTAAATCTCTTGAGTTACTACCACTAGACACTTCATTGCCTGCTGGATAACTGAAAACCTTCATAAACAGATGGCCACAGAGATTGCCCACCAGGGAAAGAACATGGAATTTCATGTTGTTGAGTAATTTCGTTTTATTTACATAAGGCAGACACATCTTGTGCATTCTTTATGAATTCATCTAGTAATTCAACTCTTGCTAAGATGAAGAAAAAACAACCAGAACAGTCAAGCAAACTGAAATTGATATATTTGTGCTCCACTGACTTGGTTAATAAATGCTGACTCTTTGTTGAAGTTAAGATATATTCATTCACCTAGACGTTTCTATTTGGTCTGTACTGATGAGTTTGGGAAAAACAGCTGCACACATTCACCTCTAACTGCTTGTAAATTAGGTCACAGTCAGCAGGACCACATGGAGTGAAAATGAGAGATTGAGTCTCACATGGGCCATCACAGGCTGCAGAGTTACAGATTTATCTGGGCCATGTGTTTGTTTTTTTCCTACTCTAAATCAGGCAGGGCAGGGAGGTTGTGAGTAACACATTTCTCAACTGTTTGACCACAGAATTCATGTAACTGGTCCAAGTATGTCTAGCCCTTATTTTAGCTGTTAAAGCTCCACATCTATCTTTTCTCTTGCTTAGTGTTTCTACTTATTAAATATACTGATATAACTACGTTTAATGAGGTGATGTAAAGATTGTTCTTTAAACTGTACAGGAAGCTCATTAGTTCATTTGTTCAGCTTCAGTAACCACTTGCAACAGGCAACAGATTTGATTGCTGAGGGACCAAAGGCAGGTATGGTGTTGTCTTACATAATTTTTTTCCTTTTTTTAAAAAAAAATCTGCATCCACATGACCTTCTTCCAATGCTTTGTCCATTCTTTATGCACCCCAGAAAACTGAAGCCCCCCCCCTTAAAGAATTTTCTTTGCATGGTGTGTGGATATGCTCTTACCGTCACTATTAAACATAGCCATCAGTCCTACTGCTTTTTGTAATTGTTTGATTTCACATTTAAGTGATCTCCCATCATGCTCATTCAGGATGTTTTTTCGACCACATTCATTTTTCAAAGACCATGGGTTCACCACCATACTTACAAGTTTAAATAATGCATTGTATAGATCTTAACATTTCATTAGATTCAGCAGTCTCCTAAGTTGGTTTCATTTTTGATGTAGACCAATAATTTGACTCATGGCAAACAGAGTCTTTGCCATGACCACAATATATGTCTTCTGACATATTTGTCAGGGTTGAATACCTTGTTTCCAGCTGAACCATATCAATCAATGTAGTAATGATTCAAAGGAAGGTTCTTAACTATTTGCTTAGCTAGATTCAGGTGACTTCTTTTTTTGACTGGGCATTTCAGTGCATAGGAGGCAAAATCTTGCTTTGGAAAAATTATTTTATTTTTAATGAACATGCCAAGCATCCTGGAGCCAAAGACCTGATGTTTGTGTTTTGTATCCATGATCGACAGAACTTTATATAATAAATAAATAAATAAATAAATAAGTCTCTGAGTTTGTTCTCTATCTTAGTAGTGAGAAACATAGAAGAGCAAGGTCACAAAATAAATTTACTTTGTCTGACCACATTTGATGCCCAGGTATGCCAAGTAGCCTTAATGACTCCCAGTAGGAAATAATTAACTTTGTGGTGGGAGTTAATAATCATGTGGTTCTAGTTATTCCATAAGGGAATAAAATTCATTTATACGTCTTCTAAAGCTTACCCTCATATATTCTATCCAGTAAAAGCAATTCAGTGCATTCCAAGTTTTTTTTTATTTAATTATTTTTTTTATGTCCAACCGCTCTCAAGATGAATTTTTTTGGCAAAGAAATTGCTTGTAAAATTTGTTAGAAAACACAAATACTGTTAAAACATACAGTAGACTTATGTTTCTTTTTCCTTCTTTCTTTCTCTCTCTTTTTTTTGTTTGTTCAACAATATGATCACGGTAGCTGATGATAATTACAATCTTGAATATTTGCCTTTTTCCTTTTTTTGGGATGGAACACAGAGTTTAAAGAGAATGGTATGTAAAGTCCAATATTATGAGATAAGTCAGGTAAGATGGAACTGTATGCATTTTATTTTAACCCCTTAAATGTCCACTTCATGAAGCCTACTAATGTGACTTTTATAGGAATCAATGAGCAGCATTTCCTTTTACTTTGCCTCCATCTCTTAATTAAATATTTTAATCAGAACATTAACTGTTGACTACATATTAAATATTTAATGCCTGTGTCACTCAAATGAAGTGGCAGATATATGTTGTGTTTCATTAATAAGTATGAATCACTGTAGCCAATGGCTTTTGGGCACCTGACCATCACTCCTGTATAAGGGGCTTCCTTAAACTGTTCCTACAAAATTGGAAGCATACTTTGAAAAAAAATTATTTGAATACTATATGAGCCCTGACCTCAATCACACTGAAGACTTTTGAATATGAATTGGAATAGCAACTGCTTGTTTTCCTTCTTGTCTGACACTTGGGCCTGACCTCACTCATGTGGCTGAATGGGCAAATCCCCACAGTCATGCTCCGAAGTCTATAGGCAAGTCGCCCCAAAAGAGTGGAAATTTTTATAACAGCAAATCTAAATCTAAGTCTAAATGTGGAATGGAATATTTGGAAGCATGCATGGGTGATATGGTCAGGTGTCCTTTAGACATATAGTGTAAATCCACATGATTCTCTTCACATCGTGGGTAACATGTTCCTTATTTGGGTGCTGTTTCACCCCAGGTTGTAGTGGCATGTTCAAAACTACGCATGTGGCTTTTCCTTCAGTTCAGAAAGATTTTTATCCGGCCTTAAATGGGGATGGGCAGACTTCTGTGAGCCCAAACAATGACCTCTTTTGTTGAGTTAAATGATTACTACACCCAATGGGCCAGACCCCCATCACTAGTGTTCCTCTCCCACCAAGCGCTGCCAGCACATCTATTCCACTTCATTAAGATAAATATGATATCCATCATTATGGGGCCCAACAGGCACTGCCACAATGTCGGCCACGGTAACTCACTCACAAAAACACACAGCATGTCACACAAACATCATTTACCTGTTTTGTCTATAACAAACATAGAACAATGCTATTTATGGTTTTATGGACTTATTCCTTTACTCATTGAATAAGATAATTGTGACCATGCATCCATAAAGTTAAAATTACTGTATGTCAATATTTGTTATACTTTGAACAATTTAAATGAATCCAAGAATAATACATTACATTTATTAATGAAAGTATTTATGAATTCACCATGCTAAATCAAATTTATGTGAGAGGTAAGATAAAATAAAATCACATTCATAAACAGTAAACAGCCCAATAATGCTGTTATATGGCTATAAGAAATGAAAGACACAAATGATGCAGGTGTAGACTTGTCTTTAACACAGGTTTGTAATGAAAGCAACAATGGAAAAAACGCTATTAGGACTCTGCACAGAAACTAACTAGGATTAAGAACCAAACCTTCGGACAACCATAAGCAACAAAAAAAGACAACATGTTGAGAAAAACTAAAACTTAAATAAAGACAGTGATCAGCAGCAAAACTTAAAACAGGTTGACATGGTTAGTAATGTTTGACTTTTGATGAATGCCTCAGTTTAGCACCTCTATGGTACTTCCCTGACATAACCCCCTTTAATGCGTGGCTTCCAATGTGTGAAGGAAAGCCCAGAGGGGGTGCTGGGCGGTTATTATAAAAGAGGGGGTGCTTGTCACTGTGAAGCCAAAGGGGCAGCGACATTACTCACAAGGCAAGATTGGGAGTAAAATTCTCCATGCTGCAAAGGGGAGTAGCTCATACTGCAAAGCAGGCGGGGTTGGGGGGGTTGTGAGGAGGTGGAGGTGGAGAAAAGACTCTCCTGCCAGAGTCAGAGTCTGAAGTAGATTGGACCCAGGAATCTCCTCGTTCTTGCCTTCTCGTATATGTCACTAGTGACAGGGGCTTGGTCGAGGATTATACCACATGAGCTGGGCAGGAGAGGCCATCCCATTAGCTATCATGCCTCAAATAGGGTTTTGCCACCTTGCTCTACACACCAGCTTTTGACCACCACACCCTCCATTTCGATTGGGGAACACAGCCATATGTTGGCTGCAGTGTGCCTGGGGCTTTTACATAATGTGGATGACCTGGTGTGTGTGCGTGTGCTCATTGCTTGGCACAAGGCTGCAATGTGGTAAGAAGGCAAGCAGGCAGAGGCAGCATGATGTTCTGGGCACTGTTCTGCTGGAAAGTGTAATCCTTATAGGCATTACCTTGCAACTTACAGAGCTTAAATGATCTCCTGCTAATGTCTTGGTGCCAGATACCACAGGACACCTTCAGAGATCCTGTGGAGTTCATGCCTTCATGGGTCAGAGCTGGTTTGTCACATGTATTTTACAGGATTTTTGAATATCCTACACTTAGCAGTAGTAGTAGTAGTACTAGTAATAGTAGTGTATACATGTATAAAAATCAAAAGTGCATTTTCATTCAAAACAAATGAACCCCAAATCAATATAAAAATGCCCTCTGCAGTGATCACATTGATAAAGCATAAGCAATTTAAGCACATTTGAGCAATGGCCAGAGGTGACAGGCTGAGCTATTCACTTACTTTATTCTCAAGCACCATTGGCTGGGACTTGTACAGGAAATTAATTTCAAATGCACTAATCAACAAGTGTAATATAATGCTTATAATATGGAAGAAGCCAGGAGAACGAGAGAAATGTGGCAAGTACTGGACACCTTCTTAACTTGTGACTTTGAGTTATGGTGTCATTATAAAAGCATACATGGCTCAATATAAATAAGTCACAGTAGAATACTGCACACATGAACTTTTTGGGAAAACTGCAATTAAATGTAACTCAGAGTTTAAATAGTAAACAGACCATATTGTTCTTGTATCAAAAATATCATCTGATCGTAGCAGGGCTGAGTATTTGGCAAATACAACTTCAGATAAACAACAAATGACTTTTTTCACTATGCCATTATTTATTTAACAAAAATTAAGCCAAAACATGCAAGCAATAATAAGTAACTTCATGATTCATTAGCTTGTAGATCCACCTTTAACAGCAATAACTTAATCATTTCCTGTATGAGTTTATCTGTCTCTCACATCATTGTGGAGGAATTTTGGCCCATTTCTCTTTAGAACATTGCTTCTTTGGGTATTTATTTATGAACAGCTCCCACCACAGCATTACCGTTGGGTTGAGGTCTGTACTTTGACTAGGCAGTCCAAAACCATGATTGTTTTAGTTTTTAGCCATTGCGATGTAGAAACACTGGTGTGCTTCAGATCATTGTCCTGTTGCATGACCTAAATTCAACGATGCACTAGCTGTTGGACAGATGGCCTCTCATTTCCCTCTAGGATACTCTGGTATATAAAGGACTTCATGGTCAACTCAATGACTGCGAGGTGCCCATGTCCTGTGGCTGCAAAAATCATTACTCCTCCACGGCTGTGCTTGACAGTGGGTATGAAGTGTTTCTGCTGAAATGCTCTTTGGTTTTCCCTAAACATGGCATTGGGCAAAACAACTCCACTTCTCATTTGTCCATAGGACATTGTTCCAGAGGCGTTGTGGTTTGTTCAGATGCAGTTGTGCGGACCTCAGGCATGCTTCTGTATTCTTTTTCAACAGACTTTCTCCTGTCAACTCTTCCAAACAAACCGTACTTTTTCAGTCTTCTTCTAATTGTGCTGTCATGTCATAAATTGTGAGGCCTGTAGGGTCTGAGATGTATCTCTTGGTTTTTGGTATTTCTCTGACCATTGCATGGTCTGACCTTGGGTGAATTCTAGACATTCTCACACACTTGTATATAGACTCCTTATGCACTCACCCTATTGCGAAGTATTACACATAGTGTCTCAGTTAGTAGTCGTTTACTAAAACGTCTCTTTGTTATTGACACTGCCTTGATTCCTGCTCCTGATCTTGTCTTTCCTTGTATGATACTGTGTGTAGCTCACATTACCCTAGTCTGCTAGTCTACTGAATCTGATTTTGTTACTTATGTTTATGTTGTTGCTTTGGCCAACCTGCACTTATATTGCCATGTATATTTCTAAAAGCATGCCTTATCATCCATCCTGATTTAGGTGCTGGTAGCTCAACAGAGACTAATCAGTAAACAGCAACAACCTATGGACCAGCTAACTGCACAAATGGCTCAGGTTCAAGCCAGGACTGCAACTCAGCCTGCACCCTTGCTACCAGGGTTTTCTAAGTGGTTCACAGTCGGTATTTTTTTCACTTAGTATCCACTGACTTGCAGTGGAAATTGTGTGGCGTGAAACAGCCCTCAACGCAGTTTTTCAAGATGCGTAAGGACATTCTAAGTCAATATGCATGCAGAGATCAGAGATCCCTTATACTAAAAAATGTGCACAAGATATGCTATTCCCATCCTCTACTTATACAGTAGGAAATTTCAAAAGACCTTACTACTGCAGCAAAGCTCCAGGACACTTTCCTACCATTACAACACTCACTTAAATTTCAAACCCTAATCAGTGGTCCCAGCAGAGGAAACACAGTAGGTCATTGCACTCCATGTCAGTGCACTCAATAGCATCTACCTGCTGGTCACTTTCACATCTACGTTTGCTATACTCATGGAATTCTCATGGTTGCAAAAGATCTAATGGAGCATCACTCGGTTGTCTGACTATTGTCAAGCCAACTGTCTGCATGCCCCATCATTATCCTAAGTAAAAGCAGACCCATTAGCAGAAACAACCCCCCTTTACTTTCCTGGCACCCCTAAACCTCAATGAACAGCTGGCATATACAAATCACACACAACAAAATGTTAAATTCCACACTCTCAGTATACAGCATAAGGACCCTTTGTGCCCTCACCCACTTGCAACGTATTGTGCTCTGTCTCAGTTAAGAGGCTATTACAAAGCCTTGCTTTTTGTTTTGATATTCTGATTTTGGCATTCCTTGATTCCTGCTGGTTTTCTGACTCTGATTTTTATACTTATGTTTGTTTTGCCTTAAATTATTGAAGTCTGGTGGACCTGCACTTGCTCTAGATGTCTGTTCCTAACAAGATGGAACGTTTTCCTCAATTCAAAGTAACTACAGTTTGAAGCATTATTTCCTCTTTTCTAAGGCTGCTTTAGGAATGTTGAAAATGTCATTAGCCATGACACAACCCTTGGAAAATAATTCTACTGTGGATACATTATCAGTTAAACTCGGAATGTGTGCTCAGGAAGGAGAGAGCTATATAAAGGCTGTTCTGTGGCCCATGATAGATTTAGTAATTGCAGAGGGTCATTAGAGGCACGTTAGACTAGAGATAGAGTCTGCATGAATCATGCATTAAGCTCTGAGAGTTACTCCTGTGGCAGAAATACTCCTAATAAAGAATCCTTATGGACATCAGAGACAGCAATAGATGGAAATATAAATTTGCCTTAATGACCAGAGGATGATTGTTGTGCTTATACTCTTACTTACAAAATCGCAGATATGATCAGTACAAAATTGCCACAATGATTTTAACTGGAACAATATTGCTGTAATATGTTTGATGTGTCAGTGAGCCACATTTACATTCAAGCTGTTGGATTGAAAGCTCTTGGGCAAGTCTAAAAATGACTTTGACCTTCAAGATGGAAAACTAGCTGAATCCTTGGAGATGTGTGTAAGGTTTAGGCAATGTAATTACATTATTTAGGTATTTTCTACATTGGGCAGATGATTTGCTTTGGTATAACAGCTCCATCCACCCACTGTTAGAACACCAGCAGAGACTGCACCTTGACAGAAGTGACTTTAAGAGACCGATGCTCTCATTAGTGCTCATTAGAGGATATGCTTCCTCATGTTCACATCCTCATGCAGTAAACATGAATAAACTGCCTTATCTCCTAAATGGTATTTAAGAAGGTATATAAGTAGCATTTATTATAGACTGGTATAAGATGTGTGAGAGTGTTTTTGTATGCGCTTGGAGAATTGGGGAGTTGGCAGTGGTTAGGTAATGGGTAATGTGCAGAGACATAAAGACCAAATAATGTTTCCAGAATGTTCTGGAAATGCTATTACTATGGATAACTATGGTATGTCTAGGTGCTTCTTGGCATTTCTATCTTTACAAACGAGCACACATTAGTTAAGTTAGATAGACAGACTTGAATGGAAGAAAAACTGACAAAATTGCAGCCTATCCGACAATGGTGCCAGAAGCAGGTTAAATCTGTTCTCAGCTTGGTTATTTTTAGAACATTGAAACAGGTAAAACTTGGGCAGGAGTGCAGATTACAGGGTGAATTTATGGGCTTTAATCTCCCATTACAATGTAGTTGATTGCTTTCCAAGTGGAGATTACTCTCTTTCTTTTTCTCACACTCTCTCGTTGCACTTTGTCTCTCTCAATTTGATCTGGAGTGAAAAAAATGCTTCATGCTACATTTGATATTGATGTTTGTGGGTTCAAACTGAGTCACATGTCTATTATGAAATTCAGGCATGAATAATATCAGTAAATCCTATCTCAGATACTGGGAAGAATGTATGTGATACTGCTGAAACTGATGCCTTTTCAGGGAACCAGTGAATCATTATAAGAACCAACCAAATATTCTGCCAATTTAAATGTTATTGTTAAATGTAATCAGACAGGTACTGTATGACACAATGTTTAGTTTACTTATTTAAAGTAATTTTTTTTAATTTTTTATTTTTATCCAAAGAGATCCTTTATGACCATACATACAACATTATCATATAAGGAATAACACACAATGGATTGTGATACTGTCAGTAACTCAAAGTGGATTATTTAACTATAGCAATGCAACCCAAATTACAGAAATTTGCCAACAATTTAAAAAATATATATTTTCATGAATGACACATTTGACATATGAATGACATACATTTAAACAATTTGCGATTAAGTTTATTGGTATGAAACTGTTTCTGCTGTCACATACAACATCCACGAACAGTGAATCCCTTGAAGTTCATAGGACAAACAAATCCTCTGTCCTGAGACTACCCTGTGACAAAAAATGTAGTCACTCTTACAAACTGCTGACAGTTGCAACTTTTTCCATGAATGTAAAAGTCAAATTGCAGCAGAAGTGGCTCTTTGAGCTCAACCGAGCCTAGAAACTTAGTTACATTTTCCAGAACCTGCAACCAAGGTCACCTAAATACTGATCTAGCAACCCTGAACTCCTTTATCACAGCACCCTATAAAAAGGAAATATTAACTAGAGCTCACTGGAACATATATGCTCCTGTGAATTGGGCTTCAAGATAAAGTGTCTGTCTGTCTGTACGTACATGCGTACCACAGGTCTGGATATGGTCCTCATAGGGATTTGTTATACAACTAAGTTAAAAGTAATGGTATTTTAAAAAAAAAATCTTTTATATGGTCAAACTTTCTGTGAATATATATTTATTTTCATCAGGCTAACGAGGCTATCAGAAGTCTAGCTAGCTAGCTAGATAGATAGATAGATAGATAGATAGATACACACTTTATTGGTCTTATCAATGCATCTTCTGTTGAGAATGGTCAAGTCAAGTAGGTTTTTATTAACCATATACTGTACAGTTCAGTACACAGCAAAACAAAACTACATTTCGTCAAGGACCAAGGTTCTACATACAACATAACTATGGTGCAGTTGTCACAATTATTAACAATAACTGTCACATCTTACTTCATGAATTGTTAATGGTGTTTTTGCCATGGCAAAGGAATGAAGTAGTCCAAACTTACATGTATTAAACCAAAGAGATTAGGCACATTTAAAATTTAACTTGCTCCTAATCCAAAAAGGCTTATAACAGCATCTAACTGTTACTACTTCGTGTAAAGGTTTTACATGATGTAGGTTGAAAAAGTACCTGCCACTGGATAATCTAGTCAGTATGATTCCTAGTGTCTTGTAGAAAGTGATTGGTAGCCTAGATGCACATTGGTATTTTCTGTCTTAGATGAAAAATCAATTCAGCTCACCAAGAGCTGCTAAAGAGCTTATGAGTTCTGTTTGACTTGAAATGCACAGTGATGTAAGTCCCACAAGTAGGTATAGAAAACACTGTGAAAAAACCCTTGCTAAACAGAGTAAATAGATTTGCACTAGCAAGACAATAAGAATGGATTGGGTAAGACATGCATAAAAACATGTTGTAATGATTAAGCACAGTGCATTCTCTTTTGCCTATAATCAATTTGATATAAAGCTATAAAGAGTGAAATGCATAAATAAGCAATTTCTGAAATGCCATTCATACTTGCTTCACTGAGACGTTAATGATGAACAATCTGCTTTCCAAAATAAGTAAATATCATAAGAAAAATATAGAAACAAAATACACATTAATAACACTGGTCTGTAAAGTTACTATCTGAAATTCATTAGGTAGTTATTTCTACCTCCTCGAGTGGTTTACCTGGTCATGTGACAGTATCAGCAGCTCATGTATATTCTGGGAATAAATTATACCTCACCCATGGATGGAGCCTACATGCCTCAATATTTTCTAGCTTTAAAACTGCCACAATATAAATAATAATTCCCAGGCATATTATAGGCCATTGTAAAGACCTGAAGGGGCTACATAAACAAACAACTGAAACAGTTTAGGTTTAAGATGATCATGCACATTATGCTCTTATATAACCAATGTGAATGCATACATAAAAATAATTATGGAAGAGGTATGGAGGATTATTAACAGGAAATTCAGTAGGGCATTCTCTATTCATTTCTCTAAATTCAAACTGTAAAAATGCCTTAATAGTCAAAGTATGATACACCATACCCCAATATATAGCATACAATTACACATTGCAGTTGATAAAATGACAATTAAAAATCTATAACATCTTCAACAAAAGATGTTTCAGTTTTAGGCTTTTGGTGAGGGAACGAGTACACCATCAGAATGTATTTCTCTCAAAATATCTGAATCTCTGTTCTGCAGACAACAATGCCTTGGGCAGAACAATCAAACTGGCATGGCATATGCATGCACTTCAGGCAAAAAACAAACCAGCTAGATATAAAATTATTTTAAACACATTTACTGCTGGCTATTTCAGTAATTGTTCATTTGTATTTTAATGTTTCAAAGGCAAATTAATATACCCATTAAGCTTAGATGCAACAGGCTTATTACAGGATGCTACTTAAATAGGAGCCATCTCCACATATACAGCACACCTCCCCAGGGTCAGCAGAGCTGTGGTGTGATGAATACGCAAAATGAATTGAACTGTGATTGAATACATTATTATCCAAGAATAATAATTTCATTATGGAAGTTATGAGAGATGTAAAAAGTAATTTCAATTATTTTAAATCATGTGGCATTGAAAAAAAAAGTATGCCAACAATCACCAGTTTGATTGCAAATAATTGTTTTTATATGTTACTCCACATGGAGTAGTGTTACAGTATCTATTCATTGTAGGGCGTACTTAAACAATATGACAATAGAGGGAGTGCTGTTGTGATGAATATGAGCACGGACGTGATGTGGTCATGGGCATGAGGGTATACTATTTTGAGTTTACTGTGCAGGGTTGATTTTAGCTCAGATCTGTTCAGGTCAACACTAAACAAGAATTTTGGCTTATACTCAAATCTCAAACTTGCACCAATTAAATTTGGAATTTGGGAAATGCCCCTTAACGCTAACACACACAAGGACTATATACACAAAGAAACAGAAGTGTAAGACCTCAAATATGCCAAGTGACCAATTAAACCAATCATACTGTTTTACACCAGACCCAGGAGTGGATTTTTAATGGATTTTATTTCACTGTCAGTAATTCAGGCATGAATAATAATATTAGGCATAATATTGTTTGAGGTAAGCCATATTTACCTTTAAATGTGTACTTGTTCTCTGCGTTTGTACTTATGTACTTTGCCTTTTGTGATGTCTGATATTACACCACTACCGAATGGGTTTACTAGTACTATTTGGACTATTGTATAATAAAGACTACATAGGGGAACAGTAAAGACTTCACTGGACTGATAAAAAAAATCAATCACTGGTGAGGACCTGAAAACATATCTTTATGACATGTATTTACATAAACAAATTGCTTATTACCAGGTCTAATCAGATAGCACCATGCTCTTACCAGGCACGTATCTCATGTATATTACGTTGTCATTGCATCTGGTGGGTTGTTATAAATAGCAGCAGTGCTTTTCATCATGAAATGATGGTGTGAGGAATTAGATGGAGTTTTTATACCAAATTCTCTGAATGTGACATACAGTAGGAGCACTGATAATCTGCATGCATGCCATAAATGTAGAGTAGCCAAAAAATGTACTCAAGTAAGAGTAGCTGTACTTCAAAATAAGATTACTCAAGTAGAAGTAAAAAGTAGTCATCCAAAATATTACTCAAGTAAGAGTAAAAAAGTATTTGATGAAAAGACTACTCTAAAAGATTGAGTACCTGTTTCAATCGCAATGCCCGATTAATTTTTTTGATTAAATTAATTATATATTATTGTTATTTTATATATATATATATATATATATATATAGATATATATAGATATATATAGATATATAAAAACAGTATATACACACACACACAATATAATGTCATATAGTTATATATGAATTATATATTAATATTAATAATTATATATGCCAACATTGCATCATTCAATGAAACAGCTAAACTACCTGCTACATATTTCCTCAGGTTAGAAGTCATGTTTTTATATGCTGAAGATAGAGAAGACACCGCAGAATGAGGCCATTCGTTTGCAAGCGGAACATGCTTTTATGATGCCAGGGATGTCGGCTGAAGATTTTTTCCCACAATGCCGCCTGACTACATGCGGTTATTGTTATTGCGGCTGATTGGTCAAACGGAGTCATGTGATTATTGTTGCTGCGTCTGATTGGTGAAACAGTCATGCGGTAGATCTACCGGCGGCATGTGTAAAATAAATAGTAGAAAGAGTGCACTAGAAAAGTGCAATATGAACTTAATGTGGTATTCCACAACATGGCATGGTCACAGCACAAGCCTGAAGTGGTCGTTTGAGAACTCCACTGATGTAGCACCAACGCTGTGACATCCCAATGACAACTCAGTCAGCACGACATCCAATCTTTCTCATCTTCGCCATGCTTGTACTATGTCAATCGAGGTGTTGGTTACATCATGAACTGGTCAGTGCTGTTACTAAATTCTTAGTTCTTTTTGTGTCTTGCTTCAACCACAGCCTCCCTTTGAACATGTCTAAAATAAGAGTGACATTGCAGTCAATACTACTTCCTTGTAGTAACTCTAGAAACATCTTTTTTTGCTCTATGATAATTTCGCATTTAATTTAGCCCTGTAATTTGCTCTTCACAATGTTTAACATCAAAATGTCTATTTTTTAGTTTACATATATTTTTTGCATTCAATTCAAAAGGTATATACACATGCATGCATAAACGAAGCTCTAGTTACAGATACAAAAACACACAAACTGCTGCTGTTCCCTGTGCTTATGCTGAACAGGAAGGAATGTTTTATGTTCCTTTTTTTGCCAGCCATTTTTAGCTGCAGCATTAATGGATTACACAACCGACTGGATCTGCTTCACTGCTTCGTCCCATCCCCCACCGTCTCTGTTTCTGACTGTCCTCAAGCTCCTCCTGCATGCATTTGTCCTAAAGACAAGGGTCTTAATTACTCTAAATATAACCCCTGACAGGAGAAGGGAGGGCAGCACAACATTTTGTCATGGTTCCTTTATAAATTCCCCTCCACTCTTTCACCCCTCCCCCCTCCTCGTTGGCCCAGTCAAAAGCGATGTTTCTAGAAGTCACTCAGCATTTTCAGGTTCACGGAGCAGGACACATGGGCAAGCGTTCTCTGCAACATCCGTCAGAAGCTAAATGTAGCTCTCATTGCTGCATTAGATGGTCTAGCCTATCTAGTTTCTCATCTAAAGCACCCCTGTGTTATGAATACTGTTGTAATGGAAAGCTAAGTGAGTGGTACCCCTTCTTGCATTTCTCTTCTCAGCTCCTGCTCGCGGATAACTTGTGAAACACGAGTGTTGATAATGAGAAGGGACAGTTAAATGGTGTGAAATCCCACTCCTTCATCAAGTTCTCACTTCTTTCTACTCTTAGACCTTATAATGTCAGTATGACTGCTATGGGTCATGCTAAAATTGTATTTCACACACTATTCGCTATTCTCATGCCTTTTGCACAGCTACTTAATGCATGCAGCATTTTGGATTCAAAATGTCATAGCCGATGATCAGATCCCGCTTAACTGTGAGAAATGAACTTCTAAAAACACACAACACAACAAAATATAGATGAGAATAGTGCTGAGAATGATATTTCAAAATGCTTCTTTTTTTTTTGATCAGACAAATAGTTTTTTCTGTAATAGCTCACTGTCCTAACTTAATCACATACACTAATCCTACCACTCAAATTATGTCAAAATAAAGAAATTTGCAACTATGTTAATCAGATAATCAGTCATCATTCCTACATCACCATTATACGTCTGCATTATTACATATGTGTGTTACAGCACACATTATTCAAATGGCTGTGCTTTCAGCTTCTCCCTCATTTTTCAGTACAATTTTTAAATTAAATTGTCGTAAATATCTAAAAAATAGGAGATTCAAATTATAAGTTTGATCAAAATGTATGATGCAGGCCACTTGGTATTGTTGACAAAAGGAGTAGTGAACCTATCATTTACTTTGAAAAAAAAATTACAATTGCAATTCAAATAAACGTTTATTAGGAGTCATATTGCCATGATCATGCCTATACCAAGTTTGTTAACTGGTGCAAATAACCCAAGAGAAAATGTGCCTCTTGGATACAGAGCAAATTGTTAATCTAAATATGCATTAAATTCTAAAAATCTGCCCTGAAACACAACATGCAAACAATCAGTAATTCAGAAACAGTGTTCCGTACAAATTGCTGTATACCGACACCTGGCACTCATTGAATTCATCACCAACAGCCATTTTATTTTTTATTGTATCTGTTTTGTGATGTTCCAATGTGGCCTTTTGTTCCTCAGTAACATATGGGAAAGTAAGTAAAAACGACAGACTTATCCAGGGAGAAAGAAAGAGAGAGAAAGAGTGCTTTTTATTATACATTTTGGGGGACATAAAAATCACATAACATGTAATAGACCATAATCCTTTTTAGGCTGTTGTCTTGAGGCTTCATTTCAACAAATTACAAAAATAAAATCATTACATTATATGAACTACAGCTGGTTTATTTAACTTTACAAAGCAAGAAAAGTAATGATAACAAAGTCATCATTTCTACAGAATGTTTGAAGATTACTTACAGTAATAATCACCATAAACCATAATCACAACCCATATTCAGTGTAAATCATTGCTCAGAGGTGACTAATTTGATCCTCACACAGTAATTTAGGCCAGAATGTGTCAGGCTTGTTGATTTGTAGCATGCAGTATGCAGGGAGTGTGAATAAATCCAGCTAATTCCAGGCTACATTTGCCCTGTTGGACTCCTGCATGGCTGATTAACACCTAACACTGGTTCTTGGAGTCTGAGAGATGGCTCTCTGGTTTATCAAAGACCTAAGGCACTGACAGCTATAAACGCGAATAGGAAATCGATGACGGCAGGAAAGCAGAGAATTGGAAGGAAGCCATTGGCCATTTTAATGTACGGGGCATTTATGCCATCTGCATGGTGAGGAAAAAAGCATTAGAATATTAAATGAATAAAATATGACAGCGAGGGAAATGCAGCCAATTTGGAAATGAGAAAAAATGTGAGTTGCAGTCAGAGTCAAAGTGGAATGAAAAAAAAAAAAAAAAAACTGCAGGTGCCCAGCCAACCCCAAACAATTTACTGCCTGTTAGCCTGTTCCCCAGAGCAATTTCGTCTTCTCTTTTTTACATTTACAAAACTGTCCTTTTCACAAGGGTGCATGCGCAGAATGACTCACTTTGTCTTTGGTCATGTAGGCAAGCCATAGCACACTTATAAAGAGGACGAAAGAGAACGTGGAGCAAAGGAGGATGTAGAATGAAGAATCTCAGCTATGTCACATAGAAGCAATGGTTAATGTTGGTGCATGCCTAATTTAAAAAGGCATGTCTGGTGATGAAACTTAGGGGCAACAAAAACAGCCTTTAGTACACTAATGAGGGAAGCTGCCGGTGCAGCAAGGCAAGTCATTGGATTGGGTTATTGGCAAGGATTTATGGTTGAAATAGCACAAAGCGCTGGTCTAAAAAAAGACTCTAATGAGAAAATCAGTTTCCTTACCACAATCGATGAAATCATATGTTTGTGCCACAATAATCATTTTTGTGAATAATTTCGGATTATTTTCAAAACACATTAAACAGTATACAGAATATGGTCTGTGGATGGTCTTTTTGTTCTTAGAAACGAACTGTAATAGTCTCTTAAGCACCAACTGCTATGTAAATTTGTAATTGATCATTTATTCATACTCATACAAACAACAAAGCTACAAAAGTATCGTATAATGGTCAGGGTGAGAAGTAGTAGTGTTAGCCTTTGAAGCTGTTCTTATGATTGGATGAGTCATACAGTACACTAGCAGTCAAAATTTTGAATACATTGTGACTGAATAAATAATTTCATGCCTTCAATACATTTTGATCAAGGCTAAAATTGTTGAAATTTGTCGAAAGTAAAGTAAATATCACTGTTTAAATGAATTCATGTATGTGATGTAAATGCCATCATGAATACAAATGAGAACTTATGACATAAAATAGTTTTGATTTGCTTACAACTTTTCTTGGTCACGTTATAATGTCCAAGCTTTTGACTATTAGTCCTGCTCATGTTCTCTGTCATCTTAAGTGAATATTTACCCAGCGTTAAGGTTGTAGCTATTGACAGATTCAGCTTAGCTGATGTGTCAGTACAAATAATACAATACATACCGCATGATATAGACTTTGTTTCATAAAAATTATACAACCAATATATGACATGTAGCTCTAATAAAATAAGTATTCTCTGTATTTTTAAGGGGCACATTTAAAAATTTTTTTTTTTTTTTTTTTACATTTTATCCTCTTGATAGATTATGTATTGTTTGTACTGCACAGGCTTAGTCTGCCCAAGGTAATTTATTAGAGTAGCTGTCTCAGCTGTCTCCTCTCAGTGAAAAGCCCAGCCCAGTCCTCTGTTTGAGTAATCAAGTCAAGTGGTTAGATTTTGCCAAATGCTGAAAAGAAATGCATTTCCACTGATACGCTAATGGCAATGGCAAAATACTCCCCACCCCCTTTATGAATTACGGGAGATGGTTCATTTAAAGCCACAGTGGCTTGGCTGACTTCTAACACTTTCCATCCTTGTAAAATCTTATATAAAGATCAACTCTCAGCTCTGCCAAACCCTTAAAACAGAAGACTGAGTGCCTTTGTAGGGTAGTATCTTAAAGGGCTTTTTTTTTTCAAGTATTGCAAGAAACTTTTGGGAAAAACTGGATATATAAATTCACTTTATTAAACACATACTGTAGAAATGGCAGTAGACCTCAGCTGCACATGAGGCCACATACTGTAGTTTATTGTGATATTGCAGTGAGATGTTGCCTAAACCACTGTGGAATAGACAGTTATTTCCCCAATTTTGTATGTCAATATAATACTATATACTGTATATAGGAAGCCAAAAAAAAAAAAAAGGACATTTACAGTCTCTTCACTGCCAATGCATTTTCCCCAGCATTCATGGACTACTGTAATAAAGTGCATCATCAATTGACACTGAAACAGGTAGAGGAGAAGGCTGATGACCCATGGTAAATTTAACTTCTGGTGGTGTTGTTTTAAGTTTTCTCATGATCCTTAACATTCTTTGAAGATCACCGAACCTCAATACATCCCCCCCCCAACCCCCCCGTTCTAATAAACTGGAAGTATGACTCGCCACAAAACCAAAGAATGACTTTATATTATTTTTATTATATTTAAACTCTTCAACAATTTATTCACACCAAATTGCATACATACTTTGCCAAAAACACAACTGCACAAACTACAATTTTGCAATAATATTTCAAAGAGAAAATGCACAAAACATTCAATATGAGTTTTAATACTTGCTTTCTTTAAACTGTCATAATGTATTAATCTCCTTCACATATTTAATCTTCTATGTCCAAACCATGGACTGGATGTGCATGTTCACATCTTTTAATGGGTAATTATGCTTTATTTTTAACCTCATATTTACTTCCTTATCTAAGCCAGAAAAGCCTCTCAGGTCTTTCTTTTGTCATGATAACATTTAGAAAACTTACAGTAGATAGATAGATAGATAGACAGACAGACAGACAAATAGATAGACAGATAGATAAACTTTATTGATCCCCAAGGAAATTTCTAACAACCAGCAGCATGGATAGTAGCACAGTAAATATGTAGTTGAATGTGTACCAATTATTGGCAATGAGGTTACAGCAGTTCAAAATGACTGCAGTGCAAAAAGTAAATGCAGATTGACTTTCATGCAGATGAGGGTAAATGCTGAGTATATAAATTTGGACAGTGAGTCTATTATGAAGAGCGGCTACATTTATAACCAAGGATGAGTAGTAGTTAAGGGACCATCCAACCCTGAATTCTAATCATGTTCCCAGGCACCAAAAAGAGGTGTTAAATGTGGTGATGGTGATTTAATGATGATCAGATAATGTGTGGATTTACTGCTTGATCAAATACAAAAATGAGCTTTTGTTGAAACATTGTTTCAAATTGTTGAAATTTTCAAATGCAGCAACAACAACAATCATGTAAAGTCCACCAAATGAACATCATGACATGTATGGGCCCCATATCTGTGTCTCACCTACTCCAGTCTCTTTTGTAGGCAATTTAAATTAACTTGCTAATAACCTATTTCGTTTATTTACACCATGGGTTCTCACACTTTTACAGTCAGGTCTTTTTACTGAAAAACCCTCACTTAACATTTCATTTCCAATAATGTTCTAAAATGTTCTGTTTTGTCAGTTTATTGGATGCATTTTTTGTATCTGTTCTACCCAGAAAACCCATTTATATTAAATTGTCAATATATTCCAGTTGGTATTATTTATAGGCATAATATAGGCATTGTTAATGGTGGATTGTGATTGCTATTACTGTAGGATAACGATGATTCATGAAAACCTGGATTACAATGCTTCATGAACCCCTGGTGGTCTTCAAGCGTGATTTTGAGAAACATAGTGATACACTGTTAATTTGTCCTGCATTCCTTTTATTTATTTATATAACCATGAATCTTTTTTTATTGTTTCAAAGCCACCGTAAGATTTTATATTGTGTGTCAGAGAGAGTATATGATGTGAACATTATTACTGAAGCAGAAAGACAGTTGTGTCATTATTTTGTCCATAAACAGTTAATCAGTATTACACACGTGGACAAAATTGTTGGTACCCTTCGGTCAATGAAAGAAAAACTCACAATGGTCACAGAAATAACTTTAATCTGACAAAAGTAATAATAAATAAGAAATCTATGAATGTTAACCAATGAAAATCAGACATTGCTTTTCAACCATGCTTCAACTGAATTATTTAAAAAAATGAACTCATGGAACAGGCCTGGACAAAAATGATGGTACCCCTAACTTAATAGTTTGTTGCACAACCTTTTGAGGCAATCACTGCAATCAAACGATTCCTGTAACTGTCAATGAGACTTCTGCACCTCTCTGCAGGTATTTTGGCCCACTCCTCATGAGCAAGCTGCTCCAGTTGTTTCCCGTTTGAAGGGTGTCTTTTCCAGACAGCATGTTTCAGCTCCTTCCAAAGATGCTCAATAGGATTGAGGTCAGGGCTCATAGAAGGCCACTTTAGAATAGTCCAGTGTTTTTCTCTTAGCCATTCTTGGGTGTTTTTAGCTGTTTTTTGGGTCATTGTCCTGTTGCAAGACCCATGACCTGCGACTGAGACCCAGCTTTCTGATACTGGACAGCACATTTCTCTCTATAATCCCTTGATAGTCTTGAGATTTCATTGTACCCTGCACAGATTCAAGACACCCTGTGCCAGATGCAGCAAAGCAGCCCCAGAACATAACAGAGCCTCCTCCATGTTTCACAGTAGGGACAGTGTTCTTTTATTGATATGCTTCAAGTATAATTAGCAAAATTTGCCTTGGCTAAAAGTTCCATTTTTGTCTCATCTGTCCATAGGACATTCTCCCAGAAGCTTTGTGGCTTGTCAACATGTAGTTTGGCATATTCCAGTCTGGCTTTTTTATGATTTGTTTTCAACAATGGTGTCCTCCTTGGTCGTCTCCCATGTAGTCCACTTTGGCTCAAACAACGACGGATGGTGCGATCTGACACTGATGTTCCTTGAGCATGAAGTTCACCTTGGATCTCTTTAGAAGTCTTTCTGGGCTCTTTTGTTACCATTCAGATTATCCGTCTCTTTGATTTGTCATCAATTTTCCTCCTGCGGCCACGTCCAGGGAGGTTGGCTACAGTCCCATGGATCTTAAATTTTTGAATAATATGTGCAGCTGTAGTCACAGGAACATCTAGCTGCTTGGAAATGGTCTTATAGCCTTTACCTTTAACATGCTTGTCTATAATTTTCTTTCGAATCTCCTGAGACAACTCTTTCCTTCGCTTCCTCTGGTCCATGTTGAATGTGGTACATACCATGTCACCAAACAACACAGTGACTACCTGGAGCCCTATATATAGGCCCACTGACTGATTACAAGATTGTAGACACCTGTGATGCTAATTAGTGGACACACCTTGAATTAACATGTCCCTTTGGTCACATTATTTTCAGTATTTTCTAAGGGTACCATCATTTTTGTCCAGGCCTGTTCCATGAGTTTATTTTTTAAAATAATTCTGTTGAAGCATGGTTGAAAAGCAATGTCTGACTTTCATTGGTTAACATTCATAGAATTGTTTTAAATTATTACTTTTGTCAGATTAAAGTTATTTCTTTGACCATTGTGAGTTTTTCTTTCATTGACCGAAGGGTACCAACAATTTTGTCCACGTGTGTATCTACTGTATTCATCCATCCATCCATCCATCCATCCATCCATCCATCCATCCATCCATGTATGTCCTTAAAGCTCAGAACATTTAGCCTTTACATAATAAACATATAAACATATACAGTGTATAGGGCTCAGGATTGTGTAGTATAGAGTGACACGTAGTTTGAAACCTCCCAATTAACACACATCAGCAAGGCTTCCATATTAGCACTTTTTCTTTCTTTCTTTTTTTTTTATCGTCATGGATCTAGGCTGTGTTGCCGGCTGGTATCTGTGCCGCTTGAGTTTTAAAGGGTGGTAAATACACATCCATATCCTGCAGAAGGTCCATGCAGTAGTTAATAAAATGTTTCATGAGAGATAAAAATTATCTGACTGTTTAATAAGAGCACATATTGTGGACAGAATTATTTTTATTTCACACATTATTGAGATTATGGAGCCAAAAGAAATGCGTTATGTTGACAGTCAGACCAGATCATAGAGACTTACTCAAGGAACACTAGGAATTAGAAACGAGGTATTAGAAACACCTGTACACCTACACATTTGTGCAATTATCTAATCAACCAATAATGTGGGAGCAGTGCTATTCATAAAATCTTGCAGATGTGTAATGTCTGCATCAACCATTAGAATTGGGAGAACTGACACAATTATCTATGGCACAATTGTTGGTACCAGGCAGGCTGGTTTTATCACTGCTGATCCTTTAAGATTTTCACACACAACATTCAACAGTTAATTAAACAATTATCGCTTGAATTCCACTGACTATTTGAGTATTGTGTGCATCCCTTCATGGCCACAATTTACTCATCTTCTTCTGGCTTTTCCAGCATGCACCATATTACAAAAGAAAAACTAACTGCTTTAAAATATCAAACTGTTTTTATGAACATAACAATGCTTTCAATAATCTTCAGTGGTGTTGCCTGTCTCCGGACCTGAATCCAATCAAACAGCGCTGGGATGCAGGAGATTTTCAACATGAAAGTGCCCCTGAAAAGTCTGCAGAAACTGCATGATGCAATCATGTCAACATGGACCAGAATATCAAGAGAATATATCCATCATTTTGTAGAATTCATGCCATGAAGTATTGAGACTGTTTTGAAAGCAATTGGAGGCCCTACTCAGTATTATTATTCCATTCCTAATCTCTAATGGGCTAAGTGACTATTTATTAAAATGTTAAAATTATCCTTATAATAACTCAAAAACTATTGCTAGTTTTGATCAGAATCAAATGCGGCATTCCTCATGCTCCCTGGAAAATCTGCTCTAAAACAGTATATCGATAGATGGGCGTGAGCACATCAAAGATTGTGGGGAAGTCCAGTTCAGCATGAGAACATTGATAATAAATCCCTCAGTCAGACACAGGCAGAAAGATTAGCACACAGCATCTGCAGAGCTTTGCAGAGTAAGCTGAGAACAGAGGAAGTGTGGCTGGTGATAAGAACCTTTTTTTCAGAAAAGGCCAGACACACTTCCTTCTTTATACAAATACATTAAATGGTCTGCATGTAGTTCAGCCATTCCACTCACAATGCACTTAATTTCAATCTTCAACCTGAAAGCACAATGTAACAGCACTGATGCTAATATATACTTGTATATAGTCATGTTCAAATGTTAGTACCCAATCTTTTAATTTTATGTTTTTGTGTAAAACCATAATAAAAATCATCTGTGAAGTGGCACATTGTATTAGGCATATACAACCCATATAAACAGCAACATCTAACTTTGTCACCATGCAATTATTTATTAAAAAAAAAAAAACAAGCCAAAAACTCATCAGCCCTTAATTGATTAATTGATCATCAATCCATGTGCAGACCTCTATAAACACAGACATTTTGGCAGTTTGCTCACCTGAAGAATTTAGGTGTTTGTTAATGCAATACCAAGAAGGTAAGCTATAAGCAATGCATACAAGACATAATTGTTGCTGCACATCATTCTAGAAAAGGTTGTACAACTATTTGGAGTTCAGTGTTCTGCAGTGAGAAAGGTTATTCACCAGTGGAAACCCAGTACATTCATCCCAAGGTCAGACCATGCAATACTTTTTATTTTTAAAAAATCCCAGCCCTCACTAAGTTAAAGTCCATTACCCTACAGGCCTCACCTGTTAAAATCCATGACAGCACAATTGGTCCCACCGGACCTGGGCACCTCGCAGTCATTGAGTTGACTGTAAACTACCCTGTATACCCGAGTATTCTAGTGGCAAATGTGAGGCCATCTGTCCGACAGCTGAAGCTTGGTTGAATTTGGGTCATGCAACAGGACAATAATCCGAAGAAAATCAGTAAATCTATCTCAAATTGGCTGAAAAATAAAAGAATCAAGTTTTCTAATCAAAGTGCCTCAACCTAATTTAAATGCTGTGGCAGGACCTTAAGTGCACTGTGCATATGTGAATTCTTAAAAAAAAAAAAAAAAAAAATCTGAAAGCATCAATGAATATATAAACTGAAAATGGGGACTCAGGGAATGAGGCAGGGTATACCCTGGTCAGTGGTACCATTGCTCATCCCAACCCATACAGCAGAATTTCAGGACCCTCCCTCTCCTTCCTTAGCAGAATTTTCCAATCTGACAACTGAGGAAATTCATCACATCATCATCTACCATTCCTACCACCTGTTCATTAGACCCAATCCTTTCCACAATGCTCCAAGCCATCTCACAATAACCATTGCATATCATCTGGTCATGTTCCTGCTGCATCTAAGTTGGCAAGGGTTACTACCATCCTCAAGAAATGCTGCCTGGATCCAGTGGACATCAGTAACTATCACCTGATATCACTTTTCTTTTTTCTTTCTAAAATTTCTGAAAACACTGTGTACAATCAAATGTCTCTCTTTCTCTCACAGAACAACCTCATTGATCCCAACCAATCTGGATTCAAAGCGGTACATTCCACAGGGACTGCCCTTCTGTCTGTCACTGAGAAGGCTAATGCTGCTAGATCAGCTAAACTGTCACCTCTCATCTGCTCCACTCAGACTCTCTACTTGTGTCCCACAAGACTCAGTACTTGTACCTCTTCTGTTCTCCCTCTATACCCGGTTTCTTGGTGAGGTCATATCATTTCATACCATTGTTATGCAGGTGATGAATAACAAACTCTATCTTAGACACTCAGGTTTTCATTCGGATCTCAGCATATCTGGCAGACATCTCATCCTGGATGACAACTCATCAACTGAAACTCAATCTCAGTAACACTGAACTGCTGTTTATCTTGCCCGCAATCTTGGGGAAACTCTGGACAATCAACTCAGTTGCTACATGTACATTACATGGACAAATCACACATTGCTAACCTTACTTGCTCTTGTCAATTTCTTCTTTACTACATCAGAAGAATTTGCCTTCTTGTTGCCCATTATACACACTTACTTTCATAAATATTATCGAAAATCATCAATAATCTAAAATATCATTGACAGTGCCAGTTATAGGTTGATCACTCACTCAGTCACTCACTGTTGTGTTGGATACCGAGCATATCCTAGGAACACTGTGCATGAGGCAATAATACATCCTAAATGGGTCAGTCAATCGGTCAAAGCAGATAATATCATAATTTTTTAATTTACTGTATACACAGAATTTAAGTGATTCTTCCATGGTGCCAGGTGGTAGAGTTATAGCTGATAACATACTAATATTAGCCTTTTTGTGCAATTGGGCTGTAACAAATTGGATGCCTAACAGTCATAAATGCGATATGTGCTGTCATAGTCATCTATATCATAAAGCAAATTAAGATAGCATAGCATGAATGACAGTGATAAGAAAAAGTGTGAGAATGAGGATTCTGTGAGCTTGCATGGTGCTAGTCATAATGTAATGACATATGACAGATCCAGGCCACACTGCTGCTATCATAAAAGAGCTCTGAGTGCTATTGATCCTGATGTTACTGCAGGAGCTTCACCACACTGTGCTTAGATTAACTTATGTCTGCAGGGCAATGCAAGCTTGGAGACCGCACTACAACTGACAAAACCCATTCACTACAACCGACAGAAAAATAAATAAATAAATAAATAATAATAAAAAAAAAAAAAAAATATATATATATATATATATATATATATATATATATATATATATATATATATATATATATATATATATATATATACGCACACACACACACTTAATAAAAAAAATATTGACTATGATTATTGCTGGCTATGATGTTAGTTATTTCTTATACAAGTTGGACCTTGTGCCTCAGTGTCAGAAGCCTTTAAATTTCCCTTCAAGCAAATCAATTTTACTTTGATACATAACAATATATTTCTGTAAAACAGAGGTTTCTGAGAGATTTTTGTCTGTACCTGAAAATAGTTAAGTACCTTTGCAACTACAGCTATGGATAGATATCATCATAGATCATAAGATCAGACTAGGCACTTTCATTTGTTTCACTATAAAGCTGATTTATGACTTTGAAAAATATGACACTCACTCTACAAATTCACAAGTAACAACTGTCCCTAACTTGGAAAAGGTTAATAATACATTCTAAAGTTTGTATTCCATCAATGTAACACATTGCTGACATAAACAAAATGTCCCTAGATGATCATCTTACTTTGCCCTTTTTGTCCAGCATTGAATAAATCAAGCATAAATGGTTGTCCAAATTCATTGTTGGGGTAGAACATATATATCACTTGGAGTGGATCCCAGACCTACTACTCTGCATGGCCAAAAAAGAAGAAGTTGAATTCATTAATATGCCTTTAAACTACCTTTAAATTTGGCATGGCATTGTTTCGAAACCTTATGTAACGTCACAACATTGCATAACCGCCCAATTGCCCAAATCTGCTAGTAATTCTTTCCGGAATTGCATTAATTTTTGGCTCAAAGTTGAACCACCCTGTAAAGTCTTCTGCGAAAATTATTCCTCATTCTTATAGAACCACTCTTTTTTTTTTTTTTTTTTTTTTACAATTTGAGCTAGATGAACATTAGCATTGGCATCCTGGAATATGCTTGCACCATATTAGAAGAAAAATCATTAATTGTTATTCAGTACATTCAGGTATTCAGCTTACATCATTTTGTTGCTACATAATGTTTCTGAGCCTACTGTAGATCTGATCAACTGCAACCTTCTTACACTGACACGACCAACATGCTGGAATAGGGTCACTCTGGACCCATCAGACCACATCTTTTTCATTGCTCAAAAGCCCAATCTTTATGCTCCCTCGCAAACTGAAGCTTTTTTTTTTTACAAGTAATTTTCTTGTAATCATTGTTTGGTTTTCTTACGTTGCTTGATGCAGACCAATTTGCTTTATTTTGACTCTTCCATGTCACAGGCACAGTAACATCTTTTACATGATCACAGGATATATCCGCTTGGTTGTTTAAGATATGAGAAGCTATTCACTGCAGCAGTTAGGATGAAAAGAATTGTTACTAGCTAAAACATATAAATTTCTGCATAAATTATTCAATCAGTCTCCTGAGTGTTTGTTTATTTAAATCGAAATGGCAACTATTTTTTATCACGCAGTGTACATTAATTTCTTCCCCCCCCCCCCTTCTTTTAAAAATACCCGTGGTAATCAATGCATTGCTAAGTAATCTATTCTGGGAAATTGGGAGGAGATGTGCAGTCTTACAGGTCCACACCTTTTTAAAGTGTTACATCAAGATCTCTAGAGCTTGTAAATTTATTTATTACAAGCTTACTTATATTATTCATGGTTATTGGATAATAACTATTACATAAATTTGCCTTCTGTATTTAATATTCAGCTGCTTGAAAATAAAACTTAAGGTATCAGTTCTACAACTAGAAAAAAAAAAAAAACTAATAGTTTTTTAGAAACTGCATGTACTGTATTTACAATTGCCACAGTATTGTCCCTTGGGAATATTTAAAGTGCCATCGGCATATTTAATTCAGTTTTTATTCAAGATTTGAAGAAAAAATTCAATTTAATTGACCATTTTATTTAAGATTTTATTGAACATTTTGAAGGATTGAGGACTATGTAGCTAAAATGTTCTTAATATTTTGATGAATCATGGTGCTTTAAGGTGGCATAGTGATTACCACGGTGTCTTTGCACCTTCAGAATTCTGGCACCAGGACAAGACAGGACATTGGCAATGTGGTTTTAAACAGGCAGCTGCTCTCTCCTCAGTACTGCAGACTGTACAGAATGATTTTTACCCATGCTGGCGACTGTGTAATTCTTGGCTAATAGAACACCTCGAATGCAGGTATGATACATATGGCATATAACTATGATATGTGTGTAACTATATGATACATATAGTTAAACGTTCCAATGGTGTTAATATCCTTTATCGTTAATCATGGAATTCTGCTGCTTAGTTAATTTGCAACATGTATACTTTTACCCCCAGTGCTTAATGTTTAATTTCATCTGGTTGCTGGAATGCAACTTAACAGGTACACATAAATGTTCTATAAAAACCATGTTAAATAGCCAATTTACAGTTTGATAGCTACGGGATAGCTACCTAGGTAGATATTTAGCTAGATATATAGCTGTATTAGTCATTCATTCATCGTCTTTAACTGCTTAACGATGATCTCACACACACACACACACACACACACACACACACACACACACACACACACACACACACACACACACACACACATAGGAACAAATTACAATAAGAAATCCTCCTCTTTAATGTTTTGAGAGGTGCGAGAACAATAGTAGCTCATGATTGAACAAGGGACACCGGGGCTATGAGGCTTCATTCCTATCTGATCCCCCACTGTGCCACTCAGGTGTGTTATTAATATTATGTCCCATTCACTATCCTGAAAAGTCAAAAAGATCATGATCATATTCCTTTTGAGAACAACAAGTGCACTAATATTATTAAAATTGTAAAACATGGTAAATATTATGTAAAAATGTAATATATAATATTATAACAGTATGAATAACAAACATAAAACACTGTTGTACTATGATTTTGTATTTTTCATGGTCCTTTTCCCCCTAAATATTAATTAACTTGCATTATTGAAATTAGGTAGGGTTTAAAGGTTTAAATTATATGAAAAAAAGAACTGGGGTTTATGGATTTTCTACCTCTTCTTCAGCAGTCAATATGCAGTGTAATAAAATTCAACAACATCTTCCATGCTCATTCGAACTGGATGTGTATTCGTATAAATTTTAACTTCACATTTTTACATGACATGTCTTCTCTCTCTCTCTCTCTCTCTCTCTCTCTCTCTCTCTCTCTCTCTCTCTCTCTCTCTCTCTCTCTCTTCTCTTCAGGGCCATTTCCAATTATTCAGACATTAAATTGCACTGCTGCACGGCTTGACGTGTCCTTACATTACACCCAACACTGGCTGACAATGTCAGCTATAAATACCACACCACAGGGTGCGCTGGGACTAAAAACAAAAACCTTCCTGTACCCGCCGCCTCTGCATATTCATGGCTGCACTCTTATAATGGAAATTCAAATTATCAGTATAAGACAGGGTTGTTACCACCATCATTATTTCCACTGAGCTGGTTTGGATATTGGTGAATCACTTTTACATTTGCAGAGTGTATCGAATTAGGCTTCAAATGAGATAAACAATGTGGTTCTATTCTTACTCTTTCTCCAGAGGCTCTTGCGTATGCGAGTTTCTGTATTCCACTGCTTCTTTTGGCTTGATATATTTACCATCCAACTGGACAAATGAAGCAGTAGGAGAGGGGAGTGTGTCTCTGTGGGATAGAGCTATTTTAGCCCTGTTGGCAAGCATCAGACTGGAATGATGACTGGATCTCTTCTGCTTTTAATTTATATGTGAATCTTATTCCCACATGTAGTATATTTTGCAATGGGTTTAAAGATTTGATGCATGCTGATCAGTGGGCAAGCTCTGGATATCAATAAGTGTAATGTACTGTGGCCCACTGCTTTATCAGTGATAAAAGATGTTATGTAAGGCAGATAAATAGGCCTGACACCCTGAACGTTCCAGTTGTACAACAACAACAAATCTGACCAGAATTGCACCTAATTTATGTGCTTTGTCTGAACTACCATATGCTCACAATGATTTATACCAACTCCTCCTGTTCTCTCTTGCAATTTCCAAAATTAGTATCTGCAAAGTCTCTTCCCTCTCTCCCTCTCTGTACTCTCTTTCTTTATATTCCCTACAGTAAGCATTACAGCAGGACATTGGACTGCACACTGATTCGCTGATGCACATGTATGGAGAATTTGCTGTTTCTCTAACCGGATACCTACCCCAACTCTGAGTACTTTTTAATGATGGTGCATGTATTAGCCAAAGGATTACCAGACATTTATTTATATAAGAACCTATTTGTCCTTTCTTGGTTCTGGGAAACCAGTCAGACTACATATCAGCTCCTAACTACAGTCAAAGAAAAAAAAAAAATCAAGAAAAATTGTTTGTTTGTGGGATGTCCACTGATTTGTGAGCACTATATGATTCTGAAAAAGTCCACAGGGAGATGGAAAAGGTTGACCACAATGTGTAATATAGTATACATTCCCATTCTTCTTGTCTTCTGCAGAGGAAATAGTGAGAATATAGAAAAGTAGTTTTAAGTCCTTGCTCGATTAATAAGCCCTTTTGAGTAGCTTATTATTTGACTTTTCAACAGCATTTAGACCGCTGCCTTGCTTTGATGCCCACCAAAAATAAAGATATAGAAATTGAAGACTAGATAACCACTCGCTAATTCACTCACTTACTCACTAATCATCTATACCACCTTATCCTGTATACAGGGTTGTTGGTGGTCTGAAGCCTATCCAAACAGACATAGGGCATGAAGCGGGGTACACCCTGGATGGGGTGCCAATCCATCACAGGGCACTAGCGGATTAGATAAGCAGTGTAACATAAATATATTTTATTTTCATTATCAAGAAGTACAAGACTAATCAAATACTCTTACAGATACGTATAACAAAAAGCTTTTCACTCTCTCACTTCTTAATTTATTGGTGACTGCTTGACTGACTCTCTCTCTTTCCCTCTGTCGGTGTCTGTGTGTATAAATGAAACTGATCAGTTGCAAAAGGGTGAAGGCTGAAAGAACAATGGTTCCTATGCTGTCTAACAATAATAAGACCTACAACATTGCATTTTAACTGTTAAAAAAGGGGGCACAGTATAAATATTTCTGTATTAAGATCAATAATCAATTATCTATCAATTCACATATCCCTACTTTACAGGAATTACTTAATCTTTACATATTACCCATCTTGCCATTTCATAATCTTTGAGGTTTTTTGCAAAGCACAAAACATGAATGTCAGCATGACATATTTTGGTTACACAGTCCAACCCTGACCAGGATAAAGTGGTTACTGAAGAATAGATGTGGCTTTTTCACATTCCTACTATTCCAACTATTTGCTGGATCGAGCCAAACTGCCCTGCATTGAAATTTTGATGGTTCTTTGTTGCTCGTTTCTGTAATGTCACAGGTCTTATATAACCTGTGAACTGAATAGACATTAGGAATAAAATTATGGTAAGCTCATGCTGAACTGTCAAGCACTGTCATGTTTACCCACCGTGTGTTATAAAGTATCCCATAACATGTTATGAATTGTCAAGACTTGTCATGGGCAGCTTTGAATTCTCACCTGTTAGTAGTGACCTGGATACCTGTGTTTTTGGATACTTGTGACAACAGAAGCTATGAACCTGTCATGCATTTCCATAATAAAGTTGACTTAAAAGGGCTCCTTTATGCAAAATTCACTTCTTTTTTTTTAGTCATTTTTAGACTTTCAGAAGGATCACCAGGTCAAAAACCTACATAAAAAAAAAAAGAGACCCCCATGGCTCATTGCTCACGTTCACCTCGAATTGCATAACTGCCCAGCTCTGCTGTTTTCTGGGCACCATTTTTGGAACCACCAGAGCCACAGTAAATAAGGCTAGATGACTAGGTAATGGCTGACTGATAATGGGTAACATACACTTCTGTATTACTTATCGGGTTAGCCATTAGCAGTTAGCAAATTTTTAGATTTAGATAAATACAGAGGATGTTTTATGAATTTTAAGACATATTTGTTTCTTCAGTACTTGGACTAAAGAAGTGCCCATTAAAAAAAAAATAAATCCCCTTCCAAATTGTGTTTGATTGATGGCACTTAGTTGGAAACCCAGTAACGCAGTGTAAGTATCTATCCAATGACGGGAACTTCAAAGCACTTTTTGTAAGTCGCTCTGGATGAAGCGAAATGTAAATGTAAATGAATTAACGCTCCTATTTTTACATAGATATATTTTCCCCCTTATTTTGTATGTCAGAAATATGGATAGGAAAAGTCTGAAAAACAGTGGGAAATGCTTAATACCAAACATTGATGTCTATGGCCTCTGCATTCTGTTTGGCTAGCGAAATGCACTTCCTCAAAGAACAGGCAGTTCTTTTAAAACTGCCAACACTGAATCAGCATGTTTGGAAATATAAATAAACATAAAAACTAAATCAAATAAAAAATAAACGAGCATGCCAAAATGCATTATCTGACTTGTATGCAAACCTGGTCCAAAATTATAATAATATATGTTATTATAATCTAAATATGCCCCTGTGACAATATTTAATCTACACACTAAAAAATGCTGGGTTGTTTTTACTACCCAAACGCTGGGTTGCCTCTGTTGGGTCATTTTTCTGGGTTAGTTACAGGGAATTGGGTACTTTTTGTTTAACCCAGCTTGCTGGGTTGGAGTTGGGTTAGCTAGTGACAGTTAACATCACAGACAAGATTGCCCCTCCCCCGAAGTGCACCGGTGTATTCAGTGGCTGTGTCAGCTTCGTGTCTTTTTTTTTTTTTTTTGGTCTTCCTCCTCACGCATTTAAGAGGAAATGTAAACGTTAAATATAAGGTCTGTATACACACTTTCACTCACCTATGACTGAATTTGTTCACTGTATATAACATTTATTACTGTTACCGTTACACTCAAACTTTCAGCCTGGTCTGTGCTATAGCATGCTAGTTTATCTGATTAGTGTTTTATAACACCTCAGCTTTTTATATGTGGTTGCTAACGCTAGCAACCTAGCTAAATGCTAGTGTCATGCTGGCACTACAATTAACAGTTTAGCTTTCATTCATCACTTCACCACCTTCATACACCCTGCAAGCATTCTACAAAGAAAGCTAAAAAAAAACTCAGAAATGTTTGCAGTTTCTTTCATACACAGGTGGGGTTCTTTGGTTTGGCTAGCTTGCAGCCATTGTCAGATAAACTAACATGCTATAGCACAGACCAGGCTGAAAGTTTGAGTGTAACATTAACAAGGTAACAGTAATAAATGTTACATACAGTGAACAAATTCAGTCATAGGTGAGTGAAAGATACAGAGATACAGACCTTATATTTAACGCTTACATTTCCTCTTAAATGCGTGAGGAGGAAGATAAAAAAAAAAAAAAGACACGAAGCTGACCTTGCTAACCCAACTCCAACCCAGCTGTTAAACAAAAAGTACCCAATTCCCTGTAAATAACCCAGAAAAATGACCCAACAGAGGCAACCCAGCATTTGGGTAGTAAAAACAACCCAGCATTTTTTAGTGTGTAAATAATAGCTAATATGTTTTACTAAACTTTCCTGTTGGCCAGCTGGAATAATTGTAGAGCAAATTAACTAGGGTTTGCATTATGCATTCAAGTTCCCCAACTGCCTTTGGTCACCGATTTCTTTATTTAAAAAAAAAATACACTTCCACTATGCTCCATGTCTACAGTTAGGTTTTCTCCATTCATTAACACTAACAAGGTCTGACATGGGCTTGAAACTCTTACGGCTAAGGATTATATAAAAGACCAAAACTTTAACCCTAGTTCCAACTTTCATAATCCAGACACCCAGGGAACTTCACTTTATATGTGCAGTAATAAAAAAAAAAAATCCCCAACCAAGCACACTGCCAGAAAAGTCTGGTTATATAAAGCTTTCAGGTCACTGCATAGAAGTCCTGAAATGACTGACTTATTTCTCCATGTTGTCTTTCAGTGAAATAAATTTAGACATTCTGTAATACTCAAACGGTAAGAATGGGCTCCAGGCTGAGGGAGAAAAATTACCTTCAGTTTTAGACTGAAAGAAGCGATGCAATTAGCTCTTTAAGGATGTGTCGTTTGCTGTGTAATATGGTCAATCACTGTTGTATTTTGCTAAAAACTTCCAAGTTCAAAGCTTCTAAGAGAAGGGTATGTTATAGTTGTTGGTTTCCTGAGGAAAATAATAATAAGTAAAAGTCTGAAAATGTCATTTATCATGTTTTGCAGTCAAACCTTCAAATATACTGTAGATATTGACCCAAGTCTGAAAATAATAACAAAAACATTTGCAGGGACTTTAATGGCAAATAATCTCAAATGCTTGCAAGTAAGAACAAATTCTTTTGTTACAATTAAATACAATCAAATTCAATACAATTGATTAAAAGAAATAATCGTATCAGAGTGTTCTTTTGTAAATAAGTTGTTTCCAATTAATGTTTTATTTTTCTTAAAATATTCTTGTATTATTTATTTTTTATATGTATTATATATTTTTTGAATTATAGATTTTGATATTGTTTAAGAAACTACTTGATTGTTATTTATAGGTAATAGTAATAAGTGTTTTAATAGCGAACCCGTTCATAAATTGCTCTCTTCTGGCATCAATACAGATCCCTTTGTATTAGAATGAGTGCACAAAAGAATGAGTGCATCTATCTATCTATCTCTCTATCTCTCTCTCTATCTATCTCTCTATCTCTCTCTCTCTTTCTCTCTCTCTCTTTCTCTCTCTATCTATCTATCTATCTATCTATCTATCTATCTATCTATCTATCTATCTATCTATCTATCTATCTATCTATCCATCCATCCATCCATCCATCCATCCAGTACTTGTGATTTGTTAGCACCACACAGAAAGGTCATTAGCATCATCTGACCAATCAAAACAGAGAATTCCATAGTGTGGTCAAAATATTAAAATCACAGGAGAACTTGTTTAATAGTCATCAAAGCACATTTGCAATTGATGAATTTTACAATTTTTTTCATAATAGCTATCTGTGCACTGTCTAGTATTTAATCTCTTGAGACCCCACCGCCCTCATACTTTTTCAATAACATTGTATGTATATGCTTGTAAGATCCTCATATAAGGAACATGGGTATGACTTTTCTTAGAAATGTTTTCCTGCTTGAAGAAACTAATCAGGTTCAGTAGTTATCAGGTTCTAATAAACATTAAGAGCTGGAAGAAATGATAAGGTACACAAATTACAGTTTAGTTCTAAAGAGAATAAAGACACCATTGTGTCCAGCTTTCTTTTAGGCTACTGGATGTACCCTTGTGTACACTATGAAATTTATAATGTGCAATGCTTTAAAGGTTGGAAGTTACAATGTACAATATGGTATTAGTTATATAATGGTAATAATACAGAAGAGTAGATACAGTATATACGATATGTTGTGCTTTTGTGTGTGTTTTCGGAGGCTTAAAAAAGTATACTGTGGAAAAAAAGAATATTATTATTACCTTCATGTAAAAGAATGAGATATGTTTGTATGTAAACATTTTACAAGTTAAAAAAGAAATGTATTTTCTAAACCCAATCCAATCTTGGACGCTTGTTACAGGATCCAGGATTCAGCAAGAGTTCTACACTATTCAAGCTGCCATTTTTTCGGGTTTTGGTCTAAAACCAAAGGTATCTCATGAATGCCAACCCTAGTTTTTTTGCTACTCTTTTAATTCGCTAAAAGTGCAATAGTATGCAATCACAATACTCATAAAATACATGTTCATTTCACTCTAAATATCTGTATCAGCCATTCAAATATATTCTATACACTGTCTAAATCAAGTGTACTAAAGTGTTCCTAATGTAGTTGCATTGTAATATGGTTACGTACACTTAGGTTAAATGAGCTTGAAAATATTTTTGTACACATTGTGTATACTAAGAACAAAACAGTTGCTCCATTTAAGCACACTAAGTGTATTAATCAGTAGTGTGCTTGCAAATATATGAAAGTGTGCTGTGGCATAATTGAGTTTAGTGTACTTTAGTGAAGTGGGACCTGCTACAATCTTCAACTTAGTCTGGGGGCTTATTTAACAAAACATGTGACAGTTGTTATTCACCTGAGTTCCCTGGCCTCTGTGGGGTTTAATCTGTGTATGTATAGCTTTGGCTGAACAGGCAATGTCCTGAAGAGCTTAAGCAAAAGATTCCACTAATCCTATCAGTGATATTCATCAGTCTCAGACAAAAAGCGCCTTCTCTTTTGTCCTTGGCAGTAGGGAAGGACTGTCTCACAGTATGTTTGTGTCTCCTAAATTGGCTCTCATAGTCATCCTGTTTCACTGTGTGCTTTCCAAACCAACAGTGACAGACAGGATGATCGTAACAGTTCAAAAGCTTAGGACTTCCCCTGCTTAAGCAGGTTACTAGGTTCGTTTCTTGTTCTGTCTTGGTTGTTTTATGGAAATATGTGAGAGACTTGCATGCACCACCCCCACTATCACACATGATGGGCTAGGAAATATGCTTTTAAGAACACACTGTGAGGAAATGGCAGCCTGTATGAAGAGATATTGTGGCATAGTGCATGAAATGAAATAGGTTAAAGCTCAGAGCCTGGGAACTCGTTGGGGGTGTAGAGCACATCTATTTCCAGCACACAAACAACTCACTGCTATTATTGAACTTTCTCAGTTTGCTCTATGCGCTTGCTAATGTTTTGTCATGCTGGAAATAACATTAAAAACCTTAAGGCTATAAAACATGTTCTTGTTTCCATGTCAAGTTCTCCTAACTTATTTATTCATACTGAAAGTAATATGTTTAAACAATGTGTCTGTTTCGCCACTGTTTCTAACATAGCACTCAAATGACCTAATCTACTGTAGTTATGAAATCTAAAAACATCATCATAGAAGCTACGTTAAAAAAATTGGAGCCAGTGTGGTAGGGAGCAGGGTGGAAGTGTGATTAATCCTGCAGCATAGGCATGTTTAACACAGTGTCAGTTCACTTACCAGCACTAGAGCAGCTCAGGTAGCCCTGTGTGATGCTACTGTAGTTAGGATCACCCCTGGGCTGTGACCTTAGATCACCTCTGTTTTCCTTTACTTGTTGTCTCCTTGTGGTTGCAACACTGCTGTGTCTTATAAGAATGCAGTGCTGCAGAGACCAATACCGGTAATTATAGTTTAAATGAGACAGGGAGAGAAACAGGATTCTCAATGGACACACAGTTCCAGAGCATTTATTTCAACGGAACAGAAAATATAAAGGCAACAACACAGAAGGGGGGAAATAATCACTACTTCATCGGCCAATTCTAAAGTGAGAAGCTCAGGCTGAGTATCCCTGCACAAATATGTATATGATGATTAAGCATTAGTATGATTAAGTGCAATTGTCATGCGCACTCCTAACACGACCGGCACTAGGACCTGGAAGTAGTATGGTCGCTATTCAGGAAGCATAAAAGGAGACAAGATGGCTCCACACATCGCTCAGTCATTGAGTTTGCCCATGCTATCGCCGACGCTCTGTCTGTCTAATTGTGAGTACTCACTTTCTTGGGTTTCGCTTTCGATTGAGTGTGTGTTATTAGAACACGGGTTTATTTGTGTAAACTCTTGCTCTCACTCCGGGAGAGTTCTAAAAATAAACAGCGTGGTTATCCTGCCTGTTCGCGCTACTTTCGCGTTTGGGTTTACCATCCACACTACAGGGCTAACTGCTAGTCTTCTGGTCCGTCTCCGTTTGTTTGTGACAGAATGACTGAGCCATCAGCAGTAAACCCAGCGGATTACGCTCACCTCTGCGATGTGGTTGATCAACATGCTAAGCTGATCGATCAGCTCCGTAGTGAAGTCGCTGGTCTCCGTCAAGACATCCAAGACATCGCGGCCCTGCGCCGCGAGGTGGCGGACCTACAGCAAGAGAATGCAACGCTCCGTGGAGCAGTCGCTCAGCCGGCTGTTGCCACGCCCGTTGCAGCGGCTGCTGCGCCGCCACCATCCCCCCCTTCTTCTGATGTCTTCATTGCTCTACCGGATAAGTGGAATGGCACGGATGGGAAATGCAGTGTTTTTTTAACCGCGTTGGATCTTGTGTTTGAGTTTAATTCCACCAGATACTCCACAGACCGACTGAGCGTTGCTCTTCTCGTCTCGTTGCTATCCGGGCAGGCAGCGGAGTGGGCCACGGCGGTCCTGCGATCTGATTCAGATGTAGCCTATTCCTACACAGAGTTCACCCGCCAGCTAAAACTCACCTTTGAACATCCTGCTGCTGAGGTGGAGACCGACTCCAAATTATATCATCTGTGGCAGGGAGGCTCATCCGTGAGCCGCTACACGGCGGATTTCCGAATGCTCGCCGTCCAGACTGACTGGGGAGACTCCACCCTCCGAACGGCCTACTACGAGGGACTGGCTGCTCGCATCAAGGACGAGCTCGCCGGATGAGAACTTCCAGCTACGTTGCAGGGCTTAATCCAACTCGCCCTCCGGATCGACCAGCGTCTGCTCGCCCGACCCAAGCCAGCCCCTCGCACCCTGCCGCCCATCACGCCATCACTGCCTCATTTCACGCCCCGAACCCCCTCCTTCTTCTCTCACACGCCTGTTCTGGAAGCTCGTGCCTCGTTTTCTACTGCACCTACCGGACCCGTCGGCTCTCCACCTCCCGCCGTGGTTGACACCGGAGCCGGGGAACCCATGCAATTAGGGCGCACCTCCTTAACTGCTGCAGAACGGGAACGCCGATTTAGAGAGGGCCTCTGCACGTATTGCGGGTCAGCAGCGCACCACCGAGCCATCTGTACTCTGCGCCCGGGAAACGCGCAGCCCCGGTGAGGAGTGAGAGTGACTCACCGGGTTCCATCTCCCTCTCCACCACCCTGACCAATGATTCCCGTCTCACGGTAAGAGTACACCTCCAGTTTGGCCATAAACGGGTCGGAAGTACCGTATTCATCGACTCCGGTGCTGCTGGTAACTTCATTGACGCGTCTTGCGCCAAGAAACTGGGGGTAAAGATCGAGGCGTTATCCCAGCCCGTAAATATTACATCTGTCGATGGTCGGCCCCTCTCCTCCAGCCCCATCACCTTCCAAACCCAACCCATCATCATCATGAACATCGGCCAACATCAGGAACAGCTCCACTTCTACCTCACCCCCATCTCCTCGCCTCCTCTTATTCTCGGACACCCCTGGTTACTTCACCACGACCCGCTCATATCTTGGACACAAAGTCGGATCTTACAATGGGGGCCGACTTGTTCTGAACTCTGTCTACGGGCCCGCTCTGGGATGTGTTCTAGGGAGTCCGAGGCCCCCGAGGTCGGCACAGAAAACATCCCAAGTGCCTACCGGGACCTGGCTGAGGTGTTATGTAAAAGCCGGGCAACCCACCTACCTCCTCATCGCCCCTACGACCTTGCCATCGACCTTCAGCCAGGTTCCATGCCACCCCGCGGCCACCTCTACTCATTGTCTGCCACCGAGACGCAGGCGATGGAGGAATATGTTTCCAGTGGACTGCACCAAGGTACTATCCGGCCTTCCTCCTCACCTGCCGCCGCGGGGTTCTTTTTCGTGAAGAAACACGCCCATGTGTCGATTATCGGGGGCTCAACAACATCACCATCAAGAACCGACATCCATTGCCTCTTACCAACTCTGCCCTGGACGCCCTCTCCGGTGCCACCATTTTTACTAAGTTGGACCTCCGGAGCGCCTACAACTTGGTGCGCATCAGCGAGGGCGATGAGTTGAAGACGGCCTTCATCACTCCCACCGGCCATTATGAAAGTTTGGTAATACCATTTGGACTCTGCAACGCTCCTGCTGTCTTCCGGCAATTCATTAACGACGTTCTAAGAGACATGTTAGGTTGATGGGTGTTCGTCTACCTAGACGACATCCTCATATACTCCCGGAATGTCAGTGAACATGTACAACACGTCAGAGCAGTTCTAAAGTGATTGCTCGCCCACCAGCTGTACTGTAAGTTGGAGAAGTGTGGTTTCCACGAGCGCTCCACCACGTTCCTGGGTTTTGTCATCTTGCCCCAGGGTGTGGCCATGGACCCGCAGAAGCTGGAGGTTGTGAGTCACTGGCCCCTACCCAGGACTCTCAAACAACTCCAGCGTTTCCTCGGGTTTGCGAACTTCTATCGTCGCTTTATCCGGGACTACAGTACGGTTGCAGCTCCACTAACTGCTCTGATGCGCCTATCATCTGACCCCTTCCACCTCACCTCTACTGCCATCGCCACCATCCGTGAACTCTGCCGCCACTTCACTACGGCTCCTATACTCCTTCATCCAGATGCCAACAAACCATTCGTTGTGGAGGTGGACGCGTCGGATGTGGGCGCCGGGGCCGTTCTCTCCCAATGAGGTCCAGACCAAAAGCTGCATCCCTGCAGCTTCTTCTCCAAGAAATTTGACCCCACTCAGCAGCGATACAGCTGTTATATATATATCTATATAGCGATATATAGCTGCTGGCCATAAAGTGGGCCTTGTAGGAATGGCGACACTGGCTCCAGGGCACCAGAGAGCCATTCATCGTCTGGACTGATCACCAGAACCTCATCACCATCCGTTCACTGAAACAGCTGAACCCCAGACAGGCGCGGTGGGCTCTATTTTTTGAAGACTGCAACTTCCACCTGTCACACCGCCCGGGGTCCAAGAACACCAAAGCTGACGCCCTTTCACGACAGTATGAGGAAGACGTCCCCCGGGCGGACCCCGCGCCTGTCCTACCACCTACCAAGATCATCGCACCGCTCCGTTGGGACATAGAGATGAGGGTTCGCCAGGTACAGGCTGCGGAGACCGAACCGGTAGGTGTGCCGCCTGGACGACTCTATGTGCCCAACATCGTCAAGCCAGAGGTTCTTCAGTGGGGGCACTCCTCCCTCCTCTCAGGTCACCCCGGAAGGCATCGCACTCTACAATTCATCCAACGCGCCTTCTGGCGGCCCAACATGAGGAGGGACATTGATGAGTTCGTCCAGGCATGCCCAGTGTGCGCCCGGGCCAAAGACAGCAATCGACCATCTCCAGGAGATATATATATTCTACAAGGTGGCCCAGGCCTCTGGAGGAAAAAGGGCAACTACCTTACTACATACTGTATATAGCCCCTCCTCCACACTTCACCACTGGGGATTATGTTCTTTTTTGTATCATTATATATATTTTTATGTCAAACTCACAGTTCCAGTGTCATTTATTGAAGGTATTTATGTTTGAAAAGCTTTCTTCTTACTCACCATGCAATCAGTTTGTTGGCATAGAGATAGCACCTACTTGTATTTTGACCCCAAAATGCTATTTTTTTTGTGCTTTTCCATGAAGGTTCATTACAGCTCCCATCGATATAGAGTTTTTATATTATTCCTCTAACAGTATTTTCAGGCACCATTTTAATAGCCATTGCCTAATTCATAATGGCGAACTTTAGATATTTAAAACTACTGTACAGTATATTGGTTGTAAATGGTGTCATGTCCATATGTGTGCTTCTGCACACAGCTTATAGTGTATGCATGTACTGTTGATGACTCTTACTATTGAGATGCCAGAGGGAAAACACAAAGAGAACAGTAAGATAGAGAATCCCAGTTGGGCATTATGCTTGTACACAAATGGTCCTGCCAGGCGACAGTGTTACTAGGCAACCAGGGTGCAAAACAAACCATAACAGAATTAAAGAGATGGTGCAATGAGATCATTCATCAGAGGAAGCTTTCCCCATAGTCCATGATGTTCGGGGTTTGAGACCTGAGGTCTCATTAGAGTTAAATATTCCAAAGGTCTTTTATTCAGTTGGTGTAACACTAGAACACAAAGTGTACGAGGTGCATCTCATTCCAGTTTCCTGCCAGGCAATGAATGAATCATTTATTTGTCACTTGCACACCTGTAATAATGAGAGAGAGAGAGAAAAAAATAAAACTAGGAATTAATACAGTGCTTATTTGGAACTTAATTAAAATGGCACACATTTAATGAAAACTGATTGACAAATTTATAACTGATAGCCATTGTAGAGGAAAATAACCACACAGTTGTGGAAAGTGTGTAATGCATTTCTAATATTGCAATTTTTTCAAAACTATCTTAATTTATTGCTAGAAAGTGTGATTACATATGAATGCCAGGAAAATAAATTCCACAGAGCACTGTTTCTGTTTAGAGGTGTGTTGCTGAAACAGTATTTAAAAAAAAAAGCAATTATCTGTCAATTACAAAATTACACATATGGTACAGTGGAACTCATCAGACTCAGGACTATATTACTGAACTACTCATGAGAAAATTAGCAAATAAACAAATTGTTTCCTGGTCTTATTGTGATGGTTTTAGTTCACTCTCCCTTCCAGATTGCTTCAGGTTGAAAATGTTAATAATGGAATATTAAGAATATATATGCCACTGTTTGATTAACTGAATGTTTATACTATCTAGTTATATAACATTAAACCCATTAAACTGCTAAATTAAATGTTAAATAATCATTATTAATCTATTAAATATTTACCAGGTGTTCATTGATTTTAACTTGTTGGTCAAAAAAATGCTGACTTGAATGGCTGTACAGGATGGATGTCGGAGTTTACATTACTATTAAAAGAGGTAAAAAGATTCACATGCTCCGACCATAGCCTTTCTTCCCAACTATAAAAGTGCATGAAGCTGTGCTGTCTCGCATGAGTGGTGTGATCTCTCCCCCATTCCTTCCAGCACAGACAAGCCCGGCAACGATTCAAGAGAAGTAGGTCACTTGCTGCAGTCAGAATTATGCAATGCTGAAAAAATGTGTCTTTGCTTGCACAGGAGCCTAGGGAGAAAATGTCCACTGCCTCATGGATCGTTAAAAGATGGTGGTGTGTGTGTGTGTGTGTGTGTGTGTGTGTGCGTGTGCGTGTGTGTGCGTGTGTGTGTGTGTGTGTGTGTGTGTCCACCACTAAAACCATACCAGCTGAAGGACATTAAAAGCAGCCTATTTGCTATAGCGGAACATGTCATTCAGTTACAGAGTGTTATAAATACAGAATCATATAGGATTGATAAAAGACAAGCCTTGATATAAATTATACGTCTTTTCATCATGGGTTATTCTTGGAAGAAAAATTGCAGCAACTCTGTGGCAAGCAAAATGGGTCTCTGCACCATTCCCATAGCAACCAGCCCTATTGCTGCTGGGAAATGCCAGCGTGGAAGTGTATTATTTAATTAAGAGCAGACTGTTCGCTTTCTTGTTCTCTCCGTTTTTTTTTCTCTCGCAGACACACCTATCCGACTTTCAGGCCAATAACTGAAAGGTGCCTGTATTTACATAAGACATTTGTGTCAACAACCTTTTACATATTTACAAAAGGTGAAAGGAGCATATGAAAATAAATGGTTGCTTAATAACACCAACTGGATCCAACACACACAAAAAAGGATTAGTTTTTAATTTTATGACAGTGGATTCCAGATTAAACAAAAGATAAATAATTCGAATGATGAACCATTTTGTTATTAGGTCACACTGGAAACATGCAACACTTCTTAGATCAAGCACTGAATGTACGCAAGTATAACAAACAGGTAGATGATGAAGTTTGTTTTAAGTCTTATTGACTTATTGAGTTTCATGATCATGGCAAGGAATATTAAATGTTCTTGTTAATTTAATCAATATCAAAATTAGGCAGGCAGTAAAACGTTGCGCAATTAACTATGGGTGCATAGTAGCATTTTTCAAAAATCAACAGCAGTACGTAGATAAAGTTATTATTATTTTTTTTACCACCTTTACCATCTTTGCCACCATACAGTAGATTTTGTTTACACCTGCAAAAAAATGTAAATAGTAAGCGCTGAATTAAATGCTATTTTTTAAGCTACCAAAAAAGGCATGTTGTTAATGTAATTAAGTTTGACTAACATGGTAATTAAAACCAGTAATATTCATGAGCAATATAATGCCAATTAACCTAATCTGGATGTCTTTGAACTATAAGAGGAAACCGGAGTACGCGGATGAAACCCAACCAAGGGGAGAACATGCAAACGCCAGGCACACAGACCTGAGGCCGCAGTGTTAACCACTACGCCACAATACACAACTAATTTTTTTCAGAAAAGAATAGTCTTATATGGAGAATGCTCTTTATGTCTTTAGAATAAGAAAATAATAATGTATTTTTTTACTTGCCTCTCTGTTGCCATTTGTGCACTCACATTTCTAAGCACTCTAGACATTTATATCATTATTAACGTTTTGCAATATTCAGTAAATTGCCACAGTTATAATTTAGGGGTTCTTATTGTCATGTTATGGGTATAAGAATACTGTGATTTATATTTACTTAGTAGTAGCTGGTTCATACTGAACTGGAATGACAAATATTTTACAAATGAGGATCTGGATAGAACTTTAAACCTTTGTTTGACATAGCATAAAAGGGGAATTAATGTGTTGTAATGCTCAATTCTGTGCAAGAACTTGTTTCAAAATAATACCACTGTGTCAGCAGATTTCAACACTCTGCTGTTACTATAGAAACAATAACATTGTAATGATAAAAGCCTGTGATTTCTGTTGGATCTGGCATACTGTCAGAACCATGCTGTTACAGCAATTGAATCAACCTTCCTAATCAAATGTAGAATAGTATAATGTGTACATATTTGGAAAATCAATTCTATGTAGTGGTGATGCAGAAGTGGGCAAAAAACTGCCAAAAATCAGCTAAGATCCGACCCCAGGTCAGCTGGTGTTTGGTTATCAGGAGGAATTTCAAGCCTTATTCCTTTTAGTAGCTGTTTGTTGTCATTGGTCATGGTTAGTGTGAATGTGTGTCTTCCCTTCCCCTTTATGGTTTACACTTCCTTAATTTTATTCAGTCTGACATGTTTCTTAGCAGAATGGCGTAACTGAGCGTAATACCAAATTTATCTTACTGTCCAGCTGCCCACATCTTCAGGGTGTTAATTTCTGTAGAATGCTCGTTATGCACACACACACACACACACACACACACACACACACACACACACACACACACACACACACACACACACACACACACACACACACACACACACACACACACACACACACACACACACACACACACAACAGATTTGCTTTAATAATAACACAGGCTTGACTTAGTTGCCATGCCAACAGTGTAGAACAAAGGCAGGAGCCTTAATAGCGTGAGCAGTGCGAGACACATCAAGAATACAAGAGACTAGCTCTCACTGTCACATGTGCTTACAGACATAATACTGTTCAAACTACTTAAAAATACAGCACTACTTTTTTTTTTTTTAATTGAACACAGATGGTTAGCATTTCATAAGCAAATTAACACTTATCTCAGATGTAGCTGGCCAGTTCATGGTTGCCATTTTTCATGTCCAAATTCTGCTTCATGAGCTGATGCTATGAGGCTACATTGAGGCTATGAGATTAACATCATGGAATCTGTCAACATGCAATTTTCACACGATTGCCTCAAACCACAGCATCTGTGAAAGAAAGGAAAGGCCATTTGCACTTAATTTAATCTAGCTATTTTTTAAAACTATATACATCAAACACACACACCCAGACACACACAGAGAACATGTTTTATATCCTATATATCCTATATTTAGCTTTGACAACAGCTTGGCACACTCATAACGTTCTTTCATCAGATTCATGGGCTAGTCACCTTGAATGGTTTTCAATTAACAGATGTGCATTGTCAAGATTTAATTTGCCTAATTCCTTGCCTTCTTAATGAGGTTTACACCTTATGATTTTTTGTCTTATGCAGAGGAAGGGTGGGTACAGAGTCAATAGCCCTATTAGTGCTGCTAAAACTACTGTAAAAATCCATATTATGGCTAGAACATATTCTGTTATGTAAAGAGAAAAGACAGTCCGTGATTACTTTAAGAAATAAAGGTCCGTCAATCCAAAAAAAAAAAAAAAAATTAAAGAACTTTTAATTCCCTGACTGCAGTTGCCAACACCATCAAACACTATAATGAAACTGGCTTTCATGAGGACTGTTCCAGGAGAGGAAGACCAAGAGATACCTCTGCTGCAGAGGATAAGTTTATTAAGTTTATTAGTCTCAGAAACTGCAGCTTTACAGCAACTCAGATTATGGCCCACATAAATGCTTCTCAGAGTTCAAGCATCAGATGATTCAACATCCACTGTTCAGAGGAAACTGCATGAGTCAGTTCTTTATGATTGAATTGCATCAAAGAAATCATTATTTTAGAAGAACAACAAGCAGAAGTGACTTACTTTGACCACGTAACACAAGGAATGGACAAGGAATGGATAGATCCGTGGAAAATATAAACAAATATGGGATTTTTGGTTATAACCACAATTTCTTCGTTAGACATAGAGAGGGTGAACTGACGCTTCGTGAATGTGTGGATCCCACTGTGAGGCATGGAGCAGGAGGTCTGATGGTGTGGGGGTGATTTGCTGGTGACTTTTATTATTATACAGTATATATATATATATATATATATATATATATATATATAAATAAAAATTCTAAATCTGTAAGTCACAGATGTGTGAACAAAAACATTTCTGAGAGCAATTCTAGAATAGGGGGCCTATTAGATATCTCTAAATTAATATCCTTCTTTTCTCATTAACCTGAATAAAACTTTTTTTAAGAACACTACCTCTATAATTTATCATAAACTAAATTACATCATAATCCGATTAATGAATGTGAACATATGAATACATTGTCATTGCCCTTGTTTACTACTTGTAAGGCACGCCATGTTTGCATTATAATCTCTAACTATTTATTTTTCCAGTTTCTTTGAGGTGGACTCTATCCAGAAGCATCTTATCTGCTTTGTTTTTCACTTTTATCATTACAGTTCATCTTACAGTCTCTCTACTACACCACTCTCCCATCCCCCTCACACACTTGTTCAACCCACCACATCTAGACATTTTAATAGTAAACAGGAAATTGCGTAAGGATTAGTGTGAAGCTATTCTGTATGTTCATGGGTCATGTATTAAGGTTGCACTCTTCCTTTATACCACATGGGCTGAAATGACTATACCAGTCACAGTACAAAAATAACTGCATATTCTGTCTGCTTCCTATACATTAGTGTTGAATAACACCATAAACTTCCATGTGTATAGTAATTGTCCAGCTAGACAGCTATTTTTGCCCTGCTCCCTCTGAGCAATGTGGTTAGAAATCAAGCGGGATTTGCAGATTGCTTTATCGTTACATGAAAAAAGACTGCTGACTGGATTTGTATGTAGGAACAGAGCTAAAAGGATTGATCCTGTATTCCCCTTACCATGTTTCATTCACTGTAAGACTCTATCTAGAACCTATTGATTAATGTCTTTGACAAAAGGCACATTTTAGCCCTATGTAGAATTATTATCTATATTATGGAATGTTTTCCCGCTTTCTAAGCACTGCTCTGTTTGAATAATCAAGCCATGTGATTAATCATTGACTCCCATGGGAGCTTGACATAATTACTATGTGATTCACACTAAGTAAATGTTTAATAGTAGAAGCAGGTTAGAACAGGCCCTTATAGGAAAAAAGAACACCACCAACACAAAAGGTTGGTTGCGCCAGCATGGTTCTAGGATAATGTGATGCATGCACATTTACAACAATTTGTATGACTTATACAGTTTGATTTGTATTTGCATGCAGTCATTGTAAAAGTAATCAAGGTTAATGTTAAGGGACCAGCTAGGAATTCATAATAACTTTAATCACATCATCATTCATTTGACACCAAAAAACAATCTTACAGTACATAGTTTATCAGATTGCTTTCACAGTTCCACAGATGACAAAAAACACAACAGATTATTCAAGTCTAGTCAAAACATGGAAACAAATATTGCTGCCATTAGGATTTTCTTACATGTAATTTTATCATATTCAGAGCAAATTCCACATCCACAGGAATGAACCGTAACAATTTATGTATAGTTTCGCAATTTATTTCCGCAAAACGTTCAACAATATTTCAATCGGTTATTCAGATACTAGTGTGTATATTTTTATTTTACAGGTAATTTCTTTCAAGAACCATGGATCGCTCAAACAAAAGAACACCCTGAATCAATGTAATGTCTGTGGTTTCTTTTAAACTGGAAGGCCAAACCCAAGGGAACATTGCTCAAGAAAAAGAACGAGAATGAGTGTGTGTGTGTGTGTGTGTGTGTGTGTGGTGAGAGGGAGAGAGAGAGAGAGAGAGAGAGAGAGAGAGGTAAACAAGGTCCATGGCTGTGTTTCTATGGAAACAGAGACACCAAATGGTGGCCTGCATAAACACAGCCTGCATTCTGAATAAGGAGGGGGCAAGAGAATATACACATGGTATTAACACGAATGAATGGATGGATGAATGAATGAATAACACATCACTGTGGACTAATCTCTAAAGTATTTGCTCCAATGTGCTGTCCATGTACACTTGAACTAAAGGTATATTTGTTTTTATTAATTATTCTTTTGACCATGTGAGGTGTTTTTACTAATAAATTTACTTCTGCTTTGAAAAATATATATATAAATCCATGTAAATGAAAAAAAAAGAAAAGAAATTGAATCTAAAAAACGTGATTAGACAGCTAGCTAACAAGGCCACTTCGTGTGAGGATGTTGTGTTCAGATCAAGGGTACGTTGTTTACACTGAAATGGAAAGTTCCTGAATATCTCAATACTTACACCTAGTGGCAGGAAGTGGTCATGACTCTAGACGTTAAGGAACCACGCTTACTACGTGGCCCATAGTGGGAGTGCTAACATTACTCATTGGTTGGCTAAGCTGCCAAATGCACCAAGCAGCTGAAACCTAAAGCAATGTTTACACATCTGTAATAATAAAGTTTTATTACACTGCTAATTGAGAATGTATTTTAATTTTAAATTATTCATGCCTGAGCATATACACAGTGTAGTGAATATGTAATTACATAATAACACAACTATGTGTATCTATTATTAGATCAACACAGTTGCTCTATTATGTAGAAGTTGTATTTAGTTTGTATATCGTATTATATTATATTATATTAATTAACATGTCAATAATCAATTTATTTATTTCAGGATGAATCTATCTATAAAATGCAGTTTTTTAAAAATTAAAATAATGATTTTATTTATTAAAGGAAAAAGCTGACCAACATGTCTGGCTCTATGTAAGCAACTGCCCCCCCCCCCCCCCACACACACCTCCCCCACACCAAAAAAAAAAAAAAATTATTAAATAATATAGTTCTGCCAGTTTGTTGGTGGCAACAACTGCAGTGAAGGACTTGCGATAACTGGCAATGAGTCTTTCACATCACTGTGGAGGAATTTTGACCCATTCTTATTTCCAGAATTGTTTTAAATCAACCACATTGGAGAGTTTTCAAGCATCGATGGCCTGCTTAAGTTCATTCCAGAGTATTTGACAAGGCCACTCCATTTTTTTTTAGCCATTTGGATACACTTACTGGGCTTGCTGGTAGATCATTGCCCTGCTGCATAACCAAATAGTGCTTGTGGTCATAACATTTTCCTTCAGGATTTTCTGGTAGAGCGCAAAATTCAAGGTTATATCAGTTACGGCAAGTCATTCAGTTTCTGAAGATGTTCTTTTTATAAAATGCTGGGTTAGTTTCAAGTCAAATGTAACAAGACACACACCTTCCAAAATGATACATTTTTGTCTCAGGGGTCTACAGAATGTCTGTCCAAAAGTATTGGGGAAAATTAAGATTTCTTTTTGGCAAATATGAGAGAAGCCTTTGTATTCTTTTTGGTCAGCAGTAGCTTTCACCTCAGAGCTCTCCATGGTGTACAATTTTGAGTAGTCTCTTTCTTATTGTTGAATGATGAACACTGACTTTAACTGAGGTAAGTGAGGCCTGCAGTTCTTTAGATGTTGTTCTGTGTTCTTTTATGAACTCCTGAATGAGTCGTTGTTGTGCTCTTAGAGTGATTTTGGTTGGCTGGCCACTCATGGGAAGGTTCATCATTGTTCCAAGTTTTATCCATTTTTGGATAATGGCTCCCCCTGTGGTTCGCTGGAGTCCCAAAGTCCTACCTTCCAAACTTGTTTAATTCTGAGGACAGACCAAAAATGTTTTTGTATATTAAAAAAAGACTGTAGGTTTATGTGTGCTGTGATGGATTGGTATCCTGTCCAGGGTGTACCTCGCCTTGTGCCCAAAGTCTCCTGAGATAATCTCCGACAGGAGATCCGACATGCTGTACAGGATAAGCAGTAAAAGAAAATAAATGAATGAATGAATGAATGAATGAATGAATGAATGAAATAACACATCCAGTATACACTGTGTAAAACTTTTTCTTCTCTGCAGGTATTATTTTACCAAACTAGTACTAGAAGAACTATTCATATAAATGTTTCATGGAAGAAAGGTATATTTAGAAACTATATTTCCTTTATAAAGTTTTTTTTTTTAGTTTCCAATTGCCTTTTTATTTTATTTTTTGTTATTTTATAGTTGTGTGAAAAATTAGTTGTTTTCCCTCATTGTTCAGACTACAAGTTTCCTGTGCCAGTAGAACAAATATTTGCATTTCCTTCCGAGAGCTTCCACCTTTCCTCCTCTGCTAAAACGCAACAAGAGCCAAAAGCACAAACAGGGCAGCATGGTTCATGAAAGGTATGTGAAGAGATCTGTGAGAAGAGACAGGTAAGGTGTTTTTTTCCCCCCCTTTCTCTCTCTCTCTTTCTGTCTCTCTCTCTCTCTGTCGCTTTGTCTAACTTCTGTCCCTTTGAACTCCTGACACATTAACACATTTTTTTTTTTCATTTTAGCTGATCTTTATCAGCCTATTCCTGTCAAATTCTGCACAGCTCAAAACTACACTGTTTTTATATTTCTGAAGTTGACTTTGACTGGGTTCATAATGTGTTGTTTGATTTATATGTACATAGTAATACCTGTACATTTTAAAAGCAGTTTAATTACAAACTCAATCATGAATCATGAATGGTGAAAGCATAAAAGGAGAGTATGCCTAAATAGACATTTTAACAACAACTGAGTCCTCAGACATTTCTGCCATTAATACTGACTGGATTGTAGGAAGATTACATGGAATTTTTCTGTGCCGTCAAAGTTCGAAACATTATATCAAGTGGAAATCTGATCAAATTGTAGTTTAATACCTTGTCCTCTAGATGGCAGATATCTCCTACTGTAAAAGTAAATAAATAAATACATAAAATAATTTAAAATAAAAATACTGGCTGACAACTAAAGTTCTTAATAATAGTCATATATAGCTCAAATGAGGAAAAGCGCTGATAATCATATATGTGGTGCTCTATTGCCCTTCAGATTTTTTTCTTTTCTTTTTGGCATCAGCTGTTAAGGTTCATAGAATTCCTTAAAGACCATTTTCCCTGTTGAATAAATCATGTGCATTGGTCAAAAACAGAAATTCAGGTACCGAAAACAGGTACCGAAATTCTGACACAAGAAATCAACATTCTGTAAATATACAAACTGCAGTCAACTCCAACTTTCTAGACGGCCACCCCATGCCATTGCTAAACAGTTTGTAAATGCACATACCATGACATCCATGTTTTGCTCAATAAGCTTTATGGCTCAATATACCATGGTGTTGTTCAGTTGAAATCAATTCAGTTGTATTCGTATTGCGCTTTTAACATTTGATATGGTCACAAAGCAGCTTTATAAATATATGTTCAGTAATTGTAAATTTATGAACTTGCCAGAGATGAGGGAACCAGAACCAGATATAAAAGGGAACCCTTTCCCCCACACTGGATAGTGAATTCATAAATATTTTCTCTTTTTTAATTAAATACTATTTAGTCAAAAAATTACAATTATGTCAAAAGAAACTCATGAGCAACTCATGAGAGTGAGCATCAGACTAATTTCTGAATTCATAATAAATATAATTTAAAGTCTGGTAATCATCATTTATAGTCCAGGTTGCTTAGTGGTTAGCAATGTTGCTGGTGTTGGGAGTTGAGAATTTTCTCCAATCTGTTGTATGTGGAGTTTGCATGTTCTCCCCTGCGTGGTTGACTTGCTCTGAGAAGGCCCACATATGGGTTTGCTGACCATAATATTAAAAGTTGAAGAAAAATCCATATAGATTGCAAAATGACTTACACACGTGGACAAAATTGTTGGTACCCTTCGGTCAATGAAAGAAAAACTCACAATGGTCACAGAAATAACTTTAGTCTGACAAAAGTAATAATAAATAAGAATTCTATGAATGTTAACCAATGAAAGTCAGAAACATTGCTTTTCAACCATGCTTCAACGGAATTATAAAAAAAATGAACTCATGGAACAGGCCTGGACAAAAATGATGGTACCCCTAACTTAATAGTTTGTTGCACAACCTTTTGAGGCAATCAAACGATTCCTGTAACCGTCAATGAGACTTCTACACCTCTCTGCAGGTATTTTGGCCCACTCCTCATGAGCAAGCTGCTCCAGTTGTTTCCCGTTTGAAGGGTGTCTTTTCCAGACAGCATGTTTCAGCTCCTTCCAAAGATGCTCAATAGGATTGAGGTCAGGGCTCATAGAAGGCCACTTTAGAATAGTCCAATGTTTTCCTCTTAGCCATTCTTGGGTGTTTTTAGCTGTGTGTTTTGGATCATTGTCCTGTTGCAAGACCCATGACCTGCGACTGAGACCCAGCTTTCTGACACTGGCCAGCACATTTCTCTCTAGAATCCCTTGATAGTCTTGAGATTTCATTGTACCCTGCACAGATTCAAGACACCCTGTGCCAGATGCAGCAAAGCAGCCCCAGAACATAACAGAGCCTCCTCCATGTTTCACAGTAGGGACAGTGTTCTTTTCTTGATATGCATCATTTTTCCGTGTGTGAGCATAGAGCTGATGTGCCTTGGCAAAAAGTTCCATTTTTGTCTCATCTGTCCATAGGACATTCTCCCAGAAGCTTTGTGTCTTGTCAACATGTAGTTTGGCATATTCCAGTTTAGCTTTTTTATGATTTGTTTTCAACAATGGTGTCCTCCTTGGTCGTCTCCCGTGTAGTCCACTTTGGCTCAAACAACGACGGATGGTGCGATCCGACACTGATGTTCCTTGAGCATGAAGTTCACCTTGGATCTCTTTAGAAGTCTTTCTGGGCTCTTTTGTGACCATTCGGATTATCCGTCTCTTTGATTTGTCATCAATTTTCCTCCTGCGGCCACGTCCAGGGAGGTTGGCTACAGTCCCATGGACCTTAAATTTCTGAATAATATGTGCAACTGTACTCACAGGAACATCTAGCTGCTTGGAAATGGTCTTATAGCCTTTACCTTTAACATGCTTGTCTATAATTTTCTTTCGAATCTCCTGAGACAACTCTTTCCTTCGCTTCCTCTGGTCAACTTTACTGTCATTGTGCAAGTACATACACAGAGCCAATGAAATGCAGTTAGCCTCTAACCAGAAGTGCTTAAGTGGCCTATTCATAAATAACAATGTGTTATAACAGAGAGAAGATGCAGTAGGTAATAAAGTTTTGGTACATGCATACAGTAGTAATATGCAGTATAACTGTGCAACATTGTGCAATGAATGTGCTATAACAAACAGAAGGCGCACAGTAGGTAAGCCGGTGATGGTAAGAAGGTGATGTAAGAATTGGTTTTTATTCAAGTTCATATGCATGTGAAGGCAGGTGAGTGAATACTTTTGGCAATATAGTGTATTATACAGTATGAGTTCTATACAGTGAATTACATATATATTATATAACTATATTATTAGTTAACACTCCATGATCAGCAGCTCAGCGTAGTAACAGACACAGGGAAAAGCTATTTTTCAGTCTGTTTGTGTCGGCTCTGAGGCCCCTAGAGAACCTATATAAATCAAAGAGTAATTGAAACTTAATAAAATCTCACATAACACCTATAATTTCGTTATTAAAAAAAAAAACTAAATAAATAAATGTCCAGGTAAGAAAGTTGTTCTGCAGAAAAAAAAAGAAAAGAAAAAAAACTTTGGTTATTAAGCCTTATCATGGTGTTTTTTCTATACTGTAGATCTAGCCAACAATAAACCTAAAAGCATGTCTTAAATAAATAAATATGTAGATAAATACATAAATACGTCCGTACATACATACATACACTCTGCATGCATACCAAGAAATCTTGTCCACATGACACACGCATGAACTCACAGTAGCTGGCTAATTTTAAGCCTGGGACTGAGTCTATTGTGCTTGTCAATCCTACTGCACTACATGCTATGTGAAATGTTTTGAGCATGCAGGCTAATACCCAGCATTAGCTCAACCATGTGACTCTCAAAAACTGGTTAAACTAATTCAATCTGCAGGAACTTCTAAACTACTGCTGACATCTGGAGGTAGGAAAAAGTTCCTTGGCATGGAAGTACTGAAAAAGCAACTGATTAACAAAAACAATCTGTGTCCTGGAATGTTCCTTATATATCACTGTAGTAATCTGCCCTGTTAGACTACGTGGGAGCTGGACGTGGACCTGAAAATTTTATAATGACATGGTTGTGACAATATTTCGTTTGCCAATTTATACGAAGCCCTTGATTTATTGTGTACAGTAATAATAAATTTGGAAGACATAATAAGATCATTTCTCAAATGCTTTGGTACCGCAATATATATATATATATATATATATATTTTTTTGTTTTTGTTTTTTTGTTTTTAAGGACTTCAGGAAATAAAGCTTTTTAATGGGTTGCAAAGCTTTAGTGAAATAAATGTTTCCATTCATCATATTTATCAATCAATCAATACATGTTTGTAATTAATTGAAGCAAATCAGTGTTTTTGTAGTTAGACAGTGACACATGTGCTGGGTTCAGATGAGTAAATAAACTTCGTCTGGGAAAAATAAGTTCCAGCCGTAAGACAAAGTATTAAGTCTTTAATTTAATTGTATTATTAATTCTCTGTTCATCAAACTTTACAACACTCGATTTGTATGACATTCAATATAGCCAACACTGATTTCATTTCACTTTATATGTTAGTTAGTAAGATTTAAAGTGATTCAGGTTCACAATTAGAGAACATTATTATAAGAACAAATGGCTTTACTGAGTCAGAAAGACATCCCTGCCAATTTGTGTATGTACATCCATTCACACGTATATCTCCAGGGCTTTCTTATATTGCCTGTATACCCTGACCTTTAGTCCTGTTCCAGCTATTGCTATCTGACCTTCAAGTGTATCAGCAGGAGCCCACCCTCCCAGCACTTCTGTGCATCTAATTTTAGCACTATTACACTGTGAACCATACCAATGAAGCGCAGTGACATCCCATTACCACCTAAACACTAGGCAGACTGTTGAGCTCTAAATAATGCATACATTAAATAAACTATGAGTGTGGTATATAATATATAGTCTCACAAATCCCTGTAAAGTCAAGTGGATTGTGTAGGACTCTTCTAGTAATTATAAGAATGGCAGATATTTATCCTGGATCTCCACTTTATCCATGGCTGTATAATTAGATCTTGTTGAGTTTGAGACTTGTCCAGTTTTTGCTTAGCTAAATCTAGCAATTCCATTATAGTAAATGCTATGCTACAATAAGGAAGAACTGGCCTGTTATAACAGTTTGCATGTTTGTGTTTTAGCAGTTTTTCTTTTCTATTTTAACATAGAACGTGGATTTGTTCAGGACGTTCACATTAATAGCTTGATATAGGACCAATACATTTTTCCTAATCATGAGACATCTGATATTTAAAATCTATTTATAAATAATGAATCAGATTCTCACCAAAATGTTTATTTAAAACATTATTTATTCTTAATAATAATAATAATAATAATAATAATAATAATAATAATAATAATAATAGGCTGTCAATATTAAAGCATTAATGCATAATCTAGAAATTGTAACACATTAAAAAATGTTTTAAAGCAAATTAATCATATAATTATATTAATCATAAAGCAAAAAAAAAAATCAAGTTTGATCCTACTGGCTTTTCATAATCACATAGCAGTTACCTAGCTATGTGTGATTATGGCATGTTTAGCGGATATAATTAGATGACTGACGAAACATCAAAGTTTATTATAAAAAATAAAAAAAACTTATAGATGGAAGTTTGGATAAAACCAAAGTTTTATGAGCTACATTCAAGGAAAACTATTTTTACAAGAATGCATTAAATAAAAGACATGGGAGTGGTGGCTCAGGTGGCTAAGGCTCTACGTTGTTGCTTTTCAGATCTGAGGATCTGGGTTTGAGGCCTGCTCTCAGTGGGTTGCCACACCCCACTACCCAGCCTCTGCATGCAGTGGCGGTCACATTGGAAAGATTTAAAAACGTTTGTTTAATCTAAATGTTTGAAATTTTATAAAACTGAATAATCTGTTTCCTCTAATTTGTTATGCATTTCTTTATTCCAACATTGTATGTTTATAATACAGGTAAATTTAAGTACAAATGTAAGTTTAAAATTGTGATTAATTGTGATTAGTCACAAATTATGACTGTGATTAATTAGATGAAATGACAGCTCTAAAAAAGGTTACCTTCTAACCTTTCCTTGGCTTTTTGCCTGCAAAGATCACACTGTATAAGGAAACAGTGTAAATGCAATGTAACAATGTAAACAATGTAAATGCAGTCAATTTGACTAAAACTTTGCTGGTAAAGTGTGCATTTGTTTCAGTTAGATAATATGAAGGGATTTTCTAGTCAGCCACACACATGTGGTTTAAACACATAAGAAACTGATATATTGTTATTATTTATTTATTTATTTATTTATTTATTCACATTTATATTACAGGAATTATGTGGATGTTCATATAGAGCAGCTTACTGTATCGTGAGTCACAGTATAGGCACATCTACACAGTTCCTGGCAAAGAACTGGTAGCAACAGCTGAATGCATCTGCTTACTCCATTAATATTTTTTTAATAGTGCCTAGATAAGGTTTCAGCTCACCATTTGAGCAATGTTCTGCTGTTATGCTACTATTGTATTTTATTAATATGCAGGTATTCTACAGAACAGCTTTAAAAAAATATATAATTTATGTGGATCAGGCAGGTGACATTATTTGCTTGAATATTAAAAACTAGTGGTATGCTAACAGATTTGAGGCACTCATGGACACCAGTGTCAGGGCAAAAAGTTCTAACCGGAACAAGAAAAATATCTAAATATAAAGGCATGTAAAATGAATATAGCACTTGTTTTCTCCATTACACCTTCCCAGCTGTACCCATTGTGCAAATGGGCATTTGGAGGGGCACCAGAGGACAAACAGGTATAATTACACTACATGAAATCTAAATCTCTCAGAGTTGAGGGCATTATGCTCTCCATCCTAGTTTACTGTGGCCTTCCTATGTGCTCTGTGTGCTTGAGATGAGAAGAGCATCATTGAGGAACTGAACATGTACCCACTGGATAAGCAATATAATACATAAAATAACAGTATTACAAATGCTGAGAATTATCATCATCTATCATACACCAAGTGTGAATGTTTGTGAATGTTGACCGGAGATCCTACCACAGTTGTTAAAGGGGGAATAAATACAGTGGTCAACTTTGGCCTCCAGTGGACACCACTGGCCTCCATAGTTGGACTATGGACTAGGAGGTTCCTAGATGGATGGATGGGTAGATGGAGCATACACAGAAGTGATTTAAAGATTTGGTGTAGAAATGCTGTATTAAAATAGTGACATTAAACCAATTTGAAAAAATAATTTGAAACATAAGAAATAAACTTTGAGAGGAATCAGACTCAAAAGGGAACTTATCTTCACCATCATTTCCACCATCATGAGGTGTTCCTTGTACAATTGTACTGGTTGCTTTACAATTACATGGTGTCGCCAAGATGATAACAGGTCTTCTTATCAATCTGGTTTGTTTCTTCCTATGTTTCTTCCATACAGTATATGAATATGTATATATACAGTGTACATACGTAGACCAATCAAATCTAAATAACTTGAATAAGGCCCAGTGATCAGCAGAAGGTGATGATGTGTTTGACCTTGAAGCATTCAAGTTGAACATAAAAAGCCATGCACGCAAGCAAAATTTTCCATCTGACCTTACCAACCTGTAGCCATACCAGTGCTGTCTAGCCAGCATTTTGAGTTATATCAGGAAGTGCATGTGAATAGATGGCATATCTTTGCCAGAGTCCCAAGGTTAGTGCTCTATGACACCTGCCACACTGACTTTTTTTTAGTTTTAAAATGTTCAGTATTATATTTAACAGAGTAAACAGACATTCATCCAAAGTAGTGTGTGCACTTGTTTGTTTAAGTCATGAAAACGTCATATGATAGATAGCAAAATTTATACATGAAAAAATATTATTATAAATAACTATTCATTGCTACCGGTTTGGTGTGTGTGTGTGTGTGTGTGTGTGTGTGTGTGTGTGTGTGTGTGTGTGTGTGTGTGTGTGTGTGTGTGTGTGTGTGTGTGTGTGTGCTTGCTTGCTTGTGAGGAGAAGGGATTTAACCTGCCAAAACAAGCATTCCCATGGTCCATGGTGCCATTTAAAATGGTATAAATGGAATAAGTACCTATTAGACAGGATGCTCTGGTGCCAGTTGCACTGGTTACGTCCATTGTCATGGAGCAATTCTGTCACAGATGACAACTCAACAAATGAATGATGGCTCAGGATCAGCACGTACTTGACTTTCAACAGGCTTTCATATGATCATAAAATAATCACAATGAATTTGCCTGAAGCTGGATGCAAGAACACTCCCAACTTTTCCTTAGTACAGATTTCTCCATACAAAATACCATACATTTGACCAACAATATATTAACCTGGAATTGTCTTCCATGTCTGGAGGGGTTTTAGACTGAAAAGGCTTAAAGTAAGAACATCCAGATAGTGCTATCACATCCCACCACTGCATAAAATGCTATATAATGTTATAGAAAAATCATTAATAAAAAAAAAAGAGTGATTTTTAAAGATTTGTTTCCCTTTGGAACCATTAACGACTCAATGAAAACTTCAAGAATGTGTTTTCAACATGTTTAGTTTTCTGCTGTAAGTAAAGCATATTATAAATATATTGAGGCATTAATAACGCCGTAGTTAATGTTCCACTTTAAAGGGTGGAAGATAATGAGTTTGATTTTCACAACTGCTCATCAGCTAAATGATGTTTTAGCAATGCCAGTGATACGGCTGTAGGCACGAGGCCATAAAACGAGTGCCGAAGGCATTACAGCCGCACCAATACTCAGCACGACCTCGAGTGTGATATTGCTTTTATGTAATAGTTTGGCAAGCACCATTTATTATGAACAAATTATGATTTGTTTGTTTATTTAACCAGTTATTTTGCTTCGTAAACACATATCCTTCTGCAACTGGCAGAACTACTTAACTTCTACTGGTGGAGCTAGCCAATAATAGTTGATGACCAAGCAAATCTTCTTTCCAGTACTGCAAACCGTATTAACCTACTTTCATCCATGCTGTAACTGACAGTTAGTGTAATCAACAATTGTTAGAATACCTATGCCATAGAGTGATAGATACAATTAAACATCCCAGTGCTGTTGCTGTCTATTATCACCACTTGTGGAATGTTTTCACCCAATCAGTTTACTCGATCAGAAATAACTGTATAATTTAACATTCTCAAGCTGAATTGATATTGCTGTTTCTGTGGGCTGGAATCTGTCTCAATTGTTCTTTGGAGCTACATTGTTCATTTTCCCCCCAGGATTTGTCTAATGTATTGGTCATTTGTTTGATTGCTCAGTCACAAACACATGTAGTGAATGTAGTGACTTGTAGGCAGGTTCTGATTACACCAATCAGCCATGGCCATAGCTACAGTATTATAAAAAAAGGTGTTACAAATCAGTCAATGATTAGTCATCTGCAATAGGGACCATACAAGTCTACACTGGTCAGATCATCTGTAGTCTTTTTCCATTAGGATAGATTTAATGAGATGAGTCATGCATTTTAAAACTTCTTTGGTCTCATTTTATACAGCTGCAAAACTCTAATAATATATTGTAATGCAGTAGACTTTTTGGCAGCTTCAGACCAGATCTTAATTTATCGCTGTTGTTGTTTAAAGCTTATTACCCTACCGTTGGTTTGCCTTAGAATGACTTGGGCCTTAAGTGAGTAAGATTAACAGCCTGCTGAGTGGATTTCCAACCAAAGGCTGGACTGGAAGAACAAGTTGATAACCGCTGTCAAGAGCCCTCCCCTTCTGCCCGCAAAACAATATTGACAAATGTGTGTAGGGCGCTTGTCCCAGAAGAGGCATGTCCGTATTTTATTGCCAGTCTGGCCCTGCTGAATAATCTGTTGACAGAAGCCTGACCATGCTTAAAGTACTGGAGTAATGGCTGCTTCTTACAGCGACTACGCCTCGGCTTATACCTGCCAGAAACAACTATACGAATGCAGGTATTTCAATATCCAACACCACTGACTCATGATTCTTAGTAAATATGGATAAATTGTTCAGATGGATGTAGGAGGAAATTTGATCAGGCTGCTCCAGTTAGCAGGCAGCTCGCTCAGTGTAGAACAAATATTTGTCACAAGACAGCTGGCAGCAATGTTTTCTTTAAGAGTAAATGATGTTAAAAAAAAAAAAAAAAAAAAATCACTGACAGTGTTAACAAATCCTCAGTTAGTGATCTGCAGTGTAAGAACAGCGCAGGGTCTTATTTATTCAGTTTTTACTGGACTTAATTAATATTGCATGAATGGTGCTCAGTGATACTATCCATGATGTTATATGGATTTTGCTGTGTGTCTAAGTGGGGAATTAATCTAACAGTGGTTTGGCTAGGGCTTCAAGATTAAAGACTGATGTTCTTTGTAATACATAGAGCTTAATCCATGGGAAGGAAAGGAAGGTTGGCGTTTTACAACACTTTAGAATATTCAATGCCTTAAATGTAAGCTCCAAGGCGTCTCTGTTAAATTGCTTGATTTGTCCATATGCCGGTTATTAAATAATAATAATGTAAGGAATAGGGTACCGACTTATATTCATCATACTTATAACTACAGTGCACACATTTTGTTAGTTACATTGCAATCTCTATAATAATTCATAGTAGGTACGAAAGAGCTTGCTTTATAGCACAGTGGAGTCTTTTAATGATACTGCCTTTGATAAATGTGGTATGATCGAGTGATCATTGTTATGTTGTGAAGCATTTGTTATACAGCACAGTGTAACAGTATATCTTTGTTATTTACACAAATGATCTCAATGGTTTATGAAACTGCTTTATTAGTAATGTCGGCTTTATTAGTAATATTAGTAATGGTCGGAAAAACTGCTTCATTAGTAATGTATTTATTATAGCATTATAAAAGTACTTTTTAATGAATTGACGGATCTGCATCCGCATTCAGAGTTTTTGGTTCTGACAGATTGTTAGGATCCTGCTACAATAAACATTTTTTTTTCTTCCCTTTTGAATTGTGACTGCTTATTTATCTTCCTCAAGCATGTAATTTAGAGGTGAATACTGGTCTGGGAAGAGTAATTTTAGTGTGACGATCTGTGTTTAACTGGGAGTGATTGATGTTAAAATTACATAAAGATCAGAAAGAGGACATCCTGAAAGAAAAAAAAAAAAAACAAGACTGTTTGTAGAATCACAACGATCATGTAGCTTTGCTCCTCCGAAATCACGTCACTGTTTAGAAAATAGCCCTCAGCTGGAGCAAAACTAAAAGCCACTAAAACACCCCCTCTGTGAGGAGTGTAGAGATTTGCTCGGAGCTGTTTCCACTGAGCTGAAACAGTGCCAGTCAACTGGATTATTATCCTTATGTTATTATCTGTTAGTGGGTCGATCCCAGCAAGCTATTTCTCATTACACGCTATATTAACACTTAAACAAGGTAAAATTTAAAAAGGTTAAAAAAAAAAAACTAAATTCTGTGGCCTGTCTACTTCTTTTAACTATTTGACTCACCCTGTCACAATTTCAGGCATATCAGATTATCTGGTTTGTAAATTACATCCTGTATGAGGCATGCCTATGTTCGTTGTACTAAAGAACTACAATGATAAAAGACGATAAATTCACCTTCTCCAGCCAGATGTCATGACTTTCAGGATACTGATCCATGGTATTGATTAATAACGCTCTCCATTAAAAAAAGAAAATGCATCAATAACATAGCAGACAACAAATATTGACCTCAAAACTAACCTTTAACAATAATGGATCGCAGGATATAGAATCTGCCTTTATAAAAGCAGTGTTGGTGTTGGTATATGATTTTGGCTTTGTTTCTAAAAACTTCTAACAGAAGTTAATACAGTACATGAAACAACTGTTACATGCTGATCCTTAAGCAAAGTTGATTTATTCTCATTTACTTAAACCAAACATGAGTTTGTGTGGGTAAGTGTGAAATGAGAGTAAACACTGAAGGACTGATAGATCTAGGAAGAAAGGTTTCTGTGGTAGAAAGTGTGTACAGAGTGTTTCATTAGTTTTTTTTTTTTTTTTCCCCCAGCACGCACAAATGGAACAAAAAGATTGGGCAAACATGCACCGAAACAGTAATCAAGAGCAAGTACTTTACCATAATTTATATTCAGGCAGACTGAGCATGAAATGCAAATAACAAAAGCACAGAAGGAGACTTAGGAAACAAACATTAACACGTGAAACAAGGAAGGAGATATTAGATAAGCCAACATGTACAGATTCAAGAAAATGATCACATCACTATGCAAAACGGCAACTGGTAACACAATATCTACAGTTGAACAGTTGGTGTAGCAGTGTATGACTTGGTGTATAAAATAGATAGGGATTGGATGAGCTTTGGATTGGATTTTTTTTAATAATAAGAATAAGTCTTCTTTTGAATATAGTTGGTAACCAAGTCATATATTGTGGCATTTAACATTTTCAGAATTCTGTTTTATGGACAGGAACAGAAGATCTCTCAGTGTGGAACCCTCAGATCTTAGATCAGTTTAGTTTGCACAGCAGCCTCTTTTGTTTATCCACCTGCATTCGCATGCATATTCAATGCATTTTTATAACCGTGTGTTTAGATAGCATATTTTTCTGACCAGAGTAAAAGCTTCCTATAATGAAACCATCATTAGATTAATGACCTGAAAATGCTCTCATTACAAGGTAATCACATTTTTCTTGATGAGAATGGTAGATTACAGCACAAGCAAAATGCCATAAGACTTTAAAACAATAATTGAATGGGGATACAATAATTTTATTTTTTATTTTTTGTAAATATGTGTTGTTGGATCTTGGTTAAGTAGTACTTTTATACAGTTAACGAGACACAACCACTTCTAAAGGCCTGGGCTTGCATATGCAGTAAAATCTGTCAAAGTGCTGATTGTAAATATATTTTAGTATAAAGTGAGATTTAATTCATGTATGATTTTCTTCTTGCCGTTTTTAGACAGAAGAAGACAAACATGCCACATTGCAGGGAAGGTTAAATATTAAAATCTGTTTTTTTTATTTTTTATCTGGATTTAGTAAGCACAGTGAGAATTTGCTAATTGGAGATGGAATATAACAAATTAACAAGGCAACAGTATGACAGAGGTATCCATCATGTGCAACAACAACGATATTTGTATATAATAAACCCATCGTGTAAGGATTATCACACTTCCAGATGTGCTGTACTAAAAACGTAATTAAAATGACAGGTGGTGTGATACCAACCCCAAGCTCATTATTTACCCATAACAGCATGCTCCAAAGAATTATATTTGTCTGATACCACAGTAGGTTGTCCATGGTTACTAACAGTAACCATACTTACTGTTCATGTATAATTTTTCTTATTGGTGTTAAATGTCACTGAAACAAGTTAGTTCATGTTATAAATGTCATTCCAGCAGCTTTAAACAGTTGTTTTTATCAAAATGTTATAATACTTATTAACTTGTCTTTCGACTTTTCTGTGTTGAGAAGCTAAAGAAAAACTTTACCACTGACATATGTTGAGCTTTTACAATAGAAATAGTACTAAACAGGTTTAAACAGTGGAAACATTGTATATCAATGAGTTCTGAATATTCATTTCAGGAATAAGAGGTGGAGCAGATGCAGGTGTAGACTCTCCTTGAATAAACATAAAGCAAAGAACAGAAATGAAAAGGAACATGAACAACAAACAGGACTTAGGCTAGAAATACTATGACTCAGAGTTAACTGATGTACATATATTACATATATCCCAATTTTTCGGACTGACTGACTTTCATTTCTTAAAGTAATGATGGCCACTCGTTTTTTTCTTCACTTAGCTGAAGAAAAAATATAGCTATATACTATATATATATATATATATATATATATATATATATATATATATATATATATATATATATATATATATATAGTAATTAATGAATACATTAATTATTAATTACATACAATTTCATTAATACAACTTTTTGGGGTTCACAGTATTTTCTTTTAGAAGTGTAGATACTTGTTTCTGCCAGTTCCTAATAATTTGTCTTTGGGTGGTAAAAAAGAAATAAGTTTCATTTACTCCACTGAGCTTAATTAGCACACACTGGTGCTGCATATAGAGATGAGAATGATCAATTACCTTTTCCAAGCTACTATTTTTGCTACTATGTGTGAGGCCTCTGGAAGGCAACTTTAGCAGGTTCTCTAGCTAGAGACACTTTGACACATTGGGTCAGTTATTTTTAGGAATCCCAGTAGAAATGCAGCCTAAGCATCCATTTGCCCATAAAATGTCTGCTAGATGTTAATGGATTAAAAAATACCTAAATGAAAGAGAAGAAACCCACCTGCGAGCATGTAGCTACTATTTTTCCAAACACATCATGGCTATTTTTAGCATTTGGAAGCTCAGGCGGCACCAGAAACAAAGAACAGGACATACTTGTTGTCAAGGCTTGGTAAATTTGATGAAGCATGCTTCCATTTTTAGCAAGGCCCAGATGTTTTGGTCATGCTTTAAATGTCTCAGCTGCTAAAATGTAAAAAACATACTGTAATTGCACTCCAAGGTAAGGCATATATCATTTTTTCGAAACTATTAAAACATACTGGTGATTCTGTTAAAATGGAATTTACTGCCACTAAGACTAGATTTACACTCTTGCTTTAAATCACTCACTGCATCACTTGGCTCAATCATTCACTTGGTCTCCAATTAGCACTGGCGCCTACGCATTCAATTATATTTCCTAAGTCAATCCAAATACATTAGTCACATTAGTCACATGTACTTACCCATTAACTCACTTACTCAATCACCCAATGTCTTAGTCACTCTAAGTCACCCACCACAAACTTCTATTTGTCACGTAATACCACAGACATTTACATATACAGTTAGTAATTCATTCAGCCATTCTCTTACCCAAATCATCATTCATCACCCATTCCATTAACCCAAACCTTTATTTAACCATCACTTATTCTTTCTGGCATTCATTTTACTAGGTTGTCATTTACCCCTTCAGTCATTGATTCAAACAATGCCCTGTCTAGACCAAATTTTTCCCCAAGCATTCACGTACAAAGTCAAATAACCAGCCCAACCAGTTATTTATTTACTTGTTCTCTTCAACAATACATTCATTCATTCATTCATTCATTCATTCCCGTACCCAGGAGCTCATTTATTCCTGATTCAGTCCCTGTCCAATTTCCTCATTTACATTTACATGCCTCTCCCTCAAACACTCACTCACTCACTAAACCGAACAATTCATAAACAAATGAACAAGCGAATAAAGGATGATTAACAAATGAACTGAATGGACTGCTTTCATCTCAGATGTTGTCTCCACCCATCCCCCACCCGCCCCGACTCGCACTCAAAAATGGACTTCAAGTAAACTACCCTTTGTTACCTGCACAGGCGTGCAAAAGACCCAAACACCTGTGTCTCCGATGTGCTATAAAGGCCAATCAGTGACCAGCTGCTGGAGACAAAGAGGCTCTAAAGAGTGCTCATAAGAGAGCACCCCCCCCCCCCCCCCCCCCCCCCCCAACACATTCATCGTTCTCTTGCTTATTTGGTGAGTCAGTAAATGAGGGAGTGGGTGAGGGGGGGCGGTAGTCACTGATGCTATTGGGGATCAGTAGCGTTGTGGTTGCTCCTCTCCCTGCCCAGTGCTCTGCTCATTATCCCCCCATCCCGCTGCTCGCTCACTACCTATGAATAGTCAATAACAAACAAGCGAGCAGGAAATGAGGGAGCAGATGAAGGCGACCCGCCGACTGTGTGTCAGCTATGTTTGTAGAGAGCTGCTTTATTCAGGTAGACACATTTCACTCCTCCCTGAGGACTATGCCTTGATCATTTTCTCCTGCTGTGCTCTTCATCCTAAATATCACTTTCTTTCTTTTTTTTGCCTGGCACTTGGATTTTTTCACTAAACTTTTATTGACAAAAACACTTCCCCGGTGCCTTAAGCTGATTTTATTTGACAACCATGAGGAAGTGTTTCAGAAAGTTGTGAGTGATGAGAGATGTGAGTCCTGACACAGAGAAACACTTACTTGTGAGAGATTTAGGGTTCGCTCTGCTTTTGCTATCTAATACTGGAAACAGTGGTGAGATGCAAGACCTCTGCACGCATGGTTGACTGAGTGTGTGTGCGCCCAATAGATTATCCCAGCAGTCCTTGACGAGTACATTAGACAGTGCTGGGAGGATGTTTCTGTGGGCTGGAAGCAAAGGACCTCAGGGATCAGGAAATGAAAGAAGGTATGCTATCGGTTCACTCCAAAACATTTTACTGCTTGCTGTTAGTTGTGATCTTATTTTTGTTTTGTACTTTTCTTTTTTTGTTGTTTGCACATTTCTTTTTACAACTATGAATATTCAAGGATTTTTTTGGTTTCATTCCTGCAATTTGCATTAATTTGATATTCACTGTTATACTTGTAATTAGGACAATGAATTAAGTTGGTTGAATCTGGTTCTTAACTTTAGTTGTGTGTACATGTGTGTGTCTATTTTTATGTTATTCTATCTTAATTTTAATGCTGAGTGTCGCTTAAACATAAGCCGTGTTGATTATTAACCCTCTTACATCCAGAGGAATTTCAACAGAACTCATGTTTATTGTTCTTTAATTTGACATCTTATTAGCAACTAATCATCTTTGTTAATTGACTATCAGTTGTTTTTTTTATGAAGATTAGAGGCAAGTGATTTAAATACTGGTTTTGTTTGTGTGTACATGCTCAATATATTAATATTTGGTATTAAAAGGCATAAGAATGAATTGTAGAGAATCTTTAATACTACGTCCAATTGTGTGGATTGTTTTTCTAAAGATGACATTATGCTTTATGCCTATATGCTATATTTGATATTCAGGACCATTTATCAGAAGATCAGAGAATATGACATTCTGGACAAGAGGAAGACTGTGACCGCACTAAAAGCAGGAGAGGACAGAGCCATTCTACTTGGCCTTAGCATGATCTTCTTTTCTGTCATGATGTACTTTGTCCTGGGTATTACAATGGTGCGGTCTTATACAGACAGGTAGGACTATCTAGTAGCTAATAAGGTGTGTGTGTAAATACTTTTATATATGCAGTAAAGTTTAAATTCATCCAAAACTGATAATGAATGCAAGATTTAAAAAAAAAAAAGTTTTTTCTAACCAAGAAATACATAGGTTTGTGACAATCTTGATACTGGACATGTAAGCAATAAGCAAAGATTATGAATGACGCTGTAATTGGCAGATACTAACTTCTTGGAAATGTGCATATTAACAGAAATGAAACTGTTCTTGCTTCTGCAAAATCTGCACATCCTCTTTTTTCTCCTACCAAGCAATCTTCTGAGACCCAGAATCAAATGTTGTATGCCTTTATTGTCTCCTCACTGTTTCTGTTTATTAGCACCAGATAACAGGAGAAAGTCTCTGTTCAGACGTCTAGTTTGACTAATTCTATTATCTTGGTTTTATACAACATTCAGGTTCTCACATTTACAGTATATATATGAAGGTAATTATCCATTTCACTAAGTACACTGCATATTTATTTTCATTCCACATGTGAACCATTTGGCATGTGTGCATCATTTCAAATCTTTCACAGCTACTGGCATATATGTTCAATCAAGTTTATCCTCTTGAGACTATATAATATGAGTAAATGATATTTTCAAAACATAGCAGACTTAGTCATAACAGACGTCTGATAACCGGAGAAGGAGAAAAATTTCATACACCTATATCACCATCACTACAAATAATAACATTACTCACGACAGAAACTGTCCATGATTTGGAAATGGAATGAAATGGAACTAACTTGAGATTTCCTCGAATGTAATGGGATTTAATTGTATTACTTTTAATATAAAGGCTATTTAGGTCTGAATATTAAATATGGTATATACGAATATGCAAATGCTATAGCAATGCCACCAAAAAGCAAAATACAGAATGACTTTTGAAATCAATCAATCAATCAATCAATCAATCAATCAATCAATCAATCAATCAATCAATCCATTAAAAATGTTTTAAAAAATTGGACAGTTTTAATGGAGCTTATGTTCTAAAGAAGGAAAAACTCTTCCCTAAGCATGAACACATTTTTGTGCTAATGAAATTGTTTGTATATCTCTCCACTTTCCATTTATGTTCCTGCATCATATTATACATTTTGTGTTTAGAATTGGGGAATGGAGAGAACATACTGAATTATTTGTTCTCTCTCTGTATGTCCTCTCCTTCCACGTCTTCCTCTCTCTATGGCTCTTAGTGTGTGGACAGAGGAGTCAAGCTGTACTGTGTTAAATTCAACTATTATTGGGGAGATTAACTGTAGCTACAGCTGTGGTTCAGAGTGTTTGAGGCATTCCAGATACCCGTGCCTGCAGGTGTACGTCAGCCTGAACTCATCAGGGCGAATTCTGAGACTGTCCCACAACGAGGAATCCCAGGAGGCCAATCCTGAGGTATGCACAAAGCACAAAACCCATAAAATTGAAACACTATCCAGAGCAGCTTTAACTTCCTGGAATGGTCTTGTGGGAAATGTTTTGTTTTAAATGAGATCATATTGAGGAAAGACGAATTGATCCAGGGGGAAAAAACCTAAAAGAAAACTATGTGATTTGCTGTAATATTCATAATATTTGCATTTTGTTCCTGGTACAATTGCTTTTTGGCAGCTTTATAACAAAACTAAAAGTTGCTAGATAAATAATCCATTAATACAAACAATAACACCAAAGATGATTCAGACTGCTGTAATATCATAATATACACTCCCCAGCCAAAAAACTCATTACTCAAATTATTGAGAAGCATCAAGTACCAAAAACAATTAATGAGATTTTAAATGAGTGGAATTGGGTTACGAACTGTTGAACACATTATTAAAACCTGTAAGGACTTTGCAGAAACCTTTAGCTTCATGGAAGAAATGAGGTCAGAAAAAAATAAAAAAAACTGGCAGTACAGTAGAAATCACAGTTATGTTTAATATTGAAAGTAAGAGTATTTTCATATGCACAGTGTGATGAGAACTTACAGGATTGGCATGTGGCCATAAGAAAACCACTTGTTAGTGAGACAAATCAGGAAAAACTTACACTTGTAGGGAGCTTAAAGATTGGATTTTGGACCAATGGAAAAAGGTCATATGGTCTGATTCCAGGTTGACTCTATTCCAGAGTGATGGGGTATGTCAGGGTAAGAAGGGAAGCGCATGAAGCGATGCACCCTTCATGCAATGTGCCCACTATACAAGGTTCTGGAGCCAGTGCTGTGATCTGAGGTTGCTTCAGCAATGTTACTGTATGTGACAATAAAATGAAGTTAGCTGACTTGATACCTGAATGAACTAAATTCACATCTATGTCCAGAATTAAAATTTTGAAAGTGTGGTCCTGGGAGAATGAGAAAACACACATGAATTCCCCACCACACTGTGCACCATAATACCTGGCAGTGTATTATTGGTGGTTATCTAAATCATATTGTCAATTTGTATATAGTAAATGGACAAATCATACACAAATTGGGTAGAGATAAACAGAGAAACAAACTGTGTGAGTCTAGGTTCAGATACAGTTTAGAAACAAACTATTTATATTCACAGCATTTGGAGAACCCTCATATCCAGCACCACTTACAGTAGTGCTTTGCATCAGTAAAAACATATAATAAGTTAGGATCTAAGAACACCATCAAGCTGAAACCTTATTAGAGGGAAGTTAAAAACCATTTAAAAAGCAGTTAGTACTAGGTTTCTACTTTCTCCAAAAAGTTTTCCAGTAATAATGGTATTTTTTTTCCTTTTCTCAGTGTTTCTTTGTTCCTAAGTGCCGTAAAGATCACTCAACAATGCATGCGTTGGTACTGAACATCTCCGAGCGCCTGAAAGCCCAGCAGCAGGTGCGTTGTTATTCAGACCCAGCAGAGCAGCAGGACAGCGCCATCCTGACACGCCTATATGGTCGTGCCGCCATTCTTGCATCTCTGCTCTGGCCCACATGCACGTTTGTGATTGGTGTGCTTATCGTTGCCATGGTCAAGCTCACACAATACCTTTCCATCCTCTGTGAGCGGATAAGCCGCATCAAGAGGTAGGCCGGCCTGCCATTGAGCCTTGAAATGGATCAATGAAAAGAGAGAGAAAAGAGAGTGAAAGAGAGCAACAACTCTCTAACCACTATGTTCCTCGCAGGACTGGTCTCTCTCCACTTGCATCTGTCTCGCACTCGATGGAGGGCATCAAAAGGTGCAACAGAGCCATGCTGGATGGAATTTGAATGGAAACGGGTCAGAAGATGAAAGGTCAAAAGTGAAATGATGGACATATTTTTTTTTTGGCTGAACCAGTTTTCTACACTGATATGAACAGCTTGGGGAATAGAGAGCTATAAGCAGTAGTAAGGAATGCAGAGACTAATGACAATGTGTGATGTGCCTCTGCCCTCTGCCACCTTGGCTAACCAATCCGTGGTGCGATGATTAAGACAGATACACGCATACAGTAGTGTGAAGGGTTGATTACAATCAATTACTAGTGGAGTTTACGTTCATACATTCAGCGTTTCATACCTGGTCTGGTAAACATCTAACTTTGCTGAATAGAAAACTCTATCATACACTATGTTCATTGAACATGATTTAATCATTATGACTTTCTTAAAACACACACACACACACACACGCAGGCATGCACGCACATACACACACAAGCATTTAGGAAGTTGAGCAGGTGAAAGGTTTATAAAACGACCCAAAGCCTAAACAATACGTTAAACATACTGTAGTAAGCATGAATCTGTAAACCAGTAATAACATAGCTGAATGTGCAACATGCACTTTGTCTCATGTTCTCTTTACATCTGATCGATGTGCAGTAATTTCCACATGAATGCGAATTCCACAGCTCCGCTTATTTTCAGAAAATCAATTGCTTAAATTACTAAAGCATCAATAAGACTTAATGGAGTCGTACTTTGTCCTTGATAACCATTTTAGTCTGTAATTAATTCTGTAATGGGTTCCATAGTATCTTATTGGGAAACCAATAGATGTAACACCATTCAATACTGCTTTATATCAAGGAACTTTGTTTTATTCTTAAATGTATTACAGAGGTGTTACAATAATAATTTTTTTTTTTTTTTTAACTAGGTTCTGCAGGGTGTCTCAGAAGCCTTTATACCGTACTTTGGGGAAATGAACAAATTTTTAGCAAAATTAATTCTAATTTATTTACCAAACATTCTCCACATGATTGCCGTTTCATTGTAAACACACTCTGAGCTGTCTTCACACTAATGATGCACTCTTTTATCTGTTATCACATCTTTTGTTATGCATGTAATTGCACTTTGAATGCATTGCATTCCAAATACCACAGCTTCCTCATCTAGCCATGACAATGTATTTCTTTAAACTATGTATACATTTTTGTTAAACATTTTACTGAAACGTGTTAATTTCTCCTGTGTACTGAGGTTTTTGGGACATCTGTCAAAGTGCCTAAGAGTTCACTTTATAACGTATCGAAACACCAGTGAACATTTATATCTCCTTTTAATAAATCTAAGGGCTTTTGAAAGATAGACACACTGTTAAATATATGGTCATATATTAAGTGATGTGTAAAGGACATAATTATGACATTAAAATATTTTGGGAAAATGACAAGGACTCAGTTTCCTGAAATAACCTGAAATAACATCTTATTAAAAAAAAAAAACATTTTAATGTTTCTTAAAGCACATTAAAACATAATGAATACATTTGCAGCTGATTTGGGTATCCTTGGCAGATACATGACAATGATTACAACTGATAACGCACCTTTTTAATATTACAAACAGCTGACATACCCTGAGGGACCACAGCCATAGACATACTAACCGGTGCACTGATTCCACAATCTCATCATTTCATTACAGCCTCTTTGTGTCCGCTGCCTTACACACAACCTTCTGTTGAGTGTAACTTTCCAGAGACAGTGTTTAATAGACATTGTTATTTAAAAAAAGGGAAAGCCAGAGACATGTACTTAGAAGATGATTTCGCAGTTTCCAAAGAAGCTGTTATTGGTAGACGATAACTGCTGCTCATTGAGAGAGTGACACTTGACTAGGGAAGTGTAAGCGTGCATCACATGATGATTTCGCAATTCTCTCTTCCTAATGAATCTTTGCATAACCACTGCATAGTTTACAAGCTTACTGATGACTAGACTTGTGTCAGTGGGATTTTTATAAGGCTATATAAGGATAATTGCCTAGCTTTTATCACAGCCTGTGACAAATTCATTATGGCAAATAAAGCTTTCTTCCAGATCCTCCTAAACATAAGATGCAAAATTATTCCAATTGATGCAATCACCTGAGTTTAAATCAATTTTAAAGAATACTATAAACTCAGTCAACACACACCAATCAGTCATAACTATAAAGCAGATCCTTTAAGTCAGATGTGAGGGGGGACGTCATGGAGTGAACTTGTTTGTCCAACGTGTTAACACTACAAATAGTTTGTCACGTTTCTCAAACTTTTCCTGACTTTTTTTTCGGAGTTGCAAGTCACATTATCCTGCTGAAAGAGGTGACTGCCATTAGGAAATACCGTTGCCATAAGCAAGTGTACTTAGTCTAGGCCAATGTTTCAGAAGTGGAGCATGTCAAAGTAACATCCACATGAATTCTACAACCAGGTTTTCCAGTTGAACATTGCCTAGAACATCACATGTGTCCTGCTGGCATGCCTTCCTCCTGTAGTGCATCCCGGTGCCAACAACCCACAAGACTTGGCAATGTTGAGATGCTGTGACCCAGTTCTCTTGCAGTGACAATGTGGCCCTTGTCATTTCCCATTTTTCCTGCTTCTAACACGTCCACTTTGAGAAATGAATTTTCACTTGCTGCCTAATACAGTATATCCCATTTATTGACAGGTGCTGTTAAAATTTGGACATATTCTCTAAAGCAGTTTTACATGCATAAAAATGTTGGATATACTTTACATAAATGCAAAATACAAGAAATATACTATATAGATTTATGACTTTTTAGCTTTATCAATTTGTCCAAGCAGTGGGTGACAGTGGTGATTAAAAGCTCCCTGAGACAGACAAGGAAGAATCACCAGTAAGAGACATCAGGCTCAAAAACGTAATTTGGGTGATACTTAATAGCGGACCATAAATAAACCTATTCTGTAACAGTGTGCTATATAGTCACATGTGAAATTGTTTAACCGGAAATATGTATCAGTTCACTGATGAAGAACTGGGTGTTCCAGGGATGTGGTGTGAGCTGTTAATAAAATGCTGAGTAAGGCCCATTTGCTCCTAAAAGGGGAACTGATCCGCGTTCTATGATATTATGATGATGTTGCATTTGCTTAAGTCTTTAGCACTGACTGTCCAGTTATTTGAAAGTGATCAGATGGAATTTGGCAGCCCAAAGTCAAAATAATGTCCACCTGTCTGCATTGATTGCTGTGGTAAGGACACCAGAGTCTTTCAAGCAGTGCAATATTTCTTCATAACAACCTGTTTCTGCACTGTATATATAGCTTTGTCTATACTGAAACAGTCTGACAGCCCCAAAGTGCTGTCAGACATTTCACTTTGTCCTCTGTCCAGGGACAATTGTTTTTCTTTTCCATATTATGGTTAATCCCACTTCCACAAAACACAGTTAATTTAGCTGTAAGGAAAATTCAAGAGAAGAAGATTGAAACTCCAAGTATATACAGTAAAAGCCATGCCCTTGAGTTTTTGTGTGGTTAGATTAACTGTGTTTTCAGGAAGAGCATCTGGCTTAACCGCAGTATTTCCATCTCCATATCAATTGTCTTCCCTCTCATTTTTCGACCGTGGATCCATGCTCAAACCACGTGATCGTATAGGTTTGAACTTCTCATTGAGAGTGGAGTAATGGACAGGTTAAAGTCTGATTTCAATGGGTACGGCACATAGACTGTGACACATCTTTAGGAATCTGATTTGAATCTGATTTCAAACCACCTATCGATGTGGTTCAGATTGGATGTGCAAAAATCAGATTCAGTCTGGTTTAATGTTCAGACTACATGGAAATGCAAACTCAAATTAAAATTAAAAACTGATTCCTATCAGAATATGCCAAAATTGGATTTGGGCTGGCAGTTTTTAGTCACGTGTATCTTGAAGCAGACCATATGGAGCCATCAGCAGCAGCAGTGAGGGGAGGGCATGTATGAGAACTTAAACTAGAACTTAAACTCATAATGGATCGGACAGGTCCTGGGATCATAGAGGGTCATTGTTATCTCAGAGACAGAAAGAGAGAAAGAGAGAGAGATGACTATACATGTTAAACATTTTAGTTGTTTAGATATAATTTATTTCCAAAGAACTAACTTAGCATTGCTCAAACTTATTTTATACTGTATGCACAAACAATAATGTAGTTCTCAAAGGATGTATCATGTCAAGAATAATAGAACACTTTACATGGTTGGATTGAGAGTACTTGAGTATACCAAATGTGCAACCTAATACTAGGCATTTACATGGTAGACAGTACAGACAGTACACTCCCTCAGTGAATAGGAAGCCCTTCACTTCCTCTCGTTCCCTTGGTAACGGAACGTAGCCTGGGCCTGACACACACTTCCTTACACACATGGCCTTTCTGTGCAGCTGCAGCAGTTCTTACATAAGGACATCTGCATGGAGGGGAAGAATAGTGCAGGAAGAAGCATCTTATCCATTTATTCCTCTATTCACTTCATAGCAGTAGACGTCTCATTCATTCAAATATTCTGCATAGCAAGACAATTCGTAAAATTAAATAATAAGCAGAATTATCTTTAATTCCCCAATATATCTTCCCCATGTAATAAGTAAAAAAAAAAAGTCAAAAATAGACACACATAAAGGCCTTTCACAGGCATGAAGATCATACTGGTGCTATAGAGACATAACACATTGATGAAATTCTTAAGTGAGGACATACTAAATGTAGTCTCAAGTTTGTACAGTTGCTCCACATGAAAAATAATAGACTTGGTACAATGATTTAAGAGGGTAAAAAAAAAAAATTATGGGTAAAAATGGCTGTCTATGTTCCATAGGTGGAAGGTATATGCATCAAATAAATAAATAAATAAATAAATATAGTACAAGCCTACTTAACTCATTTGGGATAAATTGTTGTTAAACTGTGACAAAATATGGTTGTTAAATTTGCACCATAGTTGATAAGATAGTATATATTTTCCCTGCATATATACAGTACTGTGCAAAAAGCCATAGGCTCATATTATCTGTAGTACAATTTTTTTTATATAAACCTACAGTAACAGCTGTTTTATTTACAGTACTGTGCAAAAGTCTTGGGAACATCCAAACAAAAATCATATGCTTTTGAAAACATTTTTACATTAAAAGAAACTTCTATAAAAAGCACTAAGTAATAACATAAACGGTCGATATTTGGTGTGGAAACTCTTTACTTGAACATAAGCGGTAGTATTCGATACAGATGTGTGCAGTATTCTAAGTAAAACAGCTGTTAGGTTTTACTGAGCATGCTGGAGAATATGAGTTCTTTTGGTAACTTCATCACACTCACTCCTTTCCATTACATTATTGATCCACCCCCACCCCATCTGAAAACTGGTCTGTCATGTAATATGTCGCTTTCTTTACAGGCATGGAAATATTCTTCTGTAATGTTATTTATGCATTAATTTTAGTGTATCTTTGTAGGGAATCATCTTGTACATAATAATGCAGACATAATAAACTTATATAACAAAAGTTGTACTACAGATAATATGGCGCCTGTACTGTATATAGTACAGTATATAGAAATAAATTAAGAAATCAATTTAAAAATAATTATTTTCATCAAATACCTCCATGGTGTCTTAAAACTAAGTTTTAATTGAATGATAGCATCTGAGGGATTTTCCCCTGACCTTTATACACATGGTATGTTCTTCTGATTCAACTGAATCACAGCATCTCATACTACCAACAATGAGAAAAAGAAATACATTATTTAATTTACAGTAAAAAGTCCAAATAATTACATTCATATAAAGGGTTAAATAAGTGTTCAGCAGACATAGTTTTATGGCTTCAATCAAGTGAAGCATGACAAATATTTCTGTGAATCATTACACTGTTGTATAGCAACACCAAACGATCCCTGTCATCAGGTGATATACACCCTTTGGTAGCACAAACAATCCTGTATCTTTTCAGGATACCATGGAGTTTCCTGATGTACATATAGTGTCTTAGTGTATACTGGGTTCGTTTCCTGGCCTTAACAGTACATACAGTCTGGCCATCTGTGACGTGGTCAACTGAGCCTAGAGGACATCAAGAATCACATCAGCTGTTGGTCTGGAAATTGTGCCACGTATTCGCCCCAGACATAATAGGCTGCAAAAGCACATTTGACAATAAACACATGAACTACTGGCTCAAGGGAAATTAGAGGATCAAATGAGATGCAAATCAAGCTTTTAACATTGATAAACACTGCAGACATGCATTTAGAAAATGCAACAAATGTTCTTACTTAGAAAATTGTAAGTTTAAATTGAAATTATTTCTCTCAATCTCTTCACTGGCCCTTAGCTTAGCAGGATATGTCAATAAGTGATTGCTCCACACACTCACATGTGATATACAAGAGCCTGAACTCATTTAATCTTACAATACACAACGGACAAGATAGTTGTGTCGCAGTAATGTTTTTTCTGTTGTCTTATGGCAGTGAAGTCTTCACAGTTGGATAAGTCTCTGTGATGATCTGGCTCCCTCTGCTGTCACCATTGGTCCTCTGCCTGTGGTTGCATTTGTTTCCCAAAGGCTTTCCCTGAATTTTGTGCAATATATATATATATATATATATATATATATATATATATATATATATATATATATATATATTTTTTTTTTTTTTTTGTTGTTGTTGTTGTTGTTGTTGTTATATAACAGACCTGTTTTCCAATTACCGCATGGTACAGATGATCTGAATCTTACCATATGTTGAGGGCTTTTCATGTTAAATATGTTACATATCATGAACAGGATTGAATTCTTCACTGTGCTAAATGTCTGCTATACAAGCTGATAAATTCTAATCTTAGTTCTCAGCTCCTTAAACTTCTCAGAACATGTAGTCTTATTGAGAGAGATTTTGGATTAAAGTAGGATTAAACCCAGAATTTTGACATTTTCTGCCACGTCATAATCAAGATGTTGCTGTTTCCATGTTTTGATAATACTTACACTTTCTTTTTTCAATAATAGAATTAATAATAAATAGAAGGGACACTTCATTAATATTTTACATAGTTTTATGTGAGAAAAACGAAAACGGTTTCATATGCAAACAGATTGACTTGTCAGTCAATTAGGTACACTTATAAAGGAGAAATTATTTCAGACAGTATAAATTGATCCTCTTGTGGCTTTTAACGAATGCAAAATGTGTTGTCCTGAAATGCTTGTATTTTGTATTGCACGGTTGCTGCAGGAAGCCCTTGTCACTTCATCACAAAGATAGCCAACAGAGTTAAGCCCAAAAAGTAAGGTCCTCTAATAAAACAAAATTGCACTAAATTTTGCTAACTTCCTGGAAAAATCTTGTAGCTCATTATCAGACTAAAATGTCTATCCAAGTGTGGATAAACGAAGTTTGGTAAGCAAGTGTTTCACATAATGCTGTCCATATAGTCGTCGTGGGGAATAAGTAGCAATTTTACAGACTAGAAAAGCATTTCTTTTTTCTATCTATCAGTGTAATGAAAAATGAGTCTGTATTTGTCCAACAGGGTTTTTTATGGCCCGATGCCCATTGGAAACAGTCACTGTAGTTCTCCACTGACAGCGTTGGCACTCAACATGATGTTTGGATTTATTATTTTTGCGGTTTTTTTTTTTTCTTCGTTTTTTTTTGTGACTCGCCTGTTTGCTGGCACTTTTTCTAAAATGTCTGATTGACGAGATGGTTTTGTTTACAGGGTTGGTGATCACTAACAGTTAAATAAGGAAAGATCAAGATGAGTGTCATTAAGGATACTGAAGTGTCACACATTATGCCTTATTTGAAATCACTGAGGTCACTAATTTAGCTTGTTCCAAATATTAGTTGAATACTAAAGCTGAAAATATTGGTCAACCTGTTCTACACCCAACTCTGAAAAACGAATGACTTTTTGTAAAGGATGATTTGCGTGAGGGTGGGAGTGTATATTAGTTTGACAATTAAAAAAGCTGTTTAAGAACAGCAGATAGTGTGAAAAAAACAACATATAAACAAAACGATATGGACGATTTTTCAAACAGTAGTTTCCCTCACTACTCTTTATCCTGGCTCAACTGTTAGTTAGATATGAAGAATTTGAGTTGTGAAATGAGGCAGATTTAAGGGTTAGATATTGTTAATGGCAGAAATGCAGTAGTTGGCAGTATTACAGTCAAATCTTTTTCTTTTTTTTTTAGATAAAATAGCTTGTTTTCTGTGGCTGCTGAACTGGACAAACCATACTAGGAAAAAAGAGAAACACACCCATACACACTCAAAAGAAAAAGAAAAAGAGGGAACAAAATGAATTTCACAATGTAAGCACTTGAAGGCATTTGGGAAAAATGGTTCAAAAACAAACATTGACTTATGCAACCTTTTTATGCTGAAGATGGCCCAGATATAAGCATGGGTGTGGCAGCATTGAACCATTTTATGCGTCTGCCTATAAAGTACCATGACACCTAAATATATTATGTGGAAATTCCAAAATTATGTGGAAATGGTTTAACTCGAAATATTTTTAACGTACACAAGTCTGTTTGTGATCTGTAAATAACAGTAGAGATCTTCAGTAGAGAAAGATCATTAAAATCATCTTCAGTAGAGAAAGATCATTTAAAAAAAAACATGATGTAAAACATTTAACAATGCAGAATCTGAATAATATGTTCAGTGAAAAGTTCAGATTAGATTTTAAATGGGCACTTTAGCATTACATTACTTCCTCTGCTGTTGCATGCAGAATTCACTCAGTCCAATCGTTGATAAACAGTCACACAAGTAAGTCAGCTGATTTCCTCATGCTAAGTACTGAATATGGCCTGTGTGGAATTTCATGGGTGGGGCCGGGGCCTTTAAAGCCAGATCATAATGACTTCATTATACTGTACACAGGTTAAACTCCGGAAATGTCACTACAAGTGGATTAGCAGTATGACTTATTTCATAGTGACTAAGTCAAAATGAGCACAAAGTGCTAAAGTACAGTAACTCCTATTTAATGAAACATTTTTTACACATATGCATTTTAGCGCAGTGAAGATCATTGTCCCTCGCTAAACACACAGTACATATGTGATCCTGTAGTTTTTGTTATTTTTAATTAGTATTAGAATTCATAAAGGAAATAAATAATCAAATGTTGCCACATATTGCACCATGAATGGACAAGACCTTAAACATCTTTCTGGAAAAGTCCAAGAGGCATCCATGAAATAAAAGTGTCATTTCAGAAGGCACTATCTTATTTCGATTCATCAGCATCTCCACAAAATGAAGAGGGTAAGCCTGCAGTCCCACAGTTCCAAAGAATAATGACCGGCGAGGCCATTTTGGAAGTCACTGTTGGTTTTGGCTGGGAGAAGCGAGATGAGTCGGTGTGTGGACAGTGTCCTTAGGGAAAGCCTGTTTGTATGTGGGGTCACAGCTTCCTGCTTTCCTGCTCCGCACAGGAAACGCCTGTCCTGTCCAGCAACTCTAACAAACAACAGAGTGCTTGCTTAGAATCTCTCAGATCTGAGGCACTGCACGCCTGAAAGCAGTTCTGCAGCATTTCTGCATAAATATTTAAAACAACAAAGAAAAAATTATCACCTACAGTGTTGAATACACTTCTGTGGGGTTTGCTTGTTCGTTCAAGGCATCCGTTCAACTCCAGAGATTATTGCTGAGCATTAAAGTTGGTCAGTGAAAAACAGTGACATGTTCCCTTATCATGGCCTGGTTTTAGAAGCAATAGCTTTGTGGAAAAATATAAAACAGCATCTCCAGATCACCCTTATCGAGTCGTTATAGGCTACATTTTGCAGCCATCGTGAATCAGTAATACTTGGGAGATCATTCAACCTTGCTGTGTATAGAGAGTATAAATGAAACGAATGAAATGAAAACACATCATGACATCAACACAGTGAGAAGATTATCAGAAAAAAACAAATGTGCTTCATCTCAGAGGCTCAAAACTGAGATGTTTTCAACACTGAACCTGAAAGCATTTGTACTGTTATGATGATATTAGTGCATCAAGCAGAAATAAGTTAATGGCTTTAAGCCAGCAAAGCCTGGGGCAAACACTAGCAATACCGTTGTGCATATGAGAAACAGATGTTTACAAAAACTCAGTTTTTTCTCCTCTTAATGTGTTTTTTTTTTCTTCTTTCACATCCATGAGTATTGTTACACTTATATAACCTTAAAATATTATACATATTTACCACTAAACAAAACCAAATGGGAGTTTCTCCAGTAATTAGAAAGATCACCTATGGTTTAAACAAGGCTGAAGTCAGTAATGACAAAAACAGGAATGGACTGCAGTTGTATGAAAAGAAGGCATTCTTACAGCCTATAATATTGCAATTGCCGTGATTAAACATGTAAATTCTCTGTGAATGTAAACAACTATTTAGGCACATGGCTCATCATAGAATTCGATGACGCTGAAGTACATGTTTTTACACCCTGAATAATTCTGGGTTGATTGTTTTAGTTTAAACGTCATCAGAAAGTTCTTTTTTAACTAGCTAAATGAACTCACTTACTACATTACCAACAATGCTGTTTGACTACCTGCTGATGGCGGTGCCAAGTGAGATTTAGCACGCTTATAAAATCTATCCAAAGAGACTGATGCAGCAGTGCTTTAATCCTCTAGTCCCTCCAGCTCGATCCCCTTCTCATCTATTACCGCCATCTTTATGTCATCTCGTAAATGGCCCTTTCCCATCCCAACTCAACAAAGCTGCACCATTAAGCTGTATTGCTGTCTGCATTGAATTCATTTGCTATGCCACTACTTCTGTGCTGAATTTCACATTACTGACCTTAACTGGACTAGACTGCCTCTAAGGTCTCACAGGAATAGAGGAAACACAGCATCAAGCAACAAATTCGTTAAAAAAAAAACACACACACACACACACACATCAAGAACATACGTGTGCATGTGTGTTTCAGGGTGGAGTTTTCCCTTGATGTTTTCCATAATTGATATTGAGTTTACCTTACTTGTACATACAGTACAATGTCCATTTTAAAAAGAATAAGCAAGCAATAAGTGTACAGGGTAGGTACCTATTAAACTGCCAACATATTGGATTTGGGGGTGTCCTTAAAATGAATTAAACATTCACATAACTTAGCAGAGAAATTGATCATCTACAAACACATTGTAATATTTTTACGACTTGTCAGTTCATTACACTGAGTCTTTTGGCAGATGCCGATTGTTTCCACTCTATCTAAAAAGAGGGAGGTAGGGATACGCAAAGGGACTGGCCCAAAGGCACCTTTATAAAAATAGTTACAGTTTGGGTTTGCTGTAGTTTGAGAAGGGAAAAACTGTTATGAAGTTAATGGAGGGACCATGATGTGCATCACTGCCATATTGAGATGTTATTTTTCCACAAGATAAAGCTAACACAATAGTATACTCACTTTATTGATGTAAATACTTTTAAAAATATTCAAATTCAAACACTTTTTGTGCAAATCCAGCAAGAAATGTTATTGTCACCGCAGTCACAGTACATTCAGCAGGTTCTAAAGAAGCTAACCTGAACTCAGTTGTGACCTTACCTTCTGATGGCAGACTGGGTCTCTATACTTGGCCTATTTCCTGTAATAAAACAGTGAACCCAAGGCTGGCTGTAGCATGGTTTGCCTCGGACTTATTAAAATTCATTCAATGCACAATAAAGCCGTAAGTACATTACGCCAAAGAAAGGAGAGACTGGATCATGATCGTAAAGGAAATTCAACCAGAACCTGCACAGACCCACTTGGATTGGAAGGCCTCATACTGTAAGTCGAGAACTTTAATACTGATCAAAGTCATTATGATCCAGATGACCTTTGCAAAAGCTGCCGTCTTTAACCATTATCCCAGCATGGAAGAAAAAAAAACATTCCTTAGAGGGACCAGTTTATCAAGTATCATAAAACAGGGTGCTCCCATAAATGAATCCAATCCTGTACAATCTCACATAAAAATGACCTGTAATTCAACAAGAGGTAGCTTTCTTTTTGTTCCAGTATCACTGAATTAAAGCATTCCATGCAATGTATGCAAGACTTGTTCGGTGCAATTGCACAACCTTTCTGTACCAAAGCAATATGGGCACTTGAAGAATCCTACAGATGATTTCTTTTTCTTTTATTCGCAGACAGACTCCTAGGTGTAGCCAAGATTCTCCATTTCACTGCGGTAGCGCTGCTCAGATACTTTGCTCTTGTGCTGCTTGCTCTCCAGGTGCAGGCGGAAGTCAGCCTCATCGCTAGCACCTGAGTTGCACATGGAGCAATAGAACTGCCCGCTTGGAGTCACACACATGGCCAAGTCACGTGGGATTCTCTGCCTTGGTCGTGGGTTGTAATATGGCCCTGAAACTGACATCCAAGAAAAATTATGAATGTACTTACAGACCAAAATATGTATTGCAGGCAATATATCTGCGAACAACACAAGTACTCTTACAGTCAAACTATACCTGTGCTCATTTATGCTGTTGATGTCAACTGCAGATATTTGAATGGGAATAAATGTGATCTTAGTCACTTGACAAGGTTGTGGCTACCAGATGGTCTGGTTTGAGTCTTTAAAAAACTTTAGACTTAACACAGAATGGTGCACAAAACAAAAAACAGTAGGTGACAAATCTATTATTTCATCATTACAAAATTGTGTTTTATAGTTCCCTCAGAGCATATTAATAGTCATCAGCACCCTAAACCCACTGAGCAAGTCAAAGGTGGCACTGGAAAAAAAAACAATGGCTAAAATATTTTACTACTCCATGAAAATAGTATGATATGGCCCAAAGTTTTGCTATCCATCCAAATGTGATTGTTGAACATCCACTTTCAGATTTGGGCTCCCGTTTACTGCTTTAATAACCTCCATTTTTCTGGGAATATGTCCCACTAGATTTTGTGACATTGGTGAAGATTTGCTCACTAACCCAAAGGTGCTCCAAAATGTTTAGTATGGTAAAGTTCAGGGCTCTGTAAAGTTCTTCGCTCCAAACTTGCCACATCACACCTTTATAGAGCTTGTTATGTGCACGATGGATGATCATGGAACAGGTTTATGCCTCTTTGTTCTTGTCAAGGGAAACCTTAAAGCTTTTTTCTATGCTTCCAACTTTGAGGCAGCAGTTTGGAGAAAGTCTACATATGGGCCTCATGTTCTGGTCATATGGGTGATGGTCAGGTATCCAAGTGCTTTTGGACATATAGTGTAATTCCACCAGCAAGTATTGCTTCTTTAATCAGCAATTATATATTTTTTAATTGCATCCTCACTGGATAATATAATTATCACCATTGCAGATAAGAGGTATATTCAATGACGTGAGGGACTAAACCACATTTTATTTTCAGATGGAATTCATGCCTCGCTATTTTTGGACCAGCATTTTCAAAATATAACTAAACCCAAGACCTGGGTGTACCCTGTGTCATGTGATTCATCTGAGAGAAATGTGGAGTCTACAAATGTGTATGTGTGAGTATGGGACAGGATAGAGTGTTTGAAAAGGTCAGTAAGGGCAAGTGTGTAAGTGTGTATGATCGGGACCTGCCACCATGCGGGTGATGCTCAAAGGGGCAGATTGACGTGAGCTGGAAGATCGGTTTGCAAACACCAAAGGCCTGGCACTGTGTTCAGCAAGAATAGTGCAGTACCCACAGCACTGCCAGCTATCACTGAACTCTGCAGCCAGCTGCTGAAAAAGATACGACTGCCAAAACACAGCTCAGAAATGTAGCGTTTAACGTCACTGCCTTGACCACAGGCCAGAAACTAAATCCAATCTCCGTGCAACAGTGGAAGCATGTGACAGTCACAAATGGACTGCTATCTAAAGCAGCCACAATATTGTACAGTAAGTCAATTACAAAATAAAAACAAGTGTTTTGTTCATTTATTCTAAAATACAGATTCTGATATATACCCATAAATATATATACCCATATATATATATATATATATATATATATATATATATATATATATATATATATATATATATATATATAAAACCCTATACCTTACATATATATACAGTATATACATATTCATCATATTCATATTCACATATTCACATATTCACATCAAATACTGATAAAAAGTGTTCTGTGTACCTGGCATAGTACTGCTCATGTGGGTCCTGCAGTTCCTCAGTTTGTACTCATTCCCTTCTTTCCTGGAACGCCTCTGCGTGAGGTCTGCTGCATCCCTAAAAATATCATTCTCAATAAAAAACTGAATCGTTCATACGGACCATGGTACACACATAAGTTACAATTCTTTACTGTTTAAAGTTTAAAAAGAATACAAGATTATGTGAACCCTATCCCAATGGCATACTCATACTAGTCTAGGCTCACTAGGCTGGAATGATCAAATGTTCAACAGAACAGCAGGATGTGGTGTCTTGTACTAGTTATCAAACTTATCCCACTCCAGGCATTTCAATGTGCTTCCCAGTTATCAGGCGAAAAACAGGCAGAAGATAAAGCTAAGAGGAAAACTATTTTCCGCTATGCAAATAGGTATAAATTTTATCTTAGACTTAAATTTCCCTACAGTAAGATGGAGTTGCTATAAATGCGCCTCTGGGCTGGTTCAGAATTTGATCATATTAAATGTCCATTGTTCGGTAACTATTTCTGATCCTGGTCAAAGGGGTAGAAATACAACTGGAATTTGATGTCCATGGAATGGGATACCATGTGCAATTTCACACAACAGTTCATACTTAGTTTAGAGTACCCAATCCTATTTGCATGGAAAGGTGAGAAAGGAGAGAAATTCTACATAGAGAATAACCAGGATCAGGATCAAACCAGGATCAAACCATGGGCTGTGGAGCTATAGATCAATTTTCATTTCACAATCTCAATTTCACAATCTTATTATTATTATTCGGAGTAGTAGTAGTGGTAGTGGTAGTAGCAGCAGCATTTTAATCCACATTTTAACCAAAACAATTTGCCTGGAGAATAATCTTCATTGAGCACATCCTCCTCTGTATCTTCAGCCTAACACAGTAGTGTAATTGTTTACTTAGTCCCAAACTAGGAGCAGCATCATTGTACTGTAATTCTTAATGTTTACTTTTTTGCTTTTGATGTTCAGTGGCTTGAAGACACTCACGAGGAGCTGCCGTTGTGCTGAGCCTCTGCAAGCCGAACCCGTTTGGCATGGTTTTTACCCTGGTAATGAGCATGAGCTACGGCGGGGGAGCTGAAAGACGCATCACACAGCTTGCAGTAGTCATTCTCTGTGGCCAGGATGACCCTGCTGGGACCGATAAAGGACGCCTGCATTGGGGGAGAAGCAATGCGAGAATGGCTCTGATTACTATCGCACTGGTTTCACTGAACGAAGGCTTACAGAGTAACACCACATGATCAATGTGCAATTAAAACTGTGGCTATTTTCCAGTCAAGTGTACAGAATGCAGCATCTTTAGAATAAAGAAGGGGAAAAAAACACATTGTATCTAATATTTCTTTATAATACTATACAAAGGATATATATGCTGTCTAAATAAGTTTAATATTTAATAAGTTATATAACAAACGTGTGCTAGGGTGAGGGTGGAGAACTGTACAGTAGAGAACTGAATTAAATGAATGAAAAGCAGGTGGTGGTATTGAATATGCAAGGGGAAAAAGACATATGTGGGTGGATGTTTACCGGCTTGCCCACTGCAGTGCCAGTCTCTGTAGGTGGAGTGGAGAGGGACTGCTGTGAAACAGGCTCTACTTCCTCTGGTATTCGTATAGGCGGTGGCTGTTGACTGCCAGCATAAAAATTCCTTAGCTTCTTGCTGTGATTTTTTCCCTGCATCAAAACAAAAGCATCTGTTATGAAGAATGTAGTTCACGTATTATGAGTATTGTTATTAGTTTCTACAAACACTACAATGCTGTTGAATACTTAAAGGTAATAGGAGTTCCCATGACAAGGCACATCACGTTACATATCAAAACATACAGTAATAATAAGCTATTGACAGCCACAAAATGAAATAATAATAAAAATATTGTAAAAATTAGTTATTTAACAAAGAAAACATACAATTATTGTTACTGTGAAGCTTTTCTACACAGACAATATTCCATATGTTCTCCACCACAGGGAAAGTTTTGGTAACGTGACAAGATTTTTTAAATTTACATTTGTTTTTAAAAGAGAGAAACAAAACGCTGATGAAAAAAATGCCTGATTATACATGATATAACTTGAGAAATAATTTTATATTACCTTATTTTGTAGGTATTCCTAAATGCAGCTAAATACGTAGCTTTTATAACATGTTATTGTTCATTCAATTCAAATTTAACGTGTTATTTGTCACATACACAACCATACACAGTGCAACAGGAAGTAAAATGCTTAATTACATGTCAGTATGTGATTTTTACCTGATAATGTGCCTGTGCCTGCTGGGGTGAATTTAGTGTTACGTTACACAGTTTACAGTAGAGAGGTCTACATAGGTCCTCTAGTGCATTGTCCTGATCGCTGCCCGTTGCCTGAAACTCGCTCTCAGACGGCATGGGGCTGGAGCCAGAGGGTGCTGTCATGGCAGGGTTTGGGAACAGCTGAAGGTTAGGGGGAGGTTTGGCAGAGAGGGGACTGCAGTGGGGAAAGGCGAGAGGTTCCGGGGGCATCAGAACAGGTGCTGGACCAAGAGTTTGGGTAGGAGATATGGGCTGGAAGGACTGAGGCTGCTGCTGACCCATTAGGTTTAGAGGAGGCTTCAGGACACATTCCTGGACCTGAAAGGAAACATCAAGATTGAAAGTCAAGATTGGTTTCACAAGTAGAAGTTCACTTGATTCATTCATTGCTTTAGGCTGGTCAGGTTTAACTGAAGCCAACCCTGGGATGACTTGACATAAGGGGAGAATATACCCTGACTGGTCCATCTTTTTTTTTTGTGAGGTGGGTGAAAACTGCAGATGTGGAGGAGCTCACATGGACACAGGGGAACATGAGAAACTCACACAGACAGTAACACCAACTCAAGATTTAACTGGGAACCCTGGACCTGTGAGTTTGAATCAGGAAGCACATTCTCCATTGACTTCTATCATCAGCAAGGTATTTCTGTATAAAGAACTTCCGCTCAGTCTGTGGCTTTTCATTATTGCGTCATTCTGAGAAAGCTCTTGAGACGTTACAGAAAATTTTAGTAATAGACTGGCACCACCAATCATGTTACATCAGAATCCTTAAGATAACATTTTCCCATTCTGTTGGTCGAGGTGAAACCAGATCAGATACTGCTGCCCCATATCTCTATATTATCTGATGATTTTATGCACTTCACTGTTGCCACTTGACTGGCTGATAACTGTATGAATGAAAATGTGTACAGGTCTTCCTAATAAAGAGCTCTTAGTGTGTATATACACCATAACATTAAAAACCACTGACAGGTGACACGAATAATAAGGGTTATCTTGTTATAAAGGCACCTGTCAAGGGGTGAGATATATTAATCTGCATGTGAAGTCAGTTCTGTCAGTGCTGCAGGCAGGAAAAATGCAAGCATAAGGACTAAGTGACTTCGGCCAAACTGTGATGGGTGGATGACTGGTTGAGAGCATCCCAAAAACGGCAGGTCTTGAGATGTGTTCCAGATATGCAGCGATTAGTACATACCAAAAATGATTCAAGAAAGTAACCAGTGAACCGGCGACAGGGTCATTGGCCTTTTGATGCGCTCAGAGTGTGAAGGCTAGCTTGTCTAGACCAATCTCAGAGTAGAGCTACTATAGAACAAATTGTTGAAAAAGTTCATGGTGGTTATAATAGAAAGATGTCAGAACACACAGTGAATTGCAGATTGGTGCATGTGGGGATGAATACCACATGTGGAGATGAAGTACCCATGCTGACCCCTGTCTTCCCTCAAACGCTCCTACAATGAGCATCAGAACTGGACTATGGAAGAATAGAAGAAGGTGGTTTGATAAATCACATTCTTTTACATCATGCGGATGGCTGGGTATAGACATGAACGTGCACTACGGATAGAAGGCAAGCCGTCGAAGTCGATATGATGCGCTGCGCAATGATCTGCTTTGAAAAGCTGTGTCCTGGCTGTCATGTGGTTATTACTTCAACATGTCTTCCCTACTTAAACAGTGTGGACAGAATACACCTTTTGACTATGCTGAATGCATCCAATGGTAGAAAATGAGCATTGCCCATAAGAGCAACAACCTACAATGGTGTGGACAATTCAGTGAGAAATACTGCTTCCACATTCAGCCCTCTAATTACTCAACTATTATTCTTTTGTACAGTTTTTTTCATAAAGATATTATCACAACTTCCCAAAACTCTGTTTTGTGCAATATTCCTGGCTCTGGTTATAGTCCATGTTATTCTAGAAAATATGAAGCTGTGTTTTTGGGAAGAGTGGAGGTACAGGGTAGAGAGTGGTCAGCTGTTATTCTGTTGCTGTCCCATGTATCCACTGTATGAGTTTCAGTGGAATCCTGACAACAATGATTGAGAAGACAAAAATAGAATGTAAAGAACTATTTATTTCTAGTCCAATGGACAGAGAATGTCTGTGTACCAAAAGAGCTTGTTGTCAGGAGTAGATAAACTTAACCTAAATAAACCTAAATAAATAGGATTAACTAGGTCAACACAATATATATATACGTATATATGCAGTACATGTATATAGATTTCAAATTATAATGCTTTGGAACTTTGGAAGACCATTTGCTGTATTGTTTCAAGCTTTATGCTAATTGGAACAAAATTAACTATGCTAAAGTCATTCCTATTCCTCCACTCTGGTAGAATATATGGTTGCAAACAACGATGAGCGGGCCCAAGCACCTGTACCATCTCCACCCGGGCACACCATACAACCTATGTGCCTGTTGAGCATGTTAAGACCTCTAGGTCCAGGTCATTGTTTGTGTAGGGTGTGTGTGTGTGTGTTTATGTAGGATGTGTAGTGTTTATGTGTGCAGGATGTGTGTATAGGATGTATAGTGTGTGTATTTAATAGTGCTCATGTCATAAATGTGCGTTTTGCAAATGACCCAAAATATCTAACCTTGTGTTGAGTCGAGCCCATGACATGCATAGTGAAAATTGTTCATCTCAATGAGATCTAGAAGTGTTCCAAGTTTGACATGTATATGTGCAAGTGTGTATGAGCTATGCAGCGAAATCTCCTGTGAAGGCGCGCCACATTTAGGGCCCGGACTCGCAGACGGCTTATTGGCAGCAGATTGCAAGAAGTCATAGTCAAAATCATAGTCATGTCGTCATCGTGCTAATGTCATAGTGCTTGCGCCATAACAAGCCCATGGAAGAAGATATGTGGCCATGGTTTTAGGTCAGTCTGTACTACAAAAAAGTTACAAAAATTACTTGAATTTACAGACAGATGCAACTGCAAAAACACTAATAAGGGAAGCGGATAAAAAATCTTTCATTTTGTGAAAGGCTGTACCCGTAGGCATCTATAATGCAAGGTGCAATGAGTACATGAGAAGGTAAAGGTAGAAAGCACCTGACACTGCAGCTTGTCTTACAGAACATTTGAAAGATATTTGTTTCCAGTTTGTGTTTCAGACAACAACCAGTATTACGGCAACACAAACAGATCCCATCTATTTAGAAATTTCACTGTGATTCTACCGACTGGCTGCAAGGAAAAACTTTCATAACGAGAAAGGAAGCAGCATGATCCAGGTGGATGATTCAGTCATGACACTGACTGCCAATATTGCAACAGCCTGCAGTCCAATGTGCAATGACATCAAAAAACTGGGCATAAAAAGTGAAGGTTTTATCTTACTTCACCACTCCATTAATTATCTCTGCATCAGGGTCTGACACATGTAACCTGGTGTCAATGTAACTTTAAGCCTGGAGGAAAATCTCTAGTTCAAGCAGGAAGTATTGGCCCAAATCCTGTTCGTGGCATCCAAACCTATTTTAAATCTCATACTGCATGCTGGATACACTTTATATAACTTATAAACATCCCACTTTAATAATTGTGAATCCCTCATCAACAAACCGGACGTGAATTCCTTCATTTTCATTCATTCATCCATCTTTGATACCTGCTTATCCTGTACAGGGTCACAAAATCCACGTACTTCCAGAGGTACTTCCCAAGGCGAGAAAAGAGCCCTCAACCCTGAAGGTGCAAGACACCCAAGGTGGGAAGCGAACCCTCGACCCTAGAGGCGCAAGATGCCCGAGGCGTCTAACCCTGGAGGTTCGAGACCACAGCGCTAACCACTACAGCACCTTTAGTTTCATGATGATTACAATTTTTATTACACAAAAGGCCAGTTTAACATTCAGGAACCAATATGTTCAGATGCTCAGTATTGAAGAGAGATAATAATGTGGAGTTTGATTTATTTAGTGCAGTTTGAATAGTCCAAACGTGGGAAGAGCACACAGAAGAAGAACTGCATCATGTTGTTCATGCATTCACCAGTCACACATGACCATATAGCAGCATATGTAATGAAAAAGAAGCCTATCATTAGAAACATCAGCCCACAGCTGCATCATAGACAGGCTATTTTTCATATTTATATTGCTTGTTTACACAACATGCTAAATGGCAGCAGTGTGTAAAAAGATTCTCTGGGAAAATCTTGCATTTTCAGTATTGCACCTTTAAAATGATGCAGTGCATCATTGATTTAAGCTCCGCAGCGCATAAGCACTGTAGGCGACTGTACCTGGCCGAGCGAAATACCCGCTGCTGTTTCCGTAAGTTACATGCTGGAGGTGATAGATATCGCAGTATTCCGCACTCTCATATAGCGCATCTTCTTTCCTTCCGTTCATCGCCATCTTCGTCGCATCGTTCAAAGCTCGCTGTCCAACTTCTTCCAGCCACACTGGGCTTGAGCCTCTGGGAAAGAGAAGAGGAGGGACGATCAAGAAGGACTGGAAGGGAGCGTGCTGGGGACACAGTCCTGTCCGGGTGTCCCTACATTTTCATCGTATGATGTAGTCTTAAGATGCTACCTGTAAAATACGACGAAATGCACAAGGCTTAGTGTGAATTTCGTGGAATTCCTGAAACAGACCCCCTCTTCTTCTGTGGATTGGTACAGTCCATTTCCTACCGAGAAAAGAAGTCAAAAATGTGATTAACAGTTCTGTCAATTACTTTAGTTTAATAAGTAGTTGAACTAAACCACGAAACAAATAAATGAACAGACAAACATACAGAAAGTTATACTGTTTATTATTATTGTTAATAATACTAATACTAATAATAATACAGTCTAATCAGCCCATCCTTGACTGAACATTGTTTTTTTTTTATTTCTCTCTTATCAAGTGACAAACAAATTTAAATCAAAAGTTTGCACATACCTATTTAATACAACTTTTGTAAACTTTCACTCTCTCAGCTTGTTACCTCATGTGTTACATAGGTTACATTACATACAGTACATAGTATGTTACAGTACATAAGGTTATGTAATGTTACATACAGTATGTTACAGTACATTATGTGTTACATATGTTACATTACATCGGATTAATATGTTATATGTTATATTTTGTTTTACATGTTACATTACATATATGGTACATGATCTGTTACATATTTTACATTACATATATGTTACAGTACACCAGATTATTATATGTTACATATGTTACTTTACATGTAGTATATTTTAAGTACTAAATAAAAGATACGTTTGAATCCACAAGATGGATTTTGAGTGTACTGTCAAGCCTGCGAGTTTAAATTAAAGAATGTCCTCAAACTTGAGATCACAGAAATTAGCTTTCACTTTGCACTCGTCGTATTTATCAGATCGCTGTAAACAGTGGAATAATGCACGGTGGATCGTCCACGTGCCGTTTTTATTATGCCGCATTACATCACAGTCGTGTCCGTGTTATCTTTCCCCTGCAGTGTGTGTGTCGGTGCTAAGGACAGACAGTAGAGTTCACTGAAGTTTCCTGAGAAATCCCAACATTCTCGCTAGCCTATCACAACAGCACATCTCCTCGCTCATACCGCGTCTCCATCGAGACCTGCTACGCTGCTTTTCATGGTTTCTCAGGCTTATTCACATGAAGTAACCACTACGAGCTATCTATGACAGCTGTTTCTTCATTCCTGGAATAAAAGACCATGTAGGAGAGATCATGTACTTCGTTCGAGTATAGTAATGCGTGGTTTCTACTGTAAGAAGACAAACGAGATTAGCTGTCTGTCGTTGCTATGGAGAGCCTGCGCCTATCGGGCCGGGCCGGGTAGGCCCAAGAAGCGCCTGCGTGGTGGAGTTACGTCTGATACCGGAGGAGGGAACACCAAGAGCGGATTACCCACAAAAACGGTGCCTTAGCTCTTTCATAACCGCTAGCTCATAACTTTTGAACCTCATTGTTTATTTAGCCGCAACCAAGTGTCATAATTTAACAAAACGAGCAGCTATTTAGTCCACTAATCATTTATGAATTCAGAATTTGGACACGAAATTATCAGAATCAGGAGCTTTTGGCTAGTTAGCTGGTTAGCTTGGTGGCTAATTGGCGCCTCTGGTTAGCCAATAGGCTGCGTTATGCTTACCGTAGCTCCAACGGCAAATTAAGTATGTGACAGTCATGCTGAGGTTAAAAAGGCATAAAATGCCGTTTGGGGGTCATTCTCTAATCTAGCTACCTGAATGAAAACACATCTTAGTTATGCTTTAGTTTAATTCAGTTGTATTTAGTGTTTTCGGTAGGACACTCCCATTCTAATTAGCGTGCTAGCTTCCTTCGCCAAGGTTCGAGCTCGGGCGTCGGGTTAGTCATGTAGCTAGCTGATTACTGGTGATAGACAGTATAAACATGTTTTTAGATATTTTCACCTCAATGAAAAATGACTTTTAGTAAGGAGAAAAAGTAAGTAGTTTGCCGACAAATACAACTATTTGTAATACATAATGGATTTAGTGTCTTGCCTCCTTTCCTTTTTTTTTTTTTTTTTTAAACTTGACTCGGGACATGACTTGGCCAGCCGGTTCGCTTAGCTAATTTCGCTTTAGCTAGCTTGGCAAGATAAATCCAGAAGACGGGTGCAATACCAGCAAAATACATATATAAACGGTTATAAAAGTTATTTCTAATACTTGTTAAGATTTAAACGTGAAAACTAGTTTTAAAACTAGTTTTCATAAATATCTAGAGTAAGCTATCGACTCGAGTTATTGTTTTGGTCGGTGTCCAATGTCGTAGTACATGCTTGTTTTCTTTCTCGCCTAGCTGTTTATAGTGGTAATGTGTTTTCAGTAGGAGAAATCATTCTGTCTGGCGTTTGGATTAAAGCGGCTGGTTTATTATGAAGGTGTTTGTTTCCCCTGTAACAGAACACTGCACTTGCACCCCAGGAGTGAATTATAATAGGAAACTGACTCCGCTGATGTTCCCAACGTGAGGATGGTTGTTTACACTTTACTCTAAAGCTGCTCTATGGTAAGAATCATTTGTTGTCACTGTAATGCACTTTTTCGTTTGGCTCTATTACAGTAAACATATAAACACCACTTCCTGTCCACCCTGCAGTGGATATCAGTGCACCCAGGACATCCTCCCAGTTTTCACACATACTGATAAGCTGTAAAAGTTACACACACACTTTTGTTTCCTAACCCAGGGTAGAGTGAGAACGAGTGATAATCTATGCTTCTTTTTTAATCATATGTGTGATGTCTGCTTCTACAATGTGTTTATATATTATTATTACTATTATTATTATTATTATTATTATTTTAATAACTCTCTGAGAGCCATTTCTTTCTGCTGGACTAATTGGCTGATGTTTGTTACAGTGGTGGGAAAAACAAGTTTGTTTTTTCCCGTGCCAAATATTCTTGACGCCATGCGGAGGAGCAATATCTTCCCTATCACTGAATGTTACATTCTTTTAATTGTAGGGTGAGTCAGATAGTACCTTCTTCCTGGAAGCTGTTGGATGACACATTGTTTTGTACTGAGTGAGGTATTCACTAAGACTATGACTACGAAGTTGATGACTTTGTTATAAGTGAAGTGGGATTTAGCTGTTTCCCAATCTTCTGTTGTTCCGCCCTTTTTTTTCTTCTTCTTCTTCTTTTTTTTTTTTTTTGTAATGGTTAATTGCGTAGTCAAAAAAATTCTGTCTAAACTTGATGGTACCTGAAAGTTCACATCGAGTTCAAGTATAATTTCTCACAGGGATGTGAATCACCAGGGATCATCTGATATCTAGGTGTTGATTCAATCTGTTTTGTGATTCTGCATCACGATTTAAAAAATCTCCTAATGTGATATTTTTTTTTCTTTCTCTCTTTTTGTTACAATTCAAAACAAACTTGGCTCTTACCACACAGGACACTGTGCTGCCTGCCAACAGTTTAGGGCACGCCACCTGTGGGATCATAGAGGAACTGTTAGGTTTCACCACCTCAAAGGCAAACATGTACTCTTTTATAAATTAAAAATAGATTTTATAAAAATGGATTTTGGAGTCAGTGTGGTGATGCATGAATTGGCAAAACAAAAAAATAACGATACGTCAATTAATTGATTTTTTTTTTTCCTTCTATCTCTAATTTCTCTAATGTTTCAGACGACTCGTGGCCTTTAGTTTATTATTTGTGTGTCAGCATATATATATATATATATATATATATATATATATATATATATATATATATATATATATATATATATATTTTTTTTTTTTTTTTTTCATTTATGTTTACTGGAATTCTGATGACCACGCCAGTTCAGTACATTACAAATCTCAGGTTTGGTTCGCAGATTAGTTACGGTTGGGCTCAGATAGTATATTCTTAGCCTACAGTTGTGGGTTACATTCCGAACCTGCTGTGTTTGTTCTGAATAGGGAAGAAAGACAGGTGTTATTGGGCTTCTTGGTCAACATATGTATAGATTTGTTCCTTTTCAGACAATGTTCTCCATTCAATTTATCTGTTGACATCTGTAAAGTTTGCAGTGACATTTTACAAAGTCTGAACTGTGCACAGTCATATTATTTATGACCTACTGACATAGGACCAACAAATATATATATATATATATATATATATATATATATATATATATATATAATAGTTTCTGTTTAAAATATAGTAATTAAAAATAGCTAATGTTTTAGTCAAACACTGACCTTGTACTTTAATAATGAATAAATATTTTATTAATAATAATATTTTTTAGTTAAACTACAATAAAGAAATACTATAGTTTAAAGTCTCACCAATAACGGACTGGCTTGATTTCACAAGCAATGAAGATGGATGAGACTGAATTCTCGAACCATAATTCCATAATGATTCCATAATTCAGAAGTCAGGATTTGCCCAATGTGTATTGTGACTCTCTCCGTCAAAGTCATGGTTAGGCCTGAATGACAGAAAGCTGGTATGTTAATGAATTGATGACATCAACAATGTTACATTTCTCATTTCTGAAAAGGGCTTTTTTTTAAGACCACAATGTTTTCCATCAATTTTGACATCAAGAGATGTTCAAGCTCAATAACTTTAGCAAATTTGAACATTTAATTATTTAACTAAATTTGACTATCAGTTGCTTTAGTTTTTCTGGCTTTCCTTTTTGTTTCTGATCATTTATGTTGTTTTCCCAAAATTTAATTCTTAAGCACTATTCGGACGGGACTAGTTTTACTAGGGGACGTTTGAGTTTTATTTTTTTTTCAGCCGAAGTCTGTCATTTCATGTATGGATTCGGACGGGACTAACATCTCCGTGTTTATCACGGAGGTAAGCGTGTCTGTGTTTTACATGTGGGCGATGCACAAGACCACGTGGTGAGGATGAGGATTTCAACTGTAGTGTAGGAAGCAGAGACTCAAATTCCGGAGCGGTAGAGATTGTACTGTAGTTCACGCTGACCAAAAAGCACAAGAAAACGCGTTTCAGAAAAAAACATTTTCGGTAAACACAGATATTCGCATTCGGACGGGATTAGATTTCTCAGAGGACTGCAGAGTTTGTTGAAAAACAGTAGGTAATTTGCTCTGGAAATTTTACAGAGGTCGTGTGAGAAAAAGACAGACATGGCAGATTCGGACGGGATTAAAATCACAAAGTACGTCTGTGAAACAGAAATTTCTCTAACGTCCCCCAGTAAAACTAGTCCCGCCCGAATAGTGCTTTAGTTTGAAAACAGTTATATAAAATTATTGGTGTATATCCTATGTTGTATAATGTTTATTTGCACTGATCATATTATGTTTGAATAAATGAAGCAAAGCCTAAAATCTGTGTAGGAACATAAGGTAGTTAATGCAGTAAAAAATGCATGTAAATTATGAAACAAGCACCAAATCACTAAAGATGTGTATAAACGTACCACTCTTTTCTCTCCTTAGGGGATAAAGAAGTTGATTAAATTAAACTGTACTAATTGACATTGAACAATTGTGAGAACTAGAGAACATGCCTCCACGGCCATCGTCTGGAGAATTATGGGGCATCCACTTGATGCCCCCCAGGATTTTAGGTGGACTGTTTGCTGCCCAATGGTATGATCCTGACCCTGGAGTGCCTCCGTGAGGCCACACTTGTCACTATCAAACATGAACTTTTTAAGGAAGCAAGAAAGTTCCCACTCCATCACCTGTTGCAAGAGGAAGCTTCATACATTTTTGTCAGTGTAACACAGGAGGCTGAGCGGGAAGAGTTTTATGACGAGACCAGGAGACTCTGTGATCTCAGGCTCTTCCAGCCTTTCTTAAAAGTCATCGAACCTGTGGGCAACAGAGAGGAGAAAATCCTCAATCGGGAAATTGGTAGGAACTTTTTCTTTCTCCCTTCTTTGTAATATTTATATTTGTTGCACAGGGTGTTTAGACTAAAAAAAAATTGTCATGTAGCACAGATCCAGTGCACGAGGTAAGTCATTAGATTGAATACTGAACTAATGAATCATCATTAGAATGATTTCTGATTACAATAAAATTCTTGTTCTGGAGTAGCACACACCTCCACATAGTATATATTAAATGCCTACAATGTTTTTTTTTTTTGTTTGACATTTTTTAAATTTATTTATAATAAATGTGTAATGTTTATACTTACTTTTTAATTACATTTCATGTAGTAAATGTGAAGCAAACTCTATGATGATAAGGGTGTTCACATGCAAGAAGAAAATATCATGCCAAATTTACAGACACAATAGATGTTTATATTTTGGTTTTGTACCTACCCATTTTAATTTAGTGTTAACTGTTTAAGTAATAACCAACCCATGGCAGATATTTGTGATTTTTATTATAATTTTTTCCTTCTTCTCATAGCTCCCTACTTGTTCTATGTTTCAGGTTTTGCAATTGGCATGCCGGTTTGCGAGTTTGATCTCGTGAAGGATCCTGAAGTGCAGGACTTCAGGCGAAATATACTTAATGTCTGCAAAGACTCAGTAGAACTACGAGATGCCAACGGGCCACATAGTCGTGCGTTATATGTTTACCCTCCAAACGTGGAGTCTTCACCAGAGCTTCCAAAGCACATATTTGGCAAATTAGACAAAGGTAGGAAGCATGAGTGTTACACATAACATTGGGTCTGATGTCAGGCCGTTTGTTTGGGTGGGACGTAAATATTGAAATGACAGACTTCTTTATCTACCCGTCAACTCACATGCACATTTTCTTTACGATTTGTGCTGGAATCTATATTCATGTTTCTGTCCATAGTGGTGCTAATCAGTCATTATAGGCGTTGAATTGTGGTATTTAACAAAAAAGTATGCAAAAAACTGAAAATGGCAATAGAGTAGATGATGTCTGAGTACATTCATAGACTGTAACATATATCTTTTGCTTTTCAGTGGATATTTAAGAAAGATTCCCTGTGGTAAAGGCAATGAAAAATAGTTTAGTTCTCTGATGCCTACCAAAAAGTTAGTTTCAGTTTTGATGAGTATATTTTGGACTTTTTTCCTCTTACAAGTGCCCTGAGGCAATTAAGTGTTTTAATGTTTTGTTGAATATTTTTACTGGGAAAAATAACAAAAGTATTCCTTTAATAATGTGAAGAATACAGATTTCCACTCATCTTAACAGTGGGTGGGTTTTTTCACTGTTCTACACAAAATGTGTACCTGGAACTTAAACTCTGCACGTTACTTGTGCATCAGTTACAGAATTATGCCTACGTCATCATGCATAAAACAAATTGGTGCTCTACACAGGAGTTGCACCTCTAGTATGAGAAAAAAAAGTTACTTTTCCCTATTTTCAAGCCCTTGAAGTGAATAAGCTGTTGAACATGAATAGAATGTTAACAATAAAAATAAAAAACTAATAAATAGCACCTCTGCTTCAGGATACTGGGGCAAGTACAATACTTGATCATTATTATTATCAACACAAGGTACATGTCATGGAGTTTTTTTATTTAGTTTGTAATTAAATACATAATTTACAGTGTAGAATTTGTTGTCAAAGGTTTTATTGCTTAGTTTTAACAAATTTCTAGTATAATTCAATGTTTCTTTTGATATGTTCTCAGAGTCGCTGTGTAACGTCAACATGTCAGGTTTAATTAACTAATACAGTATCAGAATTAGAACTATACATGGATCTCTGTTTGAACAGAGACAGGCACGAAGCCGAAGTAGTATTTTAGTTTTTAGTGTGAACCTTTAACGTATGCTGATAGAAATAACAAAAAAATATAATAATGATGTAAACTAATGCACACAAAGATAAAGGCAACAACATGAGAAAATATGTTTGGCACATGCACATTGATGGGACACAAAGGGCAAATTTAACACAGTCATACACAGTATAATATGTAGTGTAATGCTTATATGACCGCTGAAGACCTAAAAAATAAAAATAAGAGGTTTCAATAAGAACAAAGTATGAAATAAGACAATGTTTTAGGTGTAAAAAATTTTTTTTTACATAATGTTCAAATAAACTAAAAATAAAATGGAATTGGGATATAGAAACCATGTCCAGTCATGAGCAAGACAGTGTGCAATTTGCAGAATGTGCAGGATAATTATGCCAAGTCAAGTTCAAAGTTCAAAGGATTCGAAAGTATCCAATCAGAAACAGATCATTAGAATGTACTGCCGTACAACTTCTGATTGGCTACTTTTCCTCCTCCTTTAGCCCTTGCGGCATTTTATAGCATGGTTAATGCATTGCCAGCACTCTGGAGTTTTGCAACCCTGCACCTTGAGTCTGTTCCATTGAGCTGACCATGGTGCTGAAAAGACGCTGTCCATACCTTTTCTGTCCGCAGCAAGGAGCGCAAAATGTGTGGGTGCTTTGGCTTCTTGGGTGCTGTTCTCTTAAAGCTGAACAGCGCTGACTGTAGTTTGTCACAGTGCTGGTCTTGACCTAGAATAATAGTCAGAGACAAGACCCACAGAAATCTTCATTCACCGTGTTGATAGCCTGTCATGATACTGGCTGCTGTGACGTGTTTTTTATCTCTGAGCATGTACTTGATCCGGAGAGGTCCACACTTCCTGTGGATCGATCGACGAGCGAGCGGAATAGGTCATGATCCCTGTGTCTCGTACCCACGCGGACCCATTCAGGTGGACAGAGTAAAAATGCTGTAGCCATTCAGTACAAGTATGAAAAAAGGTTTACAGAAAATGGGAAAATGCGTTCCTTATCTTTACATTATGTGTAGTCAGTATTTTGAGAATGTCTGATTGCTCTAAAGCTAATACTTCTATATACACTATACACTATAATACAATATAAGAAGTTTTGTGTTCTTTATTTGTGATGCTGTTAGCAGACACTAAATAAATATATCTGCTAATAAAGTGCAGTAGATAAAGTATTCTGAGATAAGATATTCACTTAACCGTTATTAATTAAATTAAAGTCATTAAAGGTTCATCATGACAAACATTCCAGATATATATATATATTTTTATACTTTTGAATCCAGGTCAGATTATCGTGGTCATCTGGGTTATTGTGTCCCCCAACAATGACAAGCAGAAGTACACGCTGAAGATCAATCACGACTGCGTCCCTGAGCAGGTGATAGCAGAAGCCATCAGAAAAAAGACACGCAGCATGCTTTTATCTCCCGAGCAGCTGAAGATGTGTGTGCAGGAATACCAGGGCAAGTACATCCTCAAAGTGTGTGGCTGTGACGAGTACCTGCTGGAAAAGTACCCTATCAGTCAATATAAGGTACAACGCTCTAACTTTATGGTCTTTTCAATTCTTCTCTCAAACATTTCTCTCAAATTTTTATTATTATTTTTATTAGCTTCTTTCTGGAATTCATAGATTTTTAATAAACAAGAACAGCAAAAGAAAGAACAATATTTTTCGTTCCTCTTTATTGCAGCTTTATAGTTTGAAGTGACTTAGGCTCATGCAGTCTTTTTGTGAGACTGTGTGATTTTTTATTATTATTTTTTTTTATGAATTATTTTAGTGTAGTAATTGAGAGTGTGGGATTTTTCTGTAATATTTTCACCACTGACTTTCTCATAGGAGAAACTGCCTGGCTAATATAAGTCACCATTTTAGAACGGTCAAATTATTGAGCTTCAAAACATCTAAGGAGATTTGAAATGACTGGAATTGGTTTAAGAACTCTTCAACACATTATCAAAACCTAGAAGGATAGTTCTAAATAATCTCCTCTGTGGAAAATATGTGGGTCGAAAAAACAATAAGGAGCTTTCCAATACACACACTATGTGATAACTCATTGGGATTAAACAGCTGTGTCAACATAAGAAAATCACTCTTTGGTAAGACTAATCAGGAAAAGACACTTATTCAAAGCTAAATGTGATCGAATGAAATCTTTAATGTGCAACCTTTATTTGGCCAGGCAGTGTTTTTTTTTTTTTTTTTCCCCCTGCTATTTTAACATGATGTTTTGGACAGCTTTGACGCTGTTAAGTCATCTGATTTTATTGGTTTGTGCCTATAAATAATTTTTTCTTTCCCTCTGTTCCTCTCAGTATGTGAGGAGTTGCATTATGCTGGGCCGAATGCCAAACCTAATGCTGATGTCAAAGGATAGCTTGTATTCTCAGCTGCCCATGGACACGTTCACCATGCCCTCATATTCGCGCCGCATATCCACAGCCACACCATACATGAATGGGGAAGCCTCCAGCAAATCCCTATGGACCATCAACAGCAACCTGAGGATACGTGTGCTCTGTGCAACATACGTCAATGTAAACATCCGGGACATTGATAAGGTGCCTACCTAAAACACGTTATTTCAGATAATTGTTCTGATTTTACACTTTTAAGATAAGTAGAGTATAAAATGACATTTATATGTTTATGGCTATATTTTAGGTATGTCAGTATAGAGGGCATTCTGTGTTCAAAAAGTCAGAATGGCAATTTATTTGGAAATCAGCACAATTGATCAAGACAATTGGCAACATTGACCAGGACCGTAAAAATTGTATGTAAATAAACCTGGAAACCCTCCTGAAGTGAAGAGCACCATGCACACACTCATTCACACCTAGGAGCAGTTTAGCATAGTGAGTCACATGTTTTTGGGGAGTTGGGAGGAATCTGAGAAACTGGAAGAGATGTACAAAACTCTTCCCATACAATAATGAATCAGGGACCCTGGAGCACTGAAACAAACACTGGCACTGTGTTGCTTAAAATACTTTGCTCTTTTTCTTTTACATGTTGACTAAATATTGGGTACAAGTAAAATTTTATATTATGCAGCATTAGTTTTCTGCACAATGTGATGTGTACATAGCACGAATGCTCTGTTTTGTGAAGGTACGGTATTCTAAAATTATATGTACTCTATTATAGATATATGTCCGGACTGGGATCTATCATGGTGGAGAGCAGCTATGTGACAATGTGAACACGCAGCGCGTGCCATGTTCAAACCCCAGGTATGTGTGCAAATGAACTGTTATTGCATATGGTTAAGATAAAACAATGCAAAATTATTTGATGGTTATTTGTGCATGTTGGATTTAAACTTTCTTTACTGTTTTTTAAGGTGGAATGAGTGGCTTATGTATGACATGTACATTCACGACATTCCCCGAGCTGCTCGTCTTTGTCTGTCCATCTGCTCTGTGAAGGGGAGGAAGGGCGCAAAAGAGGTGCCAGAACAGTTCATGTCAATACCTTTTTCATTTCAAGCCAGATGAGACAGGGAGCGGTTATTGGACAACTGTAATTGAGCCTCACACCATCAGTAGATAGTCATGAGAACATTCACAAGTTTAACCTTTGCACCCAAGTAACCTTAAACTTTTAATTAGATGATTGTACTCTATTTTTTTAATGCTTTATTTTGCCACTGCATCCAAGTTAGTTTAATTGATAAGCTAATATTCTGAAGCAGTTGGTGTTTTCATTTGTTTTAGGAACACTGTCCACTGGCTTGGGGAAATGTAAACCTCTTTGACTATACACATACACTGGTCTCTGGAAAAATGGCACTGAACCTGTGGCCGGTGCCACATGGCCTAGAGGATCTTCTAAACCCCATTGGTGTCACAGGCTCCAACCCCAACAAGGTATCTTTTCAGTGTAGCCATATTTGAGATAGGGATTTCAACCATAAATGGTCTTCTCTTATGTAAGCTCGAGACATAGTAATTGCTTGCAGCTTGCATAAAGTTTTTACATATGCTGATTACATTCTAAATGTCATAACTTTTAAAAACAACAACCCCCATACTGTGTTTATTAGGAAACCCCATGTCTGGAGTTAGAATTTGACTACTTCACCTGTCCTGTAAAGTTCCCTGACATGGCTACAATAGAGGACCATGCTAACAAGATCATGTCCAGGGAGATGGGATACAATTACTTTCAATCTGGACAGGTAAGCTTCCATGTAGGTATCCTAGTTAGAGTAGTATATTTCAGGTTCCTATTACCTTAAGAGTGTAATAATCTATTAGGGGCGCTCCGATTGATCGGTCGCCGATCATATTCGGCCGATAATTGCTTTGGGAAGTTTAATCGGCAGGCTCTATAATGGCCGATATAGAAAAGCCGATCAGATGACGCAAAACTCGCGGGATAATTTTTTGCGTGATAATGATTCGGTCTGACGATTACGTGTTGTGAAAAAGACAATACATTAGCAATCTGCAACCTGTGTAACAAGACAATTCCACGAGGCGGAAGCACCCAAAGCATGTTTTTAAACATGAAAAATTAAATGTTTTTTTTGGCTGTCCTCGCCCATGCTTGCGGACCTTGTAGAACTTCTGCCGACTCACGTCCTGCTTGTCTGTTATTTCATTTTATTTTATACAATCTACAGGAAAGTTGTATTTGTCAAGCTGTTCCCAATTACTAACCAAGCACAGGCTGCTATGTTTTAAGGTGACGTTTTGCACATGTTGCTTGCCAGTAAATACAGTTGTCAATTCATGATATTCCTCCTCTTGTAATTTCAATACTTAATTTATATTGTTGTTAGATATAGTTTAATAAATAATGCTACATGATGAGGCTTCGAGTAGACCCTGTAATCGGTGATCAGTATCGGTCGATATAGCTTCTAGTGATCGGAGATCGGTGCACCCCTAATTTTAATTATTAATAATAATTTATATATTATTAAATCCAATATTCATATACAGTGGAACCTTGGATTGCGAGTACCTTGGTCTGTGAGTGTTTCACAAGACAAGCAAAAATTATTTTTAACTCGGTAAATGAGCGAGCTCTTGAAATACGAGCAGTATTGTGAGTAATTGTCTTCCATGCTCGGTCTCAGTGTGCGGGCGTCACTCATATAGTCAACATCTGTGCGCACATATACTATTTACTATAACACTGTGTGCAGGTAAGGGCCCAAGCACTATAGGGTGCGCAGGACCCTCTTGTTTTCCTAAGGATTTTTTTTTCCAACACTTTGGGGATCTTAAGGGGTGTTTACATGCTCAAAAACTCATGAAAATTGGCAGACAGGTTGGAATCTGCTGCCATCAGGATGACCTCAGGGGTCCTCACGAGAGATTTTGCTGCATAGCTCATACACTTGCACATATGCACACTAAACTAGGTACACATTTAAAGCTCATAGAGCCTGAACAACATTCGCACTGCATGTCATGGGCTCAACTCAACATGAGGCCAGTTATTTTGGGTCGTTCGCAAAAATGCACCTGATGGATTTTGATGTACTCCTCCTCCTCCATTATATTCAGTGACATCACATTCAGTGACATCATACTGTGATGCTTATTTTCCAGAATCTGCAGCCTATTGCAACAAATCAAACACAAAGGACAAAGAACTGTAAATTTAAAAGACATAAGAGGATAGATATGATATATAAACAGTGGAAAAGATGTGTTTGATTGGTTGTAAGTAATGTTTTTTGTTGTTATTGCTGTTATCTCTCACACACACTCACTAACACTCACATGTCTCACACACAACACACACAACACACTCAACAAATATTTAGGGCCCAAGCTGACATCAGCCCTATTACGTTATATTGTGTGACATGTGCAAGTTGTGCGGCGATGGCTTTTTGTAGGTCTTAACACGCTCAAATAACACACAGGTTGTGCGGTGCACCCAGGAGGTGATGGCACAAGGTGCTTGGGCCTGCTCATCGTTGCTTGCAACTGTGTGCATGAGTTTGCATGAGTGAAAATCTCTGCCAGTAAACCGGTGCAAGTGTGTGAAATTAGTCCTACATAGTAGCTCCCCTCCCTCCTCTTCTCTTCTCTCTGATCTCAATCACTACAGCCACAATTTTTTTCAAAGGTAAAGTGCAGGTTAATTTACTGTATTTTTCCTTTATATTTTGTATTACTTATTTTTATGGTTTTAGGGTAATTAGCTATCACGCGGTTGAGTGGCAACCAATTAAAAGTAGAGGTCCTCCACTTGAGAGGGTTCCACGGAAAGCAGTCCTGTAACTTTTGCTCCGGCTACATTAGTTCCCAAGCTAAATGGAGGAGAGGTTAATTATTGCGGTAGCGGGTGTTTATTAATTATTAATGTTATTTTAATTAAAGACAAAGTCTAGTAAGTGATTCTAATGTTATAATAATAAGAAATATAATATAATAATTGAAATAAATATCAAATTAGACTAGCAATTCACAATGAACAGAAGCCACACCATACAAATGGCTTATAATTTGTTTATTTCCACAATACAGTTCTTTCTATCAATCAATTTCTTGTTTTCTTCCACATTTTGGTCAGTCTCCACAAGAACAACAAGCTTGATTGCTTTGTGACCCCTTTAAACACAAGAAAGGCATTCTATCTATGTCAGAGCGGCCAAGAACGGTGTGAACGCACCATTATATGAATATTTTTAGGTTGTGGAACGAATCGTCATAGTTTCCATTATTTCTTATGGGGGAAATTTGCTTTGATATACCAGTGATTTGATATACAAGCATGCTTCCGGAATGAATTATGCTCGCAGTCCGAGGTTTAACTGTATTAATTTTCCTTTGTCTCATGTATACAATTATTTTTTTTTTCAACAACAATTATTCTCCACCTCATCCACTAATGTGGAATTGTTTGTTGTAAAATCCTGAATTTTTTGTCACAGGGAGAATGCATTTCTTGCCATACCTTTGAATATAATATTAATAAGGGGAAAGCGTAAGAGAGAAATGCGCCATACAAAAGGTCACATTTGTTAAGAAATGTTCAATATACATTTTTTGCTATTTTGATTACATATATTTTTGTTTGCCATTTTACTTTGCAAGTAATGGAATGCTTTCATAATTGTTTTTCAACTATAGGTATTTTCATAGACACTATATTTAGATATTAAGATTGAGGCACTACTTTTCTTTTTCCACAGAGCAGCAGACAAGCTCGAGACCACCACATAATGGACGGTGATATCGAGCAGCTACGTCAAGTTGCAAACAGAGACCCACTTTCTGAGATCACTGAGCAGGAAAAGGACTTCCTGTGGAGACACAGGTACTCCAACAGAAACCACAGCTTATCTTGTTACTATATAACAGATGCTAATGCTGCTTTACAAAATATCAAACTAATTTATGTTTTTCAGGCAGTATTGTAAAAACATACCTGAGATTCTACCCAAGATTCTTCTTGCTGTAAAATGGAACTCCAGAGATGAAGTGGCACAGGTTAATAAGAATTAATATTCACGTTATACTGAAATAGTTAAGGAAATTATAGTCAAAATTTTTGCAATTTCTTTAAATTGTCAGTGTGAGTCAACCAAAAAAATGTATACACACTTCAGGAAAAGAAAAACATGTATAAATATTTTAATAATACATTTATTATATCATACACACAGCTGTGCTGTCAGAGCTGTGCTTAGATTGTCCAACACTACATGATGCACATATTGTGTGTGGGAGCATCCCATTCTCTGATCAGGATTCCTGAGCTTACTTTTGATCTCGTTGGACTACTGATGTATGTGCAGTCAGATGTAGCCCAAACCGGCATTATTTGCATGAGTGTATTAGGTTAGGTTAGCCGCAATATAATCCAGATCTCAAAGTGGATTCAGTAACGAACTAACTTATCAACCTTGCATCTTACTTTTAACCTTTACAATTCTGCCCTTTCTTCTTGATTAGATGTATTGCCTTCTTAAGGACTGGCCTGCAATAAAACCAGAACAAGCCATGGAGTTACTGGACTGCAACTACCCAGATCCGATGATACGAGACTTTGCAGTACGGTGCCTTGAGAAATATTTGACTGATGATAAACTCTCCCAGTACCTTATTCAGTTAGTCCAGGTTAGTCATTTTGAAATATTTTTGTCCAGCATTGTCATATAACATTAAATTCAACAAATGAAACAGGAGTTTTGCATATATACTGTATGATGCGTGTGTCTCTTGCAGGTTTTGAAGTATGAGCAGTATCTTGATAATCCTTTGGTGCGATTTCTGCTGAAGAGGGCCCTGACTAACCAGAGGATTGGACATTTCTTTTTTTGGCATTTGAAGTGAGTGACGCTCCTCCTTCCTGCTGAACAGGATGTTGATTATGCATAGACATAATCAAGTGTGCGCTTAGAAGTTCTTGTGTGGGACAGCTTCTAAGCTCAGTGATATGTTTAGACTGCTATGACTGATGATGGTGTTTGTAAAAGGATGTTTAGATCCTTGAGGAAATGTCATCATGTAAATATTTGTTTACTGATTTATTTATTTATTTTTCTGGAATAATGTTGCCTGTACCAACTCTTTTTGCCAAACTCTAGGCTAAATGTTGAGCTAGATTAAGCAATGATTCTCATTATAAGTTAAGGAACTCTTTGTCTGATCCAGCTTATGATTCATAAACAGGTCGATAATGCGCTGAAGAGACAGGACAAATTAAAACCAAGTTTTTCCTGCCTATAATACATTTGTGTTTTGGGTGATTTTGTGGGTGCTTGGCAGACTGTTAAATTTTGTTGCAGTACCAATATCACAAATACATAAATGTTAAATATTTTTACCTATTAATACTGGTCTTTTTGCCTTTCTTCCCAACATTTTCAAGTTGCCCATAAATTTTATGTAACTAACTGTGTGTGTGTGGCAGATCAGAGATGCACAACAAGACAGTGAGTCAGCGTTTTGGTCTGCTGCTGGAGTCATACTGCCGTGCCTGCGGTATGTATCTGAAGCATTTGGGCAGACAGGTGGAGGCCATGGAGAAGCTCATCAACCTCACGGACATACTCAAGCAGGAGAAGAAGGATGAAACTCAGAAGGTAGAGGATGTTTTATTTTTGCATGTCTCTGTTTTGTGTTACGTTTAATTTTTCTGGTTACCTTTTTGAGTGGGCTGCAGACTTTCATCCTGCTCCTCTGCTTTTTTTATGCATCTTTAGGTGCAGATGAAGTTTCTGGTGGAGCAGATGAGGCGACCCGATTATATGGATGCCCTCCAAAACATCACTTCTCCGTTGAATCCAGCCCACCAGCTAGGCAATCTACGGTGAGCCGGTTGATCGCTAGTGTTTTTAGGGATAAGTTGACAACACACGTGGACAAAATTGTTGGTACCCTTCGGTCAATGAAAGAAAAACTCTCAATGGTCACAGAAATAACTTTAATCTGACAAAGTAACAATAAATAAGAATTCTATGAATGTTAACCAATGAAAGTCAGACATTGCTTTTCAACCATGCTTCAACCTAATTATTTAAAAAAATAAACTCATGGAACAAAATGGACAAAAATGATGGTACCCCTAACTTAATAGTTTGTTGCACAACCTTTTGAGGCAATCACTGCAATCAAACGATTTCTGTAACTGTCAATGAGACTTCTGCACCTCTCTCCATGTATTTTGGCCCACTCCTCATGAGCAAGCTGCTCCAGGTGTTTCCGGTTTGAAGGGTGCCTTTTCCAGACAGCATGTTTCAGCTCCTTCCAAAGATGCTCAATAGGATTGAGGTCAGGGCTCATAGGAGGCCACTTTAGAATAGTCCAATGTTTTCCTCTTAGCCATTCTTGGGTGTTTTTAGCTGTGTGTTTTGGGTCATTGTCCTGTTGCAAGACCCATGACCTGCGACTGAGACCCAGCTTTCTGACACTGGCCAGCACATTTCTCTCTAGAATCCCTTGATAGTCTTGAGATTTCATTGTACCCTGCACAGATTCAAGACACCCTGTGCCAGATGCAGCAAAGCAGCCCCAGAACATAACAGAGCCTCCTCCATGTTTCACAGTAGGGACAGTGTTCTTTTCTTGATATGCTTCATTTTTCCCGTCTGTGAACATAGAGCTGATGTGCCTTGGCAAAAAGTTCCATTTTTGTCTCATCTGTCCATAGGACATTCTCCCAGAAGCTTTGTGGCTGGTCAACATGTAGTTTGGCATATTCCAGTCTGGCTTTTTTATGATTCGTTTTCAACAATGGTGTCCTCCTTGGTCGTCTCCCATGTAGTCCACTTTGGCTCAAACAACGACGGATGGTGCGATCTGACACTGATGTTCCTTGAGCATGAAGTTCACCTTGGATCTCTTTAGAAATCTTTCTGGGCTCTTTTGTTACCATTCGGATTATCCGTCTCTTTGATTTGTCATCAATTTTCCTCCTGCGGCCACGTCCAAGGAGGTTGGCTACTGTCCCATGGACCTTAAATTTCTGAATAATATGTGCAACTGTAGTCACAGGAACATCTAGCTGCTTGGAAATGGTCTTATAGCCTTTACCTTTAACATGCTTGTCTATAATTTTCTTTCGAATCTCCTGAGACAACTCTTTCCTTCGCTTCCTCTGGTCCATGTTGAGTGTGGTACATACCATGTCACCAAACAACACAGTGACTACCTGGAGCCCTATATATAGGCCCACTGACTGATTACAAGATTGTAGACACCTGTGATGCTAATTAGTGGACACACCTTGAATTAACATGTCCCTTTGGTCACATTATTTTCAGTATTTTCTAGGGGTTATCATTTTTGTCCAGGCCTGTTCCATGAGTTTATTTTTTTAAATAATTCCGTTGAAGCATGGTTGAAAAGCAATGTCTGACTTTCATTGGTTAACATTCATAGAATTTTTATTTATTATTACTTTTGTCAGATTAAAGTTATTTCTGTGACCATTGAGTTTTTCTTATATTGATCGAAGGGTACCAACAATTTTGTCCATGTGTGTATTTACAAAATAATGTTTTTCTCTGTTATTGTTATTTATTTTTGTTATTGTGTTAGGCTTGAAGAATGCAGAATTATGTCATCAGCCAAGAGGCCACTGTGGCTTAACTGGGAAAACCCTGATATCATGTCAGAGCTTCTCTTCCAAAACAATGAGATCATTTTTAAGAATGGGGATGGTTAGTCATCTTTTGAACCATCAGTATTTTCTATAATTGTTTCTGGAGTGTGAGATTTACATATATATTAACTTATTTTTAGACCTGAGGCAAGACATGTTGACTCTTCAGATCATTAAAATAATGGAGAACATCTGGCAGAACCAGGGGCTAGACCTCAGGTATTTTTTATTTCCAAGTTAAACTTGTTTTTCTACAATTAAAACTGACTCAGTTAAGTGACAGATCATTTGTGTTCTTTTAATTAAACATTTCTTTACAGAATGCTTCCCTATGGCTGCCTGTCCATTGGAGACTGTGTGGGCCTTATTGAAGTTGTAAGGAGTTCTCATACCATCATGCAAATCCAGTGTAAAGGAGGTCTCAAAGGAGCATTGCAGTTTAACAGCTCCACCCTGCACCAGTGGCTGAAGGACAAGAACAAGGGCGAGACGTAAGCTTTTGCAATGTGATGAACAATTGCAAATTTGTTTTACCAGTGCATAGTAACAACTATAAATGAACACGCGCAAAAAAAACACTGTCTGGTACCACCTGGATTTAACAAAGCAGAGTTAAGAGCTTTCCTTTGGATAATTACTGCAGTGAAGAATATGGTTCAGCTGGCAACAAGTTATTTATCCCTAACTGATGCAGTGAGCAGCTGAGTAGTGAGTTTCTTAAACAAACATATCAGAAGTCATATCCTGTAGTCATGGCTGATATGTTATTCTGTTTCAGAAAGGTCGAATTATAGGCCTGCATCAAGAAAAGAAAGATAAATGTGAACTACTAAAATTAGGTTAAGAACTGAAAAATGCATTATTAAAATGTGGAAGAATAGTGGCGAACCATCATATTTGAGGGAGACATGTGGCCAAGTACAAATCCCGTCAGCGTAATAATGTAGAGAGCAGCTGTGTTTGGTAGTGAAAGTAAGAGCATTTCGACATGTGCAATGCAAAGAGAATGCAATGAATTGGGACTAAACAGCTGTGTAGCCTTAAGAAAAGGCTTCAGTTTAGTGGGGAGCGTAGATAATGGCGTGTGGAGCATTGAAACATGTGAAGTGGTCTGATGAGTCCAGATTTACCCTGTTCCAGCATGATGGGTGTATTAGGGTTGGAAGAGACTTGGATGACGCAATGCCTAGTTCGCATCGTGGGGAAAGTGTTTTGATCTGAGGTTGCTTCTGTTGATCACGTCTAGGTTCAGCAAGGTTATGTGCCCAAAAAATGAGGTTAGCTGACAACCTGAATATACTAAATGACTGGATTTTTCCATCTTTGGATTTTTTCTTCCCTGATGGTATGGGCATATTCCAATATACCCATGTCAGGATTCATCTGCCTCAAATTGAAAGAGGTTTAAAACTGAACGAGTGGTTCAGGGAGCACGAGGCATCATTTTGACAGATGGATTGGCCACCACAGAGTCCAGACCTTAACCACATTGAGAATCATTGGTATATGCTGGAGAATACTTTATGCAGCAGTCCCACTCTCCCATCATCAATACAAGATGATAAATAGAAGAAATATCTATAAATGAAATTTGTTTATGGCTGCATGCATGTATGTATGTACAGTACATATATGTTTGTATATATCTGTATGTATGTTTTTTGTATTCATAATATAGGTATGACCTGGCCATTGACCTTTTCACAAGATCCTGTGCTGGATATTGTGTGGCCACTTTTATTCTGGGCATCGGTGACCGACACAACAGTAACATCATGGTGAAGGATGATGGACAGGTATGCTTATATAGGAAGCCTTTTGTTTATCTACAATAATAATAATAATAATAATAATAATAATTAATTAATAAATAAATAAATAGTTAGGGGTTTTTTTTGGTCATGACTGGGTATTAATATCTTCTGTTTTATTTAGCTGTTTCACATAGATTTCGGCCATTTCCTGGATCATAAAAAGAAGAAGTTTGGCTACAAGAGAGAGCGCGTACCATTTGTTTTAACTCAAGACTTCTTGATTGTAATTAGCAAAGGTGGAACTCAAGAATGCACTAAAACAAGGGAGTTTGAGAGGTATGTTTGTAAGTTTTACATGTCGCAGCTTCCATCCCTGGCGCTCATATTTGGTTGAGTAACAATAGACTTGTTTAAGATTAAACAGTTTGCAAATAGCTTTCCCCCTCCTAACAATAATTTAAGACCTAACAACCTGCCAAAAGTCCTGCTTGTCTCCTAGATTCATGGCATCCCATGCATTTGTAATTGTAATTGTAAAATCATGTCAAAATTAACTTGAATTTTTGTTTGTGGAAAAGACCATTGTTGTGTAACATGTTGCGTGTCTCTGCTGCAAATGAGCATGTTTATTAATAATTCTGAATATTTTAGGCCAATATAGATTAAAGCATTTTTTAAAAGAGTAGAATTCCTATTCCCAGAAGGCCACATATACTAGCTAGCTAGCTCTTCTGTTGGATCAGGATTGATAGGCTAGCCTTTGTTCCCCACAATAAGCATTGAACCTTGGCCATTCATGATACTGTTGCCGGATTATTGGTTGTCCTTCCTTGGATCACTTTTGTTGAGTACTAACCACAGTATACTTATAACACCCCGAAAGTCCTGTTGTTTTAAGGATGCTCTGACATGTTTCTCACGCACTGGGCACACCATTATCCAGTTCATCAATTCAGTTCATTTTTCAGCTGTGTAAAGCTGTCATCAAAGGGAACTGTGTGTACTCTGTGGAATGTAAAATATGAAATGTATTCTTAAAACACTTATATACTTAATACTTACACCTTAGTTTTATTCAGTTGTTTTCTGAATACAAATTATAACTGAATTTAGCATGAGTAATTAAATGTAGCCCATTACTTATATTAGTTCACTCACTTTAAAACAAGGCACTGTTCAGCAGCACAGGCGTTTCTCATCCTCCATAATTATTATTTCTAAACAAACTTAGCAAATGGTTCACTTCTACCACACGGGATGCCAGTGTGGGAATAGTAGGATTAGAAAGCAACAGCAATATTTTACCCCTTTAAATGCCTACAAAGTATTAAAGCACGTTCAGTAATCGTGAGCATGCAGCCGCGCGCAGCTTCTAATGCAGACACACACACAGCATCTAAAACTCGATTTGATACTAATTAACACGTGGTGTTTTGAGGAAAAAGGCTGATCTGAGGCATTTTATCATGCACATGTTTTGATAATGTAACATAACGCCATACAAATGGGTTTCTGTTTGTCACAAGCCTGATTGGTCACAGGAAAACCAGCCAGTTTGGGTGCATAATTAAAACTTTATGCAGTCCATTGTACACGTATTGAATTGAGCATGACTTTTTCTTTTCTTTTTTTAAATACCACCCCTGCAGGTTTCAGGAGATGTGCTACAAGGCATACCTGGCTATCCGACAGCATGCAAACCTCTTTATCAATCTGTTCTCAATGATGTTGGGCTCTGGCATGCCAGAGTTGCAGTCATTCGATGACATTGCCTACATCCGCAAGACCCTGGCACTAGATAAAACTGAGCAGGAGGCTCTGGACTACTTCATGAAGCAGATGAATGACGCTCACCATGGTGGATGGACCACAAAGATGGACTGGATCTTCCATACTATTCGACACCATGCCCAGAACTGAGCTGGAGTAGAACTGACTCCATATGAAAGGTGCTTGAGCCAGGACAGGACCACTTACCCAGAACCTACTGGCCTGTCTTTGCTAATAGAAACATGGCACCCAGACCTCAAAGTGGGGTAAAAAATTGCCCTCAATTAACCTTCAGAGCACTAAACAATCCAAAATATTTTTCTTCTGTTTCAATCTCCTTTTTTTGGCATCCTTACAGAAGAAAACCTAACCCTAATCTTTGTCCAGAATGGTTGTACATTGTTGCCTGTAGTTTTGTACTGTCTCTTTTTTTTGGTTTGTTCTTGCTGCTCTTTTCTTGGAGAGACCATGGTTATTTTATTTAATGTTATTTTATTTCAATTTTTCATTTTTGAGAAAAAGAAAACACACACAACATAAAGCGGTCTGCATAAAGTGGTGTTTTATTTAGGGCGCTCTTTGGATTTCTCATGTCTTCCTCCAAGTACAAATGCCTTCAAATATGCATGGAGCCTCTGAGGAACTCATATTATACAGGGTAGAAATGTTGTTGTTCGTTCTGCGTCCTGAAGGAAGGGTTCTGTAGCAAACGTAAAGGAGATGGCATTTCCATACTCTTGCATAAACACTTGCTTCTTGTAAGCTATTGCCCTTGATCACTACAAACAGTTTTTTTTTTTGCATCTTCACCTCCTTCACTACTCTTGATTAATACAGAGCTTAAGTGAATTTGGAGTTTGGATAGGAGGTATGATTTAATTTGCCCTATTTATGAATCTCGAGAAGGAATGTTAATCCTTGTTGCTCACAACCTCAGCCATTAAACATGAACCATTAACTTAAAAGAAACATTATGCAACTAGTCCGAAGGGTTGTACATTGGCCCTCACTGATCATGCCGTTTCTTTGCTTTATCATGATCACTGAAAGACAGCCACAAGGGATGTAATGGGACTCAAGATTAGGAAAAGGCAAACATATTTCAGCTCCTTTGAAAAGTTGAATTTTCCTTTGAATATTTTTTAGACCAGCACAGGTAAAGACAAGTGAGTGATATAAAGCCTTAATGTCACTTGATGCTTTGTGGCCCTAATGCTCAGACCTCCTTTTTGTGTACTGCATGCAACAGTAGAGCATACCTTGGTGCTTAGTAAATCCAGTTTAGTGAACACTTTACCTTCAGAGCAGTTGCTCTATTTTCCACTAGTGATAACCAGGCAGGTTTATTTATTTTCTGCACTTATCCTCACTTCCAGTGTGTTGGATGACAACTGTATGGTTCTGTAAGAAATGAAGAATGGTGCTAAATAGATTCCACTGTATGGAAAGGGAATAAACCCTTGATGAAATGGATGTTTGATGTTAAAAATACTTATGATTGCTGAGAATGGTTCAGCTACTGACACATTTTTAGCATTTACACTAAAATTACACTCTGTAGTACTACATGTCTATTGTATACATCTTCAACACACACTTTGATGTTTCTTATTTCCTCATGATTGATTTGCTGCAGTACACAGCCACATGTACTGCGGATCTGTCAGGTGTGCTGTCTACAGTTTACACTTGGGGTGATTAAAATGCTTTAAAGTGTAATTAACTTTGGCAAATCCCATGCAAAATCTGTTAAAAAAAAAAAAAAAAAAAACGCTATGTATTTTACCAGAGTAGGTTCAGCATTTGTGCATTAAAACTTCTGTGAGATAAAAAGAGAATCAGGAGTGCAATTTATGCCCATAACAAATTGATCTTGCATTACAAAATGCTGAGGTTTAGCCATTAAAACCAGACCAACTGACCTCCAAATTACTGATGTGATATTGCTTTGTATTTACATTTGTGTTTGAACCACAATAACTCATTAGCACTACCGGTAAATTCAGCCTCCGTGCTTGGGGAGAATGCCTGTTGTGATTTTGCATTACATTTAAGCTGTGAAAATGTAAAGATTACAAATGAGGTGCAATTGTGCTTATTTGTATGGATATGTGTTTGCTGGTGGGGTGACTAGCTTCTGTTTAAGAATTTGTTCACTACTTAATAGGCGCTTCTGTATGTTTAGATTTTTTTTTTTTGCTTTTTTAATTACTTGTTTTAATCTGTTTATTCAAGCCAAAGTTCTACAATTCACGTTGTTTACCTGCATAACCACCTGAAGCATTAAAAGGGCCAGTTCCTGGATTGCTCAATGTTATAATGAAGATAGAGCTCTATCAAAGTCTGAAGGACACTTATTTGTACTGTCATAGAAGTATAGTGGTAATGTGAGCTGTTTTTACCCATCAAATTCGAGATGAGGCCATACAATCTGCCTTTTTGCTAAATGCAAAGACCACAGTCATGTTTTTCTTTCATCTTACATTCTGTAAAAATATATGTACAATTTTATTGGATTACACCAAAATGTATTAATGCAAGGAGAAGGAAGTTATCTTTATATCCTCAGTCTAATTTATAATAATTATCCTGAAGTAAGACAAAATTGTGGTATTCCAGTTTTCTTATTCATTTATGTGCTGACTTTCAGGTTTCAAATTTTTAAATGTCAGTGTGACATTTATATGCAGTAAATTAAGGAACAGATACACAGACAGCAACTGATGTATGCAGGTGGCTTTTGCACTTTGTAATTTTCTTTTTTCCTTATGTACAATGCCTTTGTCTTACAGACAGATTGGTTTCAACTGCATGTATTTAAAAGCAGCATTACCAATTTAACTATTTTGCTGCCAGGAACAAATTAGATGAATTAGCAGTTAGTCCTCATAAGCAAACCCCCCTTCAGAAAAAAAAGCCATTTAGTGCATGGTTGTGGTCACTACTTTTGTGTATCTGTACAGGTTACAGATCGTTTGGGGCTGGACCCATTTAAAAGCCCATTTTAAAATGTTGTGATCATGTGCAAATAAAATGCTTTGTATTTTCCTTCTTTCTCACCACACAGAAAAACTGACATGCTGGACTTTTGCCATCTTTATATTACAAAAAAAAACAAACTTGAATATCATTGCTCCAAATCATCTTGGTGGGTTAAGAACAAATGTTATTGTGGTGTAGCACTGAAGGTTCGCTTGCATAGGCAATTTCATACCGATGTTGAATGTGAAAATAGTTGGGTTGTAAGAGGCTCTTCTAGAGAAAGGTTATTAAAAAAAAGGTTGGCATTTTTAAATCCTAAGGAAAATATTTCACACTATGTAAAATGTGGCAAAAAGTTGGGGTTAATTGTATACACTTGTACTGAAAGGAAGGTCAAAACTGTTTGTCTGCTATTGTTAAAATGTTTAAGTGGTTACATTTCTACATCACTCTCTTTAATGTTTCCCTACATTTTCATTTTATAATTATTTTCAAGAACACTGCTTAGTGGGCCAAATGATGTTCCATACAGCCATCCTGCATGAAATTTAAGTTAAAGCCCTATTATTTTTCTGTTCATTATATGTAGATATAAACATGTGGCCTAAGACTGCATTCTATAGCAACCATCTATAACTGCTAACAATGACATGGCCTCATTTTCATTTATTTACTGTTTCATTGTGCACCTCAGTTGAAAAATTTCTTTGTATCCCAGATATTTTGAGTGTTATGTGACAAATAATGTACAAATAAACATATTTCAAGAAATGTTCCTTGAATAATTTGGTATATTTTATGCGCTTTCTTTTTTTAAATATTGTAATGGCTGCTTCAGCATGGTAATGCACATTATCACAAAGCAAAAAGTTGTTTCAAGCTGGATTCATGAGTTCAGTGTTCTTCAGTGGCATTCCCAGTCACTGAATCTGTATTCTGTAGGACACATTTAGGATTTGGTAAAAGGGGAGATTCGCAGCATGAAAAATTACAGTGCACAGTGCATGATTCACTTATGTTAACATGGACCAAAATCTAAAAGAGGTGTTTACAGCTTTTTCTTAAATTCATGTCATGAAGACCTGAGTCTGTTTTCAGAGCAAAGGGGGGCCCCAGCAGGTAATAGTATATTGCTTCTAATAAAGTGTTGATTACTGAGTGTAAATTGATATATTGTGTAATCAACAGTACTGTACATGAGTTATATTTTAAGTAAAAACCCTGATGGTCAATATGTCATAGACTGCAGTTCATGCAGATGATAATTCATTAAGTTAAAGTTGATTATTATAGCTGAAGTAATATGAGAAATGCAAGACATAAAACCATTAAATTAAAGTACCAGCTAGTATTAAAAAGATTAATGCCTGTGGGGAGATACCCTAATCTGCTAAATAAATGGCAGAAAAGCTCTGAGAGTCTATTTAGCAGTTGTGTCTGAGAAGAGCCAGACGAGGGAGCTCTTACCACAGATCTGCATAAAAGTGAACATCGTGTGAATTTTTTATTCATCATCCCTGTTCCGGATTGTAGAAAGAAAAAAAAATACAGTATTTTGCTAAATATTTTTAAAAGGAAGATAGCTTTGGGTTGTATGAAATGTTTGGCTTAGAACAGGCACATGGCCAGCTTCTTTCCTCACGCAATCACCCTCATTTCTTACAAAAAAAACAGCGATGCATTACTTGATTTTTCTGATACACATTATTGTTGTTTGCAGTACCCATACATCTTGTACTGTACAGTATTATTGTTTACCGTAGGAACAGTCATGCACAACTACATTTGTCTTGGCACAACTATGCACACACTTTATTTACAGTGCATCTTTTAAAAAAAAAATGAAATATTAAAAAGTATTTTTTTTTGTAATTTCATTTAAAAAGTTAAACTCTCATATTCTAGATTCATTATAGGTAAAGTGACATGTTTTACGCCATTTTTGCTTTCAAAGATTGTCTTACAGCTCCAGTGTCTGAAAATATTAAAATATTTAATTCTAAGTTTAAATTTCTAGCTAAATTAAGCAAATTACTATTCATAAAGTATACACATACTGTATCTCTTGACCTGCTTCAGTGCAATGCCAGACTTGACAATTGCCAGAAAATGATCATCACCACAGAAGGTATTTCAAAGCACATTAATGCAAAGTTGACTGGAACAGAAAGGTGAGGTAGGAAAAGATGCACAAGTAACAGGAATGACCTCAGTCCGCCTACATTGCCAATACTATGGCTAATTTGCTATAGTGCTACATCCTTAAGTGGTATGCTTTCTTTCTTATTAGTATCATATCAGTGTAAAACACTTTTTTTTATCATTAGATTAAATTTATAGTCCAGGCACATATTACCCCTCCATTACCCCAAGCATTCAGAGACACTAACTCGTGATCAGTTAATGAAGACTGACCTCCAGTTGCAAGTTGGTGCCAGACCAAGGTACACTTACAGTACAGTATAGAAAGAGACCAAAATTAAGTTTTTATGGAGCTTGGAAAATTATATAACCCTATTTAAATTGATTCTTCAATGTTTCCATGCAAACAAAGTATAATTGGAATGAACTACCTTGACTTATGCTGCTGTTTTAGCCAAAGTGGCAATAAGAGCTTACCTTCCAAAAGGCAATATAAGCTTTAGGTTCTGCCTGCGCCTTCCAGATCCTACTGCTAATGTCATGTAGGAGAAAACCTGATTTGCCTGACCTGTACATGAAGATGGAAATTAGAAATAACAGAATACACAACAAAAAAGGCAAAATAGCTATCTTGCTTATTTATAAATACAACTATTATGCCAGACTGGGAATACATCACCCATGATGGGTTTAAATACCTAAAGATCATTTGGAAAGTGTACACCAGCGGTTTTGACATGAGTCAAAATTTATTTACTTGGTTGCTGTGAAAATTTTTAATGCTTTCAACACATATAATCTCTCTCTCTCTCTCTCTCACTCTTTCACACATACTGTACACACACACCTGGAACTCTCTTGGCCACACCCTTTCCTTTATAGCTCATGCTGATTCAGGGTAACAGACAAAACAGTATTTAGATAAATTCTTATCAGGTGCGTGTTCCCCTCACTTGACCGTCAATCCCTCCACAGAGCAGCACGCAACCATCCATCCATTCTTCTAGGAACGTCTGTACTCCAACTGGGGACCAGAGAGGCTAGTGCTGATCATTCTACATGTAGTCCCCGACTTCTGACAATTTGAGTTATGAATTTTTGCAGATACAAATTAACTGAGGTTCTATGAACATTTGTAGTTGCAAACAAATCACGGAAGCTCACATGTATTGTACAAAGAATATATACTGAGTGCACCAGATAAATATTTTCAGTGTGTAAGTTAATGTATAAAATGTCTAAAGTCTGGTATATTGTATGTGTGTGCATGGGGTCTGGAAGAAATGAGTCTGCCTCACCTGTTTCAATTAATCAGTCCGGAAGCACACTGATAGATGGCTATCTTGTAAAGATGTGAAGGTTTACAAGCTCTGATGGTGAGTAATCCTAATTTTGGAAAATCCTCAACTGTTCACAGTCCAATACAGTGGAAAACAGCTCTGAGACTAATGGTGCCTGGGATTCCCCTCATGATTTAAAGGTGCAGAGACAAGACTGTTACATTTGGCGTGCGAGATTAATTTACTTAGACATCGATATAGTTTTTGGCCACATGATGGCTGTGTGGGAGAATGGATCAGAGAATCAGTCAAGTGGATTGGTATGCTTTATATTGTATATTCGTGTCAAAGGCGTATAAGACTCGCTTTGTCAGACTTAAGAACAAATCCAACTTATGAACATGCTGAATGAGAATGGCCTGCCCATGCATATCAAGAGCAGTGATGCGCACCAGCCACTGAGTGCACTGGAAGGGGAGCTTTGATCTCACATTCTTTATTCTTATGAAAGGTCTTCTTGGCATCATGTTTGTTGTCCTTTCATTAGCTTGTAATAACGTACTCTGATCACATTCATTCATATTTTTTTCCAACCACATTTCTTATAAGAATCTTTGTTATTGTGACATGCCTATTCCTGTACACAGTCAGTCCATAGCTCAAATATTTTTTACTAGTAGTGCAGTAGAAGACAAAACTTAATCGGATTGGATTGATTTTTAATCAGACAAACAAATATATTTTTTCCTTCCCATTTTTACTGGTAGAATTTAAAAAACACTTAAGCCTTTACACTTGCTGTTGTCTTAAATTGAAACAACATTTAAGATGTCCAATGTTTAAGTAAAAACATTTAAATAAAAAACTCAGTACTCAATTGTTAAATTGAAGTGCAGTGTGAGATATGATGATATGAGCCATGATTTACCTTTATTTCTTTTTTTATGATGTGGTTGTGAAGGGTTGTGTCAGGAAAGGCATCCACTGAAAAACCTGGGCTAAGTTATGTGTTAATCAGGTGGTTTGCTGTGGTGACCCCTCAATAGGCCAAACAAATAACAAGAGAAGCTTTAGAGGGAAATTGCTCAAAAAATTATACCGAATTCATAAATAACTTTTACTGTATATGTCCTATGAGCTAGAAAAATTTTCAGTATTTTCAGTCAAACTTTGAGCATGATTCCTACAAGTGATTCTGAGATGCTTATATATGGGCCCTGGTTTATAGTTATTTGGCTTTCCATAAGCTGACATGCAGCTAAAAAAAAATCTGGTAAGCAATTTTCCTTAACTTAGCTATCGCACCTCTGTATGTAGGGCACATCACCATTTTTAGAATGTATCATTTCAAGAAAAAAATAAATAAATTTGGTGATTTAAACCTTTGAATCTTATAAAGTTACTGTGCTATTTACATATTCCATGTTCAGGGCCTCCCGGTGTATGTTGCAGTGAAACACTATCAGCTCACTTCTACTGTACAGTTTTCGGTCTGCATCTTCGCACAAATCCGTTCGTACAAATCCGCACAGGTGCTCCATTTGTCATCAATCGTATTAGTTTGATCGAGGATAGTTTCATGTTTTTTTACAAATTTATATACTTCTTCCAATGTCTTTCAGTCATGTCTTTGATCTCATCCACAGCATGGAAATGTGCAATTTTTCCCTTTTCCATCAACTGTGCTTGATCAGTAACAGTATTTCTGTTGAGGTTTGTATTTACAAATGCTTACTTTTTGTCTGGACAGATGTCACACTTTAATCATGTACTGCTTCACTAACTTGCTTGGCAAATGGCCGGTCTGAATGAGCTATTTTTGGCCACAATAAAAGTAATGTTCTTTGGTGGACATAGTGTGTGGTGACACCAGGCTCCATTCTGACCAAATTCAAATTTTATTTGTCACATACACAGTCATACACAGTACGATATGCTGTGAAATATTTAAACAGAGAAGGGATGATTTCTATAAAAATATAGGGGGGGGGGGGGGGGGGGGGGTTCGGATTCCCATCTCTGTGTGGCATGGAGTTTGCGTGTTCTCCCCGTGCTTGGTGAATTTCTTCCGGGTACTCCGGTTTCCTCCCACAGTCGACATGTAGGTTAGGCTAATTGGTGACCCCAAATTGCCCGTAGTGTGTGAATGGGTGCATGACTGAGTGTGTGTATATGTGTGTGCTCTGTGATGGATTGGCACACACACCTTATGCCCGCCTTATGCCCTAAGTCCCTGAATATAGGATAAAGCAGTATAGACAATGAGTAAGTGAGTGAGAGCAATGTCCCTCTGAACCAGAACTTCCTGTTTGAGCCTTTATTTGTATTTTGGCATGAGGAAGATGGCGGCGAGATTGGATTTCCCAAACTTGGGCGAGATCGTGCCTTGTAGCCGTCCTTGATTGTTGTATAACAATGATCCCGTGTCCTTTCGCCCCGGTGGGGCAGGTGATGTGCTGATAAAAGTTTGGTGCAGCACGTTTGAGGTTGGCGTTGTTAAAGTCCCCCGCCACAATAAAAAGCGTCCCGGTGTTGTTTTTGGTGCTGTGTGTATGGTGCTCATATAGCTTGCATAAGGCAGTGATCTTGTTCGCTTGTGGTGGAATATAAACAGTGCTGATCATCACCGATATAAATTCCCGAGAAAGGTAAAAAGGATGTCATTTGATGGTCAATAGTACCAGGTTGGGTGTGTAGGAGGAACAACCCTCGCGCTGTTGCACCAGCTGTTGTTCACCATTAAACACACGCCGCCTCCTCTTGACTTCCCAGAGTCCCATGTCTTATCAATACAATGAACCAAGAAGAACTCAGCCAGCTGGATGGTGTGATGGTGTGCACAGCTGGGTTCAGTCAGATCTGAGTGAAGCAAAGGTTGCAGTCCCGAATGTCTCTCTGGAGCTTAACCCTGGCCTTGAGGTCATCGAGTTTGTTCTCCAGTGACTGGACATTGGTGAGCAGAATGCTAAGCAGAGGCCTGTTCCTGACGCCATCTTGTTTCCCTCGAGGCCGCCGCTTGGTCTTGCGTTCCACTTCTTCCACTACTGTAAGTGGAACTTAATACACAGTCATAATCCACATCATTCTGGGGAAGTAGGCCATGTTGATAAAGCCATGCTTTAAACTTCCCTAGAAGTCCTGATTCATCTACAGTAAGCCAGCCCTTTGGTTGTTTCTCAGTATGTTGTTATGGTCCCTTAATAACTAATCGTTCCAATTTCCGAAATACTTGAGGGGATTGTCCTTGATAGAAGAGATGATCTCGCCTTGTATGACCAGATCGTGCTTAAAGGAGATGTTACCCTTGACCAGGTTTGACCTTCTTGGCTTAAAAGCCCACTTCTAAAAAAGCCCACTTTGCTGCCTTGTCCAGCTTTGTTAGACCCCACCTCACCTGTACATGAGATGTTGTTGTGATTGTAAGGTCATCCATGTATCCCCTGATAGCTAGTTGCCGGGTCCCTGGTTCCATAATTGGGCCTCTGGTTTCCATTTCTCCAGCTTTGATAACGAGGTTCATGCCCATAACAAACAGGATGGAGGAGACCTATGTATATCCCGTGACAATTCCTCTTTCAAGGTGCTCCCACTGTGTGATGTAGTCCTTCGCTTTGAACTGGAGATTGATTCCATTCAGGTAGCTGCTGATCATTACCTGCGATATGGTAGTACTTCAGCACTATTCTGATTAGATTGTGGGTGATTAGATCATAGGCATTAGCCAAGTCCAACCAGACAACTGTCAGGTCGACTTTTTTCGCCCTTGCCTCATATATCATCTGGCTTAGGACTTCTGTATGTTCCAGGCATTCTGCAAACCCTGGGATTCCACCTTTTTGGATTGAGAGTATCCTGAAATGGATTGAACATATCTGTTCTCAATCAAGTAGGTGAACAACACTGAGAGAAAGATTTTGCATTCACCACTGAGCAGGGAAAATCCTCTGGAGCAGGTTCCACGCTTCTTATACACCTTGTAGAGTATACCACTGAGACCTGGGTCTGAAGCCGCTCATGCCCTTTTAACCACTTCTTGGATTTCCTTCCAAGTTGGTTCATTGGTGTTGAGTTTGATGGCTTGGATAGCTGTTTGGGTCACTATGTGTCTCCTTCAGAAATGCCTCCACCTCCTCTTTAGAGCTATTCAGACTCTCAGATTTAGCTTCTCCCAATAGAGATCTGGTGAAATTGTAGGGATCATTTATAAACTGGGCCTCCTTGTTCTTTTTGCCCTTCCTAGTCTCCTGAGGCATTCCCTTTACCCCTTCTTTTCCTCAGTGCTGCTTGCTTTGTACCTCTTGTTAAGGTTTCTAGTTTCTTTCCTTAGGTTGCGAATTTCTATCTCTCTTCTGTTTGGTTGGTTCTCTGCCTTGATGCTGCCCTTCTTTTTTAAGGAAAGGTGATAATTCTACTATGTTTATTATTGAAGTAGTAGTAGGTGATGGAATTGAGAGATGCTTCCAATGTTTTGGCCACCTTATTTGAAATGAATGAGGGGCCCAAAACATTATAAATACCCCTTATTATAATAACCTGCTGGTTTGCATTGTAGTATATTTTACAGATGAACATAAAACAAGTGGCCAGGTCCAGTATTTATTTCATAACATTCACAACATTGTGTGACATGGTAGTTTGTCACATTTTTGTAATAGATATGGTGGAACCTTGGATTGCGAGTAACCCGGTTTGCAAGTGTTCCGCAAGACGAGCAAAAATTGTTAATACATTTTGACTTGAAAAGTTTTGGTTTACGAGTTTACGAGCACGCATGCGCTTCTTGTTTTGACGCAGAGCGTTATGTGATAACTGAGCCAATGGTTTTTCTCTCGCGAGTGCTGCGGAATTGTGGGTCATCATCTACCCTCGTATAATTAACATCCTTGCTCATGTATACTGTTTACTATAACCCTGATCACGTGTGCAGGTAAACCATCTTTTATTTTGCAAAAGCAAGTGTCATTATAGAAGGTAAAGATCCATTTTCTCTCTCTCTCTCTGTCAGCCTGCACTGATTCTGAGAGTGTGTTGTAACATTTAACCCACCTGAATGCGATACCTAAATGTAACACAAACTGGTGGGTTACAGTGCGCACGCACCATTAGACACTGTGCCCCTTCCCTCCTCCTCTCACCTTCATACACACACTCTAACAGAAACCCTGCTCTGTCGCGTTTCTTTTCAAAAGGTAAAGTGCAGGTTCATTTGTTTTATTTTTACTTTACAGCGTGATTCCGTTAGTTTGTGTATGTTCGAGTGTCAGAGAGGTTTCTTGTTAAGTTTGCCGATGAGGCAGTGTTTCCGTTAACGTGTGTGAAAGTCCTCCATCCTCACAGATAAGAGAGGAATAATGGTTACTGTGTAAGACGAGAAGAGGGAGAGGGAAACACATACCATAACGGAAACAGTATTTAAACTTTTTTTTTTTTAAGGTAAAGTGCAGGTTAATTTGTTTTATATTTACGTTTTATATATATATATATATATATATATATATATATATATATAGTAAAACAGTTTTGGAATGAATAATCCGAGTCCCCATTATTTCTTGTGGGGAAATTGGCTTTGCTTTACGAGTGTTTCAATTTACAAGCACATTTCCAGATCAAATTATGCTCGCAATCCAAGGTTCTACTGTACTTAAATACTGTAACTTGTTGCACACAGACTTTCAATGTATTGAAACATTGATATATACAGATCTTTACCATATGATTCCGATGGTGCACAGGGGTTGATAATAGCTTCTATTACAGCTGGAGACAGAGGACACTCATTTTCTGGGACTTGATCTCCAAAGGGTTTTTCGCTGACACCATCAAATGTCTCTCAGTGAGTTCCAAACAAATTTAGGTTCTGCCATTATTTTTAAACAATAAAAGTAAATAAATAAATATACATGTAAAAAGTAAATAATTGAGCTAAACAGACAAGCATGTATGTAGATTGCATAGAATGTTATATGAAACAAAGTCTTTTTCACTAACAGGGTTCTGCATATGTCCCAAAACCCAGAGCTGCTTAGGGGTGAGTCCACCTTCAGGCTTCAAAAGATGATTGTCTCACCTTTCTGTAAAAGTGTGATGTGCATCTGCAAGCCGAGAGAGGAACACATAATGTACACAAAACAAATGCGTCAGATAAGTTGCTGTATGAAGATCTTGTTGACAAACCAAGTTCACGCATACGCCTAAAGATTCATTAACTCCCAGCAGGTGTGCAATACAAGACACTAGTAAGGCACGTCAATCAGGTAGGCAATGTCAATTTGGGAAACCCTCGACCACTCCCCACTTCTATAACAAGAGCACAGGGTCACCTTTGACAAAGACTGTGTGAATTTTTCCTTGCAGGCTTAAAGTACATTCCACACCATCTGAGGGAATAGGGAGAACGCTGGAAGCAGATGTCAAAATAAACACCTCCTGATTTACCACATAATGGATGTAGTCCAAATCCAACAGTGGTTGAGCCAATACCTCGCTTATTCTTGCTGCAAGACATCTTAGTAATAATAATCTTAAGCCGTGGACCTGATTTCCTCCCATCTCTGTTGCACTCTCGTCTGCCATCTTACCATCTCCAAGTCAAACACAGTACGAACGCATGCAGAGTTTGTGAAATCGATGAATCTTCTGCTCGATACATAATGCCTGCAAGTCTGTGAATTTTTGACAGTACAGTCACGATTATCAATTCGCACTATGTATTATTATTATGATTTTTGTTTTTTTTTGCTTTTTGTAATAGTATTCAAACATAAAATTTCGTTGTACTTGTTGCAATGACAATAAAGACTATACTATAAGAACACGCACTACATATTTCATGTATCATTTGACTTATATGAGAGTTTAGAAAAATCACATTTTTTTGTACATTTTATTCATTTATGCACAACCTAAGGCCTTTATGTACGAATGTTTATTAGTACACGCATGTCTTTTTTGACAGCTACCTTACCCCATACAGTCAATCCAAAAAAACTCAAGAACTTTGAATGTATCCCTGAGTGCAGTTGTCAAAACCATCAAACGCTATGAGGAAACTGGCTCTGAAAAGGACATTCCCAGTAAAGGAAGACCAAGACCAAGCTACAGTATCTTTGCTGCAGAGCATAGATTAATTAGAATAACTAATTATGTACAGTATTTATTGGTCTTCTTGCGGGTAACTACATTATTTTCACAGCACTTTGACTCATAAACCTTTAATCTTTAATCATGGCAAAATATTTAAAGTGAAGCATTCAGTTGTGTTTGCGGCAGACTCGCAACAACTGTGCAATATCACCTTCACTTGTTTTAATTTACACAGACAAGAAAAAGTATGTGAACCTTTTAGAATGTTATAGTTTTCTGCATAAATTTATCATGAAATGTGATTGGATCTTCATCTAGGTCAAGGTTATTGGCAAATATAATGTGCCTAAAATTACTCACTCACTCATCCTCCCTCTATACCGCTTTATCCTGTATGCAGGGTCTTGGGGGCTTGAAGCCTATCTAAGGAGACTTCATACAATGCCCGGAAAGCGGTGAAGGAGGCGAAGCAGCGATATGGGAGAAAACTAGAGTCACAGCTACAACAGAGTGACTATAGGAACTTGTGACAGACTATAAAGCATCAACGGATATCGGATACATGACGAAAATGGATGTGTCTCTGGCAGACGAGCTGAACACCTTCTATGCTCGCTTTGAGGCTGCAGCTAAAGATGCTAGCTATGCTAATGTTTGTGGCGCCATTGGCTGCAGACAGGAAGAGACTGCCAGCACCGTAAAACATGTTCATCATCTCCCAGCATGACTTAAGGAGAGCCTTCAGGAGAGTGAACACCAGGAAAGCAGCAGGACCGGACGGCATCTCAGGCCGAGTCCTCAGAACCTGCACAGACCAGCTAGCACCTGTGTTCACAGAAATATTCAACATCTCCTCTTCCCAGTTGGTAATTCCCACATGCTTTAAAGAGTCCATCATTGTTCCTGTCCCAAAGAAACACCATCCTGCTTCCCTCAATAATTATCGCCCTGTAGCCCTCACCTCAGTAGTGATGCAATGCTTTGAGCAGGTCAGAGACTTCATCATTTTCTCACTACCTGACACACTTGACCCTTTTCAGTTTGCTTACCGTTCAAAACACCTCTCACCTCCTCCACACATCTCACACTCCCCTGGACACTAGAAGGGGGAATTATGTTAAAATGCTCTTTGTCGACCACAATTCAGCATTTAATACCATAATACCCTCCACTCTCACCACCAAGCTGGAGCACCTAGGACTCAGCGCATCTCTGTGCCCGTGGATCTTCAATTTCCTAACTGGCAGACCACAGGCAGTAAGGATGGGCGGACATGTCTCAGCCTCCCTCACTCTCAGCACTGGAGCCCTCCAAGGTTGTGTTTTGAACCTGCTGCTGTACTCATTGTACACGTATGACTGCGTAGCCACTACCAACTCCACCACTATCGTCAAGTTTGCTGATGACACCATCATGGTGGACCTGATCACCGACAACGATGAGATGGTCTACCTGGAGGAGATTGGAAATCTGGAGAACTGGTGCCAGAGAAACAATCTCCTTCTAAACATCAGCAAGACAAAGGAGTAGTTAGAGGACTTCAGTACAAAGCAGGAGAGGAACTACCAGACCTCCAGAGTGGACAGTTTCTGTTACCTCGCGGTTCATATCACACAGGACCTGTCATAGTCCTATCACATCAACACCGTGGTGAAAATGGCCCGGCAGAGTCTCTACCACCTCAGACGCTTGAGAGACTTCGGACTGCCCTCCACGGTACTCGGGAACTTCTACTCCTGCACCATAGAGAGCATCCTGATGGAAAACATCACAACCTTGTTCGGGAACAGTATCATGAAAGACAGCTACAGAGCATGGTGCGATCAGCTGAGTTCTACAGCAAGCGGTGCTGGACCAAGGCCAGGAAGATCGTGAAGGACCTCAGCCACCCCAGCAATGGACTGTTCTCTCTGTTGCAGTCAGGAAAGTAATTCCGCTCCCTGAAGGCCAATACAGAAAGACTGAGGAGTCTCTCATTCAGAACACCACAGAGGACTAAACCATTTTGCACATACACACTTATGGACATTTGTTTTTTTGCACTCATTCTGGACATTTATGGACACTGCATACCTGCACATTTACACATTTCTATTTCATTTTTTTGCTTGTTGCACAATAAGACACTTTCAAAGAGACATCATCTCTTTGATGAGAAAATGAGAAAATCATCTCTTTCTCCATATTTGTACAGCTAGGTTTTCTTATATTTTTCTTATATTGTATATTTTGTCTAATCTTCTGTAGATATATTTTTCTTATCTTAGCTAAAGGTATATACCATATTTTATTTCTTTTTATTCCATATTCTGGTGTTGCACTGTCGCCTTGCACCTCCAGGGTCCGGGTTTGATTCCCGGTCAGGTTTGATTCCCGTCTCTGTGTGCATGGAGTTGGCATGTTCTCCGGGTACTCTGGTTTTCTCCCTCAGTCCAAAGACCTGCAGATTAGGTTAATTGGCATTCCCAAATTGCTCATAGTGTGTGAATGTGTGTGTATGTTTTCATTATGATAAGCAGTGCATTTTTGTTTTTTTACATCAGATGAATTGCTGCGTGTTCTTTCCAAATAGTAAAATCTTAGTATCACAGAGGTGTGTCAATATGCTCTTCTGCAAACTTCAGGCACCCAGCAATGTTCTTTTCAGTAAGCAGCAGTTTCTATTGTGGTGTCCTGCTATGGAAACCCTACTTGTTTAATGGTTACGTACTGAAGACTCATGGATACAGATCTTAGTCAGTTCCAATGTTGCCATCAAATCTTTACCTTATTGATGAGTCTTCATTGTGCTCTTAGGGTCATTTTGATGGGATGGCAACTTTTTGGTAGAGTAACCACAGTCCCAAGTGTCTCTGTAGACTGGTGAATTTCTGAAGTCTTTGAAATAAATGTGTAAGCCTTCAGCTTCACGTCAGTTAACACTTCGTGATCACAGAGCCTCTGAAATCTGTTTTTGCAAAGGCATGGCTCACATTAGCGTATTCTTCATGTGCTGAGCAAACTGAAAAAGTTTGAGTGGTTTTTAATCAGTCAAAGTAGTCAAAGAGTTAGTCCACACCTCCAAACTCATTTTCTTGACAAGATCCAGGCAGGCTAACACCTGACTCCAGTTAGCTTTTTTTGAGGTCATTAACTTAAGGCTTCACCTACTTACACCACAATTTTTTTGTGTAATTATTTTAGGCACAATAAAAACTTTTAGATCTTCTAACAATCTCGAGCCTCTCTTTTGCCAAAGAATTAAATTAAATTAAACTAAATAAAGACACAGTTGAGAGGTCATTGGTGGTCACCCAGGCACTGCTAAATAACTCTTTATATTCATGAAAGTTACCATTTTGACAATATCTGCCATTATGGCAAAGATTCATACTACATGTCTACATGAGCCATGTCTTCATGAAGTGCTAACAAATCATTTCTTATCTTTTCATTATCTGTCTGGTTAGGTAACTATATAAATGTTTGAATAAACAGGTCAGTGATGAGGTTCAGGTCACACTATTACATTTGTGGGGTTCAGGTCACTCTACTCCAACGTTCCCTTTGTAATATGCATTCTTAATTTTGCAGATTATCATCATGGTATTTAACTGTGTATTCAGCTGTATGATAAAATAGTTACATAGATTTTGTAATCATTAACAATCATTTAAATATGCCGAAGTAAATAAATATTAATATATTTTATTCATAAAAGTGAATGTTCATTTATTAATTATGTATACTGTATGAGAAATTAGTATTTGCCTCATATACATAATTAAGGTATCAAAATCATAGATTACCTTCTTGATACTCAGTTTCTCGTTTAAAAAAAAATTTTTTTACAGACTATGAAAAATTAAATAGGCTGATTAAACGGATGAATTACACAAATTACTCTTAAAGTGTTTAAAAGATAAAATCAAACAGACATTCAGTGGAACCGAGTATTAATTATGTTATTTGGCTTTAATTCTTATTTATATATATTAATATTTAACAGAAATATTAAAAAAAATTAAGTAGTTAAAAAACTTAGTTTTTTTATTGAACTTTACTTGTGGACATTGGCTGTACCTTAAAATGATAGAAGGGTAAGTTACCCTGACCTGATTACTTTGCTTAAGCTATCGAATCAGAAATGTTATACAGTACATTAAATCTAGTTAATAATCTACTGAACACTTAATCAGCACATTTCATACAATAAAAAGGCAGGGTTTTGGTGGATTCATGACAAACTACCAGTCATGAGAGCTGTAGTGCTTGCCTTGACTCTGGCCCTTGTGGGTAAGTCATTTTTTAAATATTAAAATTTAACAATTAAAATTAATATAGAAACTTGCTGCAATATTTTATCAATGCAGAATATGAATTCATAGTATAACATGTCTTTTTCTCTGTATTTATTTAGCAAGTCACCAGACTAATCTTGGTAAGTGGTATATTTTTTTTCAAGCATGCATTAAAATATTAAGGAAATATTTTACATTATTTCAGAAAATTTTCCACAAACATTTACTCAGATCCAGAGTTTGCTGCGGGTAAGACCTTTGTATACAAGTATGAGGGTTTTCTTTTGAGCGGACTGCCTCAAGAAGGTCTGGTCAAAGCTGGTGTCAAGGTCAGCAGCAAGGTTCTCATCAGTTCTGTAGCCCAGAATACCTTCCTCCTAAAGGTAAACTAATTTTTTTCTTACATGGATGATGTTACTATAGTAGTCAAACACAATTTGTAAATCAAAGTAAATGTTGCAATTTTGTCATTCCTACCCACAGCTCCAGGATCCTCAACTCTTTGAGTACACTGGCATCTGGCCCAAGGATACTTTTACTCCTGCTGCAAAGCTCACCTCAGCACTGAATGCTCAACTTGTAACACCTATCAAATTTGAGTATGCTAATGGTGTTGTTGGTAAGATATTTGCCCCTGCTAGAGTCTCTGCTACTGTCCTCAATCTGCACAGAGGTATCCTCAACATCCTTCAGCTCAACCTCAAGAACACACAGAATGTATATGAGCTGCACGAGGTAAGAACCTAATGATGAGTGATATTTACTACCAGTGGTATTAAAATTGTATTTTGACTTTATATCTTAGCTAAACCTATTTAATTCTCAAAGGCGGGACCTCAAGGAGTCTGCAAGACCCACTACATGATCAGTGAGGATGAAAAGACCCATCAGATTGCTGTGAGGAAGTCCAAAGACCTGAACAACTGCCATGAAAGAGTCATTAAGGATATTGGGTTATCTTACACGGAAACATGTGCTGAGTGCCAGCAGGTAATTTCTGAAGCTGTCAATGTCTTCTGTCTTTGCAAGTGCATGCTCTAAAGCAAGAATCACACTTAATCAATGATTTATTTTCTCACCACAGAGGCTTAGGAGTCTGACTGGTACGGCAACATTCAGCTACATCATGAAGCCCACTGAAAAAGGTGCCCTGGTTTCTGAGGCCGTAGTTGAGGAGGTCCATCAGTTCTCACTGTTCAATACAGAAACTGGAGCAGCTCAAATGAAAGCCAAGTATGATCTACTCCCTTATATTTCTGCCATATCACAATGGTCGCTGATTGTATTTCAAAAGAAATGTTTTAATATAGAAATTTAAATAAAATGTTTTCTTTTTCATTACTAATTTTAGGCAAATGTTGAATTTACTGGAAGTGCAGAATGCCCCAACTGCTGCCGCAGCAGGTGAATACGCTGCCCGTGGATCCCTGCAGTATGAATTTGCTACGGAGATTCTTCAAACTCCAATTCAACTTCTGAAGATCAATAATGCACAGGCACAAGTATTATTATCATGGCATTTTAACACATTCTTTCATTTTTCTGTTTCTATTTGGAGAAAATATAGACATTACTTGACAAAATTTGTTTCATTATCAAGATATCAATCACTTTTTTATTTCATCACAGATTACAGAGGTCTTGCAGCATCTGGTTGAAAATAATGCGGCCACCGTTCATAAGGATGCTCCACTGAAATTTGTCCAGCTTGTGCAGCTCATGCGTGTAGCTACCAGGGAAAATATTGAAGCCATCTGGGGTCAATACAAGAACAAACCTACTCATAGGTGAAGTATATTTAAAATTATTATGAATAATATAATTTAATATAATCATTGAAGTTTAGTTTATGTGTGTTTTTTTTTTTTTTTTTTTGTCTTTATTGTGGCAGACGATGGATTTTGGATGCACTTCCAGTTGTGGGTACAACAGCAGCTCTGAGATTCATCAAGGAGAAGTTTCATGCTAATGAGCTTACTGTCCCTGAACTCACTCAGGCCCTTTTGGTTGCTTTGCACATGGTCACTGCTAATCAAGATTCCATCCAACTCACTTCTGTTAGTAAAAATCTTTCATTTACTGTATGTAGAGTTGAGTAGAAACTTGTATGATTATAATAAAATATTTCAACCTTTTCCTCTGTCAAATAGAATCTGGCTTTGGACCCCAAAGTCAAGAATATTCCAGTGCTGCGTGATATGATCATGCTTGGGTATGGATCCATGGTTGCCAGATACTGTGATGAAGAGCCTGCATGTTCTCCTGATCTCTTGAGAGTAAGGCTTCTGTTTATCCTTTTAAATTCATCTATGTGTATTTTTCTTTTCTTGCTGGTGATTAAAAATTCTTGGTTTCATTTGAACAAGTATAAATAAGTGTACAAATGCTGGAAATTTGCTCATATTACTGGTGTATATAATGAGTTAGTAAAAAAAATATTATTATTGCCTTAATTCTTGCCTTAAACTGTCATTATTAGCCTATCCATGAGAATGCGGCTCAAGCTATTTCCAAGACTGATGCTCCGGAAATCACACTGGCTCTTAAGGCTCTGGGCAATGCTGGCCACCCTGCCAGCCTTAAAACCATCATGAAACTCCTGCCTGGATTTGGAAGTGCTGCTGCAAACATTCCCATGAATGTACAGATTGATGCCATCTTGGCTCTTAGGAATATTGCCAAGAAGGAACCAAAATTGGTTAGTACAGGCGATGACTTATAGCTTTCTACAGGATCCTATTCCAGGAGATTAATCATTCGATTTCTTTTTTCAGGTTCAGCCAGTAGCATTGCAACTTTTCATGGACAAGTCACTTCATCCTGAACTGCGCATGGTGTCCTGTATCGTGCTGTTTGAGACCAAGCCATCAGTAGCCCTTATGGCCACTCTTGCAGGGGCTTTGGAGAGGGAGACCAACATGCATGTTGTCAGTTTTGCTTATTCTCACATCAAGTCTCTGACCAGAAGCATGGCCCCTGATTATATGCATGTGTAAGAAAATATTTATATTGTTGATGTGCGAGAACACATTTTTTTTTATAGCACTGTTACTTCACAACTATAGACCTAGAACGCAAGTGATCATGTTTCTGTTATTGCAGGGCTGCTGCAGCAAATGTTGCCATTAGAATGCTGAGCCCCAAACTGGACAGACTGAGCTATTATTTTAGCAGAGCCACCCATTTTGACATCTACATCTGTATGTTTCAATATGTTGTATGATTACATTTGTTCATTTAAGGAGAAAAAGTTAGTTTTGTCACTACAATAGTTTGTATGTTTTTTAAACAGCTCCTCTTATGGTTGGTGCTGCTGGTAGTGCTTACTGGATCAATGATGCTTCCACCATCTTGCCCAGAGCTATAGTGACTAAAGCAAGAGCCTACCTGGCTGGAGCTGCTGCTGATGTTATTGAGGTAGAAATATCCTCTTCAAGTGTGGTGTTGAATTCATTAGTTAATAGAATGCTAATCAAAAAGCTAATAATTTTCTTTTTTTGGCACTGCTTTTTGTTCATTTCTTTCAACCAGGTTGGCTTGAGAACTGAAGGACTCCAGGAAGCTCTGCTGAAAACCTCTGCTGCAGATCAAAATGCTGATCGGGCCACTAAAATTCAGAGTACCATTAAGGCTGTAAGCTACGTTTATCAGGGCATTTATTTTAAACTTTCAATATTAGGCTTGATATATACATAATGTGTAATATATGCCCTTCTTCTGTTTGTACCACAAGCTGATGGACTGGAGGTCTTTGTCAACCAAACAACCACTGGCTTCCATCTATGTCAGAGTTTTCGGACAGGAAATTGCTTATGCCAACTTTGACAAAAACTTCATGGACAAAATCATTAACCAAGCAGCACAAGTATTTTTCAATTATCCATTTACTTCAAACAACTATCCTAGTTTTTAAACTTTAAATACTAATATGCGTCATCAATACTTCATTCAAATAAATATTTAAATAATATATGTTTTTGATTTACCTTCAACAACAGGCAATAGTTAGAAACAAAAAAGTAGAAACTTAAAAAAAAAAAAAACTAAACATAGCAAAACTATTCACTGAACAAAAGTCCACTTTCATTTAATAATCATGTCATCTTTAGATTGCTACTGGACGTCAAGCTCGTGAACTGATGAAGGAGACTGTTAAAGCATTGCAGAAAGGCATTGCCTACCAGTATGCTAAGCCCCTCATGGCAGCTGAGATGCGTCGCATTGTGCCCAGTTCTCTCGGTGTGCCAGTAGAGTTTTCTCATTACACTGCTGCTGTTGCTGCTGCCTCTCTAAATGGTATGGTTTTATTCATAATAGTAACATACTTGGGCTAAGCATACAAATCAAATCATATGTCTGAGAAATATTATTTCTGTCATTATTTTAGTTCAGGCAAAGATAACACCTTCTTTACCTGAGAATCCAGAGACTCTCACTCTTGATCAGTTGATGAAGACTGATATACAGTTGCAAGCTGAAGCCAGGCCAAGGTATACCTTCAAAAAGCTACTGTGTACCAGCCTGAAGTGAATGGTCTTACGGTATGTGTTAGGGAAAATACACAGACCATTTTATCTTCTTCTGCTTTCAGCATTGCTCTCCAGACATTTACTGTGATGGGAGTGAACACTGCCTTGATTCAGGCTGCTGTTATGGCCAGAGGAAAGTTACACACTGTTGTACCAGGAAAACTTTCTATAAGAGCTGACCTTCAAAAAGGCAATATAAAGCTGGAGGTTCTACCTGCTGCTGCTGTTCCAGATCATATTGTTGATGTCAGGTAAGATAAAGACGAGACAATATTTTTACCTGTTAATACCTGAGAAAGCTGATAAATTGACCAAAAAGCAAAAAAGACTTGTTAAATTCACTCAGTGTGGTTTCCTCAGCTTTGAGACTGTTGCCGTGTCCAGAAACATTGAGGACCTTTCCAATGAGAAAGTAGTATCTCTGGCACCTCCAGTGCCCGCTGATGCTGCACAGAAGTACAAATATGCTTCAGTTCACAAGTCCTTGTGTAGTGTTTTTCCGTATGTTAACATCAAAGGATGTATCGAGGTTAACTCCCAGAATGCTGGATATATGGGGTCAAATCCTCTGTACAATATTGTTGGGCAACATTCAGCTCGAATTTCAGTGGCAAGAGGTAATTATAGAATTTAAAGATTCGCTAACAGCCAAGTTCAAATAAGATTTGACATGTAATGTGTTTTAAAATGAAATAGCAACATAAATCAAATACTGTTGTGTGTGCCTCAGGTGCTGGTCCTGCACTAGAAAGACTGGAGTTTGAGGTACAAGTTGGACCTAACACAGCTGAAAAGATGGTGAAAGAAATCAGTGATGGTAATGATGATAACCCTGAAGAAAGCAGCATCCTTTTGAAACTGAGAAAAATTCTAGAGGGTGGACTGAGGCATACAAACTCTAGCTCTAGCAGCTCCTCATCCTCTGTAAGCAACAGCAAGAGTGGTAGCAGCAGCAGCAAGAGTGGCAGCAACAGCACGAGTTCCAGCAGCAGTAAAAGTGGCAGCAGCAGCAGAAGTGGCAGCAGCAGCAGAAGTGGCAGCAGCAGCAGAAGTCGCAACAGCTCTTCCAGGCAGAGTTCATCCAGGGTAAGACTGCATTATATCACTTCTGTTACATAGGGCAACTGATACCTGATTCAAGTTGTAATGCATTGTATTCAGTGGACTGAAACGTTATATTCATCTGTAATGGCTGCAGCCTTGCTATGCAATGGCCAAATGTTTAATATTAATCACAACAATGAAAACAAGAAAATACTAAGCAACAATAATAAGAATAAGAATACAATTAGGATTTTTTTTGCTAGTCCTGTGCTTAGCTCAGTTTCTCTTTTAAATGCAAGAAGTATATTTACTTGTATTTCACAATTCATATATTGTTTGTCAGTTAATTTTCTCATTCATTTAATTTTCTTATTCTTTCTAGAATATTAACTTGCATGAACAGTTCATGGAGTTCAATAAGGATCAGGTAATTCCTAAAGAATGTCTTTAATTATTTATTATAATTTTTGTAAAGAAATATTTATGTTTCTTTATTTCTTTTAATACTTGACCTCACAGGGTATGTCAAATGCCAGAGGTTCAGGTAGCATGGAGGCCATATGGAGACAGGTAAAATGACATGAGATAGACATTTGAATAGACACCCAAAAATTGGTGTTGCTGTGAAAAAACGGCCGTGTTTATAATTTCAGGCTAACCTACTTGGAGACAAAGTTCCACCTGCGTTTGCCATCATTGCCCGTGCCGTTAGAGCCGACCGCAAACTGGGATTCCAGATTGCTGCTTACTTGGACAAGTCTACTCCAAGAGTACAGGTTGTGTTTGCCTCTATTTCTGCGAATGACAAATGGAAGATATGTGCTGATGCTGTACTTCCAAGCAAGCATAAAGTCGCTGTAAGTTGCTACAGAAACATCATGTCAAACTTTTCCCTATAATCAAATGTTTGTACTGAGCATGGACTCTTCTTTTAGGCCAGGTTTGCTATTGGAGGGCAGTGCCAGGACTATTCTGTAACTGTTAAGGCTGAAACTGGCCTGCATGAGTCACATCCTTCGGCTCGTTTCGAAATTGAGTGGAGCAGAGTACCAGGAATCCTAACCATTGCTTTGCCTTCTTTTAAGAGGTACTGTGTCAAAAATAAAATAAAAGTGGCAAGTCTAGTGCATTCTGTCAAAAGTAATTTTACAAACAAACTCTCTCTCACTCTGTTTTTCTCTATTTCATTCAAAAGGGTATGGGAGTACATCTCAATAGTAGCTCCCCTGGCTGGAGTGGATGCTGATAGAACCAAGAATAATGAGAGAGAGATCAGTCTTATTGTTGCACTACCTACTCAAAAGTCTCTCAACATTCTTCTACGGATTCCAGAGGTGAGAAGGATTATTAAGTCTTTGAATTGATTAATACATGTACATAAATTTTCAACTTTTGAATGTGGTATGTCCTTTCAGATGACACTGTCAAAGCGAAATCTGTGTCTTTCTGATGCCCTGCCCATTGAACAGGATGGAACCATTCCAGCTCTCAAGAATGTGGACATTCGGGCCATTGTTCAGAACTGGCTAAATGACATCCAAAAAAATTGACATACTTAAAACACACATATTCAAACATGTAACTTAATTACAATGAAATAAAGAGCATCCAAAAAGCAACATTTATTTTCAGTTTTGTACATTTAGTAACTTATAAATTGTTTAATTGTTGAAGGTGTTTTCATTAAATAAAATAAAGATAGGTGGATAGGTAGGTTTTTTTTTTTTTTTTTTTTAGACCTATGAAAAATAATTAACTCAGTAATTGCAACTGTCCCCTGGGCTCCTTAAATATCAAACAAGAATTTTATTATTTTTTTAAAAGGTATGCTCATCTATTTAAAAGCAAAAAATCAACAATTTTTTTAAATCCTAGAAAATCAGATTTTTCTTCAAGCAGTCAAATATTTTTTTTGCTCTGATATCCATTTTTTTCATTTGTTCAATTTGATTTACGGTTGCCTAAGCTCAAATATCTTCGACTGGGCTCGGTTTGGAAAGCGCCACAGCAGTAAATGCATGCAAGAGAAGACAAAAATATAGTTCCAAAAGCGATTTACAGATTGATGAGTAAAACAGGAAAATTATTTTTTTATTAAAATTCTTAAAATCATATTTGCCCTGAGATCATATTTCCCACAAGCAAAAATTAAAGGAAGCTAAAACATTCTCACTGTATTGTACATGGACAAGTGAGGAATGATGAGAATCAGCTTATTAGTGAAGGATTCACCTTCATATTTGAGTTCTATGTCAGGAAATCTATTTTAAAGATTGAAACAATTAAATAATACATTTTTGGTTTAATGCTTTAAAGCATCTCTTTATTCATATTTTAATTGTAAATGAGTATAAATGTAAATTATTATAAAAAGGTTTAGCCCGTTTATTCATAGATACTGTTATGGGATACTCATGGATGCGTTTTGTGTGCTGGTTTTGTTATTTCTTTAAAAACATCTAAAAGTTAAATTGCCTTGGATCTGTACAACCAAACAATGCACAGCAAAACCACTAGTTAGCTTTAATCTTGATAACGTCTGGTTTCATTCAATATACAGTTAACCCTTGGATTGCGACCATAATTCATTACAGAAGCATGCTTGTAATCCAAAGCATTTGTATATCACAGTGAATTTCCTCTTAAGAAACAAACTCAGATTATTCATTATTAATCCATTAATAATATAAAAAAAAATACAAAATATAAAGTAAAAATAAACAAACATAGTCACAAGCAACAATGACCCCTCGCCATTGCCACCCTGTGCCATCAACCCCCCCCCCCCCCCGCCACCCCACCCCCCACCCCCGAACGTGTCTCTGAACGTGATGTCACTCAATATGATGTCCCACAGAAAGTTATTAACCACTTGTCGACACAGGTTTTAGGCATTGTCACAGCTGACCCGTTTAAAATATCAAAAAACCCTCAATTCTTTAGATCACATAGGCCCGGTTTGGTGACGATCTTATAAATTCCCTAGGAGAAGTATATTAAATTCCTTTGGGTTAGTTTTTGCAAAGGACACAAAATGACTTCCTGTTGAGTTGAGCACATGGCATGCAATGTGAAAGTTGTTCAGTTCAATGAGCTCTAAATGTGTACCGGGTTCCGCGTGCATACATGTATGAGCCATGCAGCAAAATCCTGAGCCACGCCCAGACTCTCAGGCATCCTAATGGCAGATTCCAACCTGTCTTGCAATTTTTATGAGTTTTTGTGCATGCCCAAAATGGTGGGAAAAAAATCCTTGGGAAAACAGGAGGCTCCTGTACAGGAGTGGGTGTACAGTCATGGCCAAAAGTTTTGAGAATTACATAAATATTGGAAATTGCTGCTTAAGTTTTTATAATAGCAATTTGCATATACTCCAGAATGTTATGAAGAGTATACAATTCATCTGATCAGTCCTTCTTTGCCATGAAAATTAACTTAATCCCGAAAAAAAAAAACTTTCCACTGCATTTCATTGCTGTCATTAAAGGACCTGCTGAGATCATTTCAGTAATCGTCTTGTTAACTCAGGTGAGAATGTTGACACACACAAGGCTGGAGATCATTATGTCAGGCTGATTGGGTTAGAATGGCAGACTTGACATGTTAAAAGGAGGGTGATGCTTGAAATCATTGTTCCCTTTCAAAAGCTACACTCGATGCTGCGTGAAAACGCTATGGGAACATCTCTTTGTTGCCCGGTTGTGAAGCCTGTGCATGCCAAAACCGCCGAATACCTTCGGCTTATAACCTCTGCCAGGCATGACGTCACCGAATAAGGTGCACCTGCAGGTTATAAATAGGAGTGAACCGGAAACATCCTCAGATCTTTTTGTCTTCAGGACCGCTTTGTGTTTGCGTGTGCAAGTGCAAGCCGTAACTAAAGCGAAAATAAAAGGAAAATAACAGCATTAACTCACCGATATGGCGGAGTTGCTTAAGAGATGCGTGCCTCCGTGCGATAGATCTCTTTCGGAGGGCGATCTTCACGAGTTTTGTTTCGAGTGCTTGGGGGAAGAACACACTCGCCTCGGGCTTCAGGGAGACTGTGAGTACTGTGATCTTCTCCCTATTAAGGTGCTTCGCGCGCGGCTCGCTTCCTTTAAAGAGAAACCGCGAGCCGCGGCACATTCCTGGGGCTCGCGTGCTGATCTGGCAGACGCGCACGAGACGGAATTTCCCCTTTCTCTCGCGCTCTCTCCGGATCAGGAAGTTTTAGCTTCCGCTTCGCAAGCACGCTCCGGCGCTTCTTGTGACGGAGCGGAAGAATCCTCCTCTCTCGCTTCCATGGAAGTAGCCTCCTTACAACGCTCCTCCAGTGCTGACAGAGCTTATGAGGAATTATTAGAGGTTATAACGCGTGCGGTAGAGCCATTGCATATCGACTGCCGCAGCAGCGAGATTCCCCCAAGCGTTCGAGATTGAACGACAGGTTTCTGTCGGATGGCCGGGGGGAGGAGCCTCAACGTCTCTCTCTCCCCTTCTTTGGTGACCTCCATGATGAATTAACTCTTTCATGGAGCAAGCCGTATTCATTGCGTGTTTTTGTGCTTTCGACTTATTCGGATATCATTGATGCAAAAGCACGCGGTTATATGATGATGCCCCAGATAGAAGAGACGCTTGCGGGCTATCTCTCTCCTGGAACATCATCCTCCCTGAAAAAGCCTACTCTCCCCTCCAAGCTGTGCAGATTGACATCTGCTTTGGTGGGTAAAGCTTTTCAGGCAGCAGGACAGGCTGGTGGCATATACAAAATGAATGGATGCAGCTCTGGCTCCTTTATGACTCCAGGGCATCCGTATTTTGGATTACATAAACGACAGGCTGATTCTGGGCCAGTCTCAGGAGCTAGCGCTTCGACATCGGGATGTCGTCCTAGCCCATCTTCATTCTTTAGGATTGAGACTCAACGCCACAAAAAGCGTTCTCCTTCCTGTTCAGAGGACAACATATTGGGTGTCACATGGGATTCGGTCACAATGCGGGCACAGTTGTCTCCTGCTCGTGTCGAATCCATTCTCAACACCCTGAAGGAAATCAAGCTAGGCCAGAAGGTCACTGTTCATCACTTTCAGAAATCTTTAGGCCTCATGGCAGCTGCGTCCACGGTGATACCTTTGGGCCTTCTGCACATGAGAACGTTTCAACTGTGGCTAAGAGCCAGGGGGTTTCATTCAAGGGCCAACCCCCAGAGGCTAATAAGGGTTACGCGCCGGGGGCTTCGTACCCTTTCTATGTGGTTCAGACCCCGGTTTCTGACTTTGGGTCCCACTCTAGGTCCGTCTTGTCGTCGCAAGATGCTAACAACAGACGCTTCCCTCACGGGCTGGGGTGCGGTCTTGGATGGCCGTCCAGCACAAGGGAGCTGGAGAGGTCATCTTCTCGCGTGGCACATCAATTGGCCTCGAAATGATGGCTCTGTTTCTGGCCCTGAAACACTTCCTCCAGCAGTTGAGAGGCTACCATGTCCTAGTGCGGGTGGACAGCACTGCGGTAGTCTCGTACATAAATCGCCAGGGTGGACTGTGCTCGCGCCGCTTGAACAAGCTAGCGCACCAGGTTCTGCTTTGGGCACAGGACAAGTTCCTGTCCCTCAGGGCGATTTACATTCCAGGGCATATGAATGTAGGAGCACACTTGCTATCCAGACAAGCTGTAAAACATGGGGAATGGAAACTCCACCCCGAAGTAGGAAGTCAATCCAGCTCCCCTGGGTCTGGACGCAAAGGCCCACATGTGGCCCAGATTACGCCTTTATGCGTTTCCACCTATAGTTCTGCTCCCAGGAGTCCTGGCGAGGGTCCGTCAACAGGGCTTGCACCTCTTATTGATAGCGCCCCATTGGCCGACCAGAGTGTGGTTCTCGGATCTAATATCTCTCCTCGACGGCTCACCCTGGGTGATTCCAGTGAGGAGGGATTGTCTGTCTCAGGCGCAGGGGACAATACTTCATCCCCGGCCCGAGCTCTAGAACCTTCACGTTTGGCCCCTGAACGGGACCAACTAAGACATGCTGGGCTTTCAGCCAGCGTAATTGAAACCATTTTAAGTGCCAGGGCTCCCTCCACTAGAAGAACTTATGCCCTCAAATGGAGTGTATTTGAAAATTGGTGCATGGCAAGACATGTAGACCCAGTTCACTCCCAGATTGTTTCAGTGCTGGAGTTTCTGCAAGAAATGTTGTCCTTGGGCTTATGCCCTAGTACGCTCAGAACGTACGTAGCCGCTATTTCGGCTTGTCACGCTCTGAATGATGGGGTTTCTGTGGGCAAGCACCATTTAGTTGCCCGTTTTATTCGTGGAGCTAAACGGTTGAAGCCGCCCACTAGAGCGACGGTCCCTTCATGGGACTTAACTATCGTACTCGAAGGCCTGGCCGGCACCCCTTTCGAACCACTAGAGTCAGCGCCTGTCAGGCTTCCGTCTCTTAAGATGGTTTTTCTTATGGCTATTACTTCTAAAGCTATTCGGCATCCTCACCCGAACTATCTTCCCAAGGTTCCATTCTCGACCATGCACCCAGTTGTTCTCGAGGCCTTCTGTCCTCCGCCTTCACAGCTCCGGAGCAGGAAAGACTTCACTTACTGTGTCCAGTACGTGCTCTTCGGATCTACGTCCACCGCACTAGCCAGTGGCGTAAGTCAGAGCAGTTCTTTATTTGCCATGGGGGTCTGCCACTAGACCGACTCTGTCACACTGGGTGAGAGATGCCATTGCCCTAGCCTATGAGGCGCGTGGTCACACTTTGCCTCTGGGAATCAGGGCTCACTCAACCAGGGGGATTGCCTCATCGATTGCCTTGGCAAGAGGCGTTCCCCTGCAGCAGGTGTGTGATGCAGCGGGCTGGTCCTCTCCACACACGTTTGTTAGATTTTATAGTCTGGATGTCAATGCTACTCCGAGTTCGTGGATCCTTGAGTCAGCATCCCAGAGCTAGGTCTGAGACCTCCTCGGCTTGTGCGCACACGCTACACAACCTGGGGGTTCCAGACACTTGCAGTGCGGCGGCGTTGGTATTCTCGTTCCCATAGCGTTTTCACGCAGCATCGAGTGTAGCTTTTGAAAGGGAACGTCTCGGGTTACTTGGCTGTAACCCTGTTCCCTGATAAAGCGGGAACGAGATGCTGCGTTCCGATGCCGCACTGCTGGCGTGCCTGGACGTCCTTCAGACAAAATTGACCTGAGGATGTTTCCGGTTCACTCCTATTTATAACCTGCAGGTGCACCTTATTCGGTGACGTCATGCCTGGCAGAGGTTATAAGCCGAAGGTATTCGGCGGTTTTGGCATGCACAGGCTTCACAACCGGGCAACAAAGAGATGGTCCCATAGCGTTTTCCATAGCGTTTTCACGCAGCATCTCGTTCCCGCTTTATCAGGGAACAGGGTTACAGCCAAGTAACCCGAGACGTTCTTTCATTGTTAACCATGGTGACCTGCAAAGAAACGCGTGCAGCCATCATTGCGTTGCATAAAAATGGCTTCACAGGCAAGGATATTGTGGCTACTAAGATCAACAATTGCACCTAATGCACCTAAATCAACAATGCACCTAAATCAACAATTTATAGGATCATCAAGAACTTCAAGGAAAGAGGTTAAATTCTTGTTAAGAAGGCTTCAGGGCGTCAAAGAAAGTCCAGCAAACGCCAGGATCGTCTCCTAAAGAGGTTTCAGCTGTGGAATCGGAGTGCCACCAGTGCAGAGCTTGCTCAGGAATGGCAGCAGACAGGTGTGAGTGCATCTGCACGCACAGTGAGGCGAAGACGTCTGGAAGATGGCCTGGTGTCAAGAAGGGCAGCAAAGAAGCCACTTCTCTCCAAAAAAAAAACCATCAGGGACAGATTGATCTTCTGAAAAAAGTATGGCGAATGGAATGGACTGCTGAGGACTGGGGCAAAGTCATATTCTCGGATGAAGCCTCTTTCCGATTGTTTGGGGCATCTGGAAAAAGGCTTGTCCGGAGAAGTAAAGGTGAGCGCGACCATCAGTCCTGTGTCATGCCAACAGTAAAGCATCCTGAGACCATTCATGTGTGGGGTTGCTTCTCATCCAAGGGAGTGGGCTCACTCACAATTTTGCCCAAAAACACAGCCATGAATAAAGAATGGAACCAAAACACCCTCCAACAGCAACTTCTTCCAACAATTCAACAACAGTTTGGTAAAGAACAATGCATTTTCCAGCACGATGGAGCACCGTGCCATAAGGCAAAAGTGATAACTAAGTGGCTCGGGGACCAAAACGTTGAAATTTTGGGTCTATGGCCTGGAAACTCCCCAGATCTTAATCCCATTGAGAACTTGTGGTCAATCCTCAAGAGGCAGATCCTCATCTCACTGGATCTATTTATTTTGCGTGACCTTAACAAGGAAACTCTCTAATGAGACTTGCTTTTGCCTCCTGTTGAGGATTTCTCAGAAATGTGAAATTGCATTGTAGTTGAACTGATTGATCTCCTGCAATGCTACAGGCCTTTTACCTTTTTTTCTTCACGGGGGCTGTTGTTGCAGTACAGACACTAAAGAACAGTCACTACACTTCGACACAAAAGACAAAAATGTACAAAATCCTTTACACACACTCATTGTCACAATGTTATAGTAAACAGTACATGCACACACAGATGTCGAATATATGAGTGACACACACGCATTGAGACTGAGCATGGGAGACGATTACCCACAATCCCGCAGCATGCGAGAGATAGAGAAGAACCATTGGCTCAGTTGTGATCAAGTGACGCTTGGCAGACATATGCACGTGGACAAAATTGTTGGTACCCTTCGGTGAATGAAAGAAAAACTCACAATGGTCACATAAATAACTTTAATCTGACAAAAGTAATAATTTAAAAAAATTCTATGAATGTTAACCAGTGAAAGTCAGACATTGCTTTTCAACCATGCTTCAACAGAATTATTTTAAAAAATAAACTCATGGAACAGGCCTGGACAAAAATGATGGTACCCTTAGAAAATACTGAAAATAATGTGACCAAAGGGACATGTTAATTCAAGGTGTGTCCACTAATTAGCATCACAGGTGTCTACAATCTTGTAATCAGTCAGTGGGCCTATATATAGGGCTCCAGGTAGTCACTGTGTGGTTTGGTGACATGGTATGTACCTCACTCAACATGGACCAGAGGAAGCGAAGGAAAGAGTTGTCTCAGGAGATTCGAAAGAAAATTATAGACAAGCATGTTAAAGGTAAAGGCTATAAGACCATTTCCAAGCAGCTAGATGTTCCTGTGACTACAGTTGCACATATTATTCAGAAATGTAAGATCCATGGGACTGTAGCCAACCTCCCTGGACGTGGCCGCAGGAGGAATTGATGACAAATCAAAGAGACGGATAATCCGAATGGTAACAAAAGAACCCAGAAAGACTTCTAAAGAGATCCAAGGTGAACTTCATGCTCAAGGAACATCAGTGTCAGATCGCACCATCCATCGTTGTTTGAGCCAAAGTGGACTACATGGGAGACGACCAAGGAGGACACCATTGTTGAAAACAAATCATAAAAAAGCCAGACTGGAATATGCCAAGCTACATGTTGACAAGCCACAAAGCTTCTGGGAGAGTGTCCTATGGACAGATGAGACAAAAATTTAACTTTTTGCCAAGGCAAATTTTGCTAATTATACTTGAAGCATATCAAGAAAAGAACACTGTCCCTACTGTGAAAGATGGAGGAGGCTCTGTTATGTTCTGGGGCTGCTTTGCTGCATCTGGCACAGGGTGTCTTGAATCTGTGCAGGGTACAATGAAATCTCAAGACTATCAAGGGATTCTAGAGAGAAATGTGCTGGCCAGTGTCAGAAAGCTGGGTCTCAGTCGCAGGTCATGGGTCTTGCAACAGGACAATGACCCAAAACACACAGCTAAAAACACCCAAGAATGGCTAAGAGGAAAACATTGGACTATTCTAAAGTGGCCTTCTATGAGCCCTGACCTCAATCCTATTGAGCATCTTTGGAAGGAGCTGAAACATGCTGTCTGGAAAAGGCACCCTTCAAACCGGAAACAACTGGAGCAGCTTGCTCATGAGGAGTGGGCCAAAATACCTGCAGAGAGGTGCAGAAGTCTCATTGACAGTTACAGGAATCGTTTGATTGCAGTGATTGCCTCAAAAGGTTGTGCAACAAACTATTAAGTTAGGGGTACCATCATTTTTGTCCAGGCCTGTTCCATGAGTTCATTTTTTAAAATAATTCTGTTGAAGCATGGTTGAAAAGCAATGTCTGACTTTCATTGGTTAACATTCATAGAATTATTAATTTTGTCAGATTAAAGTTATTTCTGTGACCATTGTGAGTTTTTCTTTCATTGACCGAAGGGTACCAACAATTTTGTCCACGTGTGTATATACTACAGTACTTGTATATCAAGACCTCACTCGTTTATTAAGTTAAAATGTACTTAAAAGTTTTGCTCATCTTTCAAAACACTCACAGACCAAATTACGCGCAATCTAAGGTTCCACTGTATTCAAATTTTATTTTAATATATGCAGACTTTCAGCATGGCATTATGAAATATTTACTATGATATTGCAGATAAATAATAGGTAAAAAACTGTTTCTAGTCTTTTCTAGTCCTTGTTACAGTGTTACAATCTCGCCAGTCTCTTTCTGAAAAGACACCTATAAATGGCTTTTATTTATTTTATTTTTGTTTTTATTATTTAAGTTAAATCGCTACATCATTACCTCACATAGACAGGTGTATTGTATGCGGAGTGCACCAGAAGCTCCACCGCTGGTTTCTCTCCATGTGAAGAGAAATAGTTTTCATGTAATCCAGTTGATAATCAGTGTAATCTATCTAATAAAATAAATCGTCATTAAAATGCATTTATTTATTTTTATTATTACTGTTGCTTTTTGCTTTCCTTGTTTTTCAGTAGTTTTCATTGCTAGTGCCACTTTATATTATAATTTAAATGTGTGTATACTGTATTTAGGTTTTTTAAATATATTTATTTCTGTTATTTTGTGAATTAATTCTAAAATTTGGTAATATGAATGTCCAGATTTGTCATGCCAATAAAGCACCCACTAAATCTTTGAATCTCTGATTCTCCCTCTCTCTCTCACACACACACATCCATGCACGATCTAGGGGAAGTCATCCTCAGGACCACTTGCTGATCCACTTTAGAAGACTTTTCTACCTTACAGTTTATAATATCTTTATAATGATATAATAATGGAAATGTATATAAAATGTGAAATGTGTATGAATAGAAAAGATCAGATTGTTCTTTATGAGCAAAAAAGGGCCACAGTGGCAAGGGTAAACTTCCTGAGATGGCAGTAGGAAGAAACCTTGAGAGGAACCAGACTCGATAGAGAACCCATTCTCATTTGGGTGATAACAGATAGCAGGAATTGCAGTCATACTGTGTGTTTGGCGGAAGTTCAATATAACCAAGTTAATGTGGAGTCCAGTTTGTTATTGGAGACGCAGATAAAGAAATTCCGTTCTTCAGCCATAAGTCCTCAGAGAACAGGCTGGCCAAGGCCATGACAGTCTTCATGGTAGTGGAACTGTCCCCAGTCACCACACACATCCCAAGCAAACCACACGGGGCACCCAAGTGACGAGATCTCCATCCAGAAGCGGGTACTACTGTAGGACAAGTCAGACAGGTCTAGAGGGCAGAGGAGGTCTGGATCACTGGCAACTCAGGAGCGGCATATGTAGCGCGACAGAGAAAAACAGGGAAAGAGAGATTTTAACCCACTTCATCGGGGAAACAGTGTTAAAATTATTTACATATTTTCATGGTTCTGGTGTTATTTACATATTCACAGTGTTAAGCCCCCCAGCCCACTTCCCCACCAATAACCACAACTTTTTTTTCCTCACTTTCTCACTCGGCATTAGGTTTTACACTCGCTGCTCAGTGATTTCAGTTTTCATATCAGCACTGGGTGTGATGTGTGTTCCTGTGGTGCCAACCTTTGTAAGTTCTGACACTGCTCTGGGGGTCAGTAAGGCATGTTGCCGGCTCAGGCTCCCTGGTGTTTTCCTACTGGCTGTCCCAGCACAGCTGTACTCCCCGGCCTAGTCACCACTCCTTTGCTGCACAGCTATCATGCAGACAGCTCAGCCTTTTAAAAGCCCGACATCCGCACACCTTTTAGCATAACTAAAAGGGAGAGCCCCCTGGGATGTAAAGCAACCAATCACTCCACAGTCAACAAACCTGAGTGATCAATTAGAGTGGGGAAGCATCTAAACATACCAGTTCACCATAATACTCTACCTCCATGCGTCCCCCAAATCTGCTCCTTTACCTGAGGCAAATCTATTTGCAAAAATGCTTGTATAAGTTTTTAGCCTAATCTTCAAGGGGAGTAAAGTTTTCTAAATTCCAATCTGATATGATTAGTTTACCATCTGCAGCAATTAAATTGTCTGGTTTCAAAGCATGGATATTTCTGTAGTGATCTTATTCACTTTCATTTTGTTCATTTTGCTACGGTATTAAATGAAAATCTTATCCTTTACCTATATAGAATTATATTTATTATTTTCTATAAGAGTGGAGAGATGCGCTGATCTAAATTGTACATCGTACATTTTTGACCAACAATTAGGGCTGTAAAAGATCTGGGAGACTGGAGTGAATTTCCTGCTCAGGCAACCACTGGCTCAGTCACCAACATCAATACCTACACAAACTTTGTTCTGGATTATATTAATGTGTGTGTGGATCGGGTGACCACACAAAATTAGCATTCCCTAATCAGAAGCCCTGGATGAGGTCGGAGGTCCGCCTCCTGCTCAAAGCACACAATACAGCCTTCAGGTCTGGAGATCGGGAGGCTTACAGCATCACCATCTGAGTCAATCTGAGGAGGGAAATCTGTAAAGCCAAACATGAACACAAATAGTGGATTAACTCCAGTGGATCCAGGCCATTGCTGACTTGAAAGTAGTACCCTCTATATAGGTAGATGCCAATGTGGGGACAGTCAGAAAATCTGGAGTGGAGCCTGGAGCGGCGTGCGACCAGGACACGATACACACACGAGAGCGCAACGAAACATTCATACAAAACATAATATTTTTTGCATTTTCATCCATTTGTTTTACTCAGTAGCGCATATGATTTAAAATGTAGTAAATTACAATACTTCAAACAAAACATACTTAAGTAAAAGTAAAATTACACATTTTAAAAACTACTTTTAAAGTATAAGTACACACACAAAGACACACAAAACTACTCAATTGCAGTAACGCGAGTAAATGTAATTCGTTACTTTCCACGTCTGGTGACTGTAAAATAAAGACTGTGATAAGAAGTATTCATTTATTTTTCCTTTCATAGTAGTTAAAATACAGCAGTAATCTACTATTAAGCGGCCACCAAAACATTTAGATCTCCTCACAACCCCCAGTCTATCTTTTGCCACTTTAATTTAATTTAATGTAATTTTATTTTATTTTATACACTGTTGAGGTCATTGGTGACCACCCAGGCACTGTTAAAGAACTCTTTATATTAATGAGTGTTACCATTTTGACAATATCTGCCATTATGGTTAAGATTCATACTACATGTCTACATGAAGCATGTCTTCCTGAAATGCTAACAAATCATTTCTTATCTTTTCATTATCTGTATGATTAGGTAACTATATAAATGTTTGAATAAACAGGTCAGTAATGAGGTTCAGGTCACACTATTCCATTTATGAGGTTCAGGTCAAACTATTCTACTATTCTTTTTGTAATATGCATTCTTAATTTAGCAGATTATCAATATGGTATTTAACTGTGTACTCAGCATGCATTACTTTGCTGTATAATAAAATAGTCATTAACAATCATTTAAAATGTTGAAAAATGTTGAGTTTATGATTATTTTATTTATAAAGGAATGTTAATTTATTAATTATGTATATGAGAAATTAGTATTTGCCTCATATACATATTTAAAGTAATCAAAATACTCACTTTTCTATAAAAAAAATGTAAATAAATAAGGTGATTAAAGTGATGAATTACTTTTATAGTGATAAAAAGATTAAATAAAACATGCATTCATTGGAACTGAGTATTAATTATGTTACTTGGATTTAATTATTATTTATATATAATAATATTTAACAAAAGAGAAGTTAAAAAAACTTTCTCTCTTTTTTTTTTATTGAACTTTACTTTGGACATTGGCTGTGCCTTAAAATGATAGAAGGGTAAGTTACCCTGACCTAGAATGATTACTTTGTTTAAGCTATCGAATCAGAAATGTTATACAGTACATTAAATCTAGTTAATTATCTACTTAATACTTAATCAGCACATTTCATACAATAAAAAGGCAGGGTTTTGGTGGATTCATTACAAACCACCAGCCATGAGAGCTGTAGTGCTTGCCTTGACTCTGGCCCTTGTGGGTAAGTCATTATTTTAAATATTTCAATTTCATAATAAAAATAAATGTAAAAACTAACTGCAGTATTAATCAATGCAGAATAAGTCATTGTAGAAAAGAAATTAAGAGTAAAATGTCTTTTTCCCTGTTTTCATTTAGCAAGTCACCAGACTAATCTTGGTAAGTGGTGTTTTTTCAAGAATGCATTGAAATATTAGGAAAATATTTGCCAATTTTTAAGAAAAATTTACTGTAACATTTAATCAGATCCCGAGTTTGCTGCGGGTAAGACCTTTGTATACAAGTATGAGGGTTTTCTTTTGAGCGGACTGCCTCAAGAAGGTCTGGTCAAAGCTGGTGTCAAGGTCAGCAGCAAGGTTCTCATCAGTTCTGTAGCCCAGAATACCTTCCTCCTAAAGGTAAACTTATTTTTTCTTACATGGATGATGTTACTATAGTAGTCAAACACAATTTGTAAATCAAAGTAAATGTTGCAATTTTGTCATTCCTACCCACAGCTCCAGGATCCTCAACTCTTTGAGTACACTGGCATCTGGCCCAAGGATACTTTTACTCCTGCTGCAAAGCTCACCTCAGCACTGAATGCTCAACTTGTAACACCTATCAAATTTGAGTATGCTAATGGTGTTGTTGGTAAGATATTTGCCCCTGCTAGAGTCTCTGCTACTGTCCTCAATCTGCACAGAGGTATCCTCAACATCCTTCAGCTCAACCTCAAGAACACACAGAATGTATATGAGCTGCACGAGGTAAGAACCTAATGATGAGTGATATTTACTACCAGTGGTATTAAAATTGTATTTTGACTTTATATCTTAGCTAAACCTATTTAATTCTCAAAGGCTGGACCTCAAGGAGTCTGCAAGACCCACTACATGATCAGTGAGGATGAAAAGACCCATCAGATTGTTGTGAGGAAGTCCAAAGACCTGAACAATTGCCATGAAAGAGTCATTAAGGATATTGGGTTATCTTACACGGAAACATGTGCTGAGTGCCAGCAGGTAATTTCTGAAGCTGTCAATGTCTTCTGTCTTTGCAAGTGCATGCTCTAAAGCAAGAATCACACTTAATCAATGATTTATTTTCTCACCACAGAGGCTTAGGAGTCTGACTGGTACGGCAACATTCAGCTACATCATGAAGCCCACTGAAAAAGGTGCCCTGGTTTCTGAGGCCGTAGTTGAGGAGGTCCATCAGTTCTCACTGTTCAATACAGAAACTGGAGCAGCTCAAATGAAAGCCAAGTATGATCTACTCCCTTATATTTCTGCCATATCACAATGGTCGCTGATTGCATTTCAAAAGAAATGTTTTAATATAGAAATTTAAATAAAATGTTTTCTTTTTCATTATTAATTTTAGGCAAATGTTGAATTTACTGGAAGTGCAGAATGCCCCAACTGCTGCCGCAGCAGGTGAATACGCTGCCCGTGGATCCCTGCAGTATGAATTTGCTACGGAGATTCTTCAAACTCCAATTCAACTTCTGAAGATCAATAATGCACAGGCACAAGTATTATTATCATGACATTTTAACACATTCTTTCATTTTTATGTATCTATTTGGAGAAAATATTGACATTACTTGACCAAATTTGTTTCATTATCAAGATATCAATCACTTTTTTATTTCATCACAGATTACAGAGGTCTTGCAGCATCTGGTTGAAAATAATGCGGCCACCGTTCATAAGGATGCTCCACTGAAATTTGTCCAGCTTGTGCAGCTCATGCGTGTAGCTACCAGGGAAAATATTGAAGCCATCTGGGGTCAATACAAGAACAAACCTACTCATAGGTGAAGTATATTTAAAATTATTATGAATAATATAATTTAATATAATCATTGAAGTTTAGTTTATGTGTGTTTTTTTTTTTTTTTCTGTCTTTATTGTGGCAGACGATGGATTTTGGATGCACTTCCAGTTGTGGGTACAACAGCAGCTCTGAGATTCATCAAGGAGAAGTTTCATGCTAATGAGCTTACTGTCCCTGAACTCACTCAAGCCCTTTTGGTTGCTTTGCACATGGTCACTGCTAATCAAGATTCCATCCAACTCACTTCTGTTAGTAAAAATCTTTCATTTACTGTATGTAGAGTTGAGTAGAAACTTGTATGATTATAATAAAATATTTCAACCTTTTCCTCTGTCAAATAGAATCTGGCTTTGGACCCCAAAGTCAAGAATATTCCAGTGCTGCGTGATATGATCATGCTTGGGTATGGATCCATGGTTGCCAGATACTGTGATGAAGAGCCTGCATGTTCTCCTGATCTCTTGAGAGTAAGGCTTCTGTTTATCCTTTTAAATTCATCTATGTGTATTTTTCTTTTCTTGCTGGTGATTAAAAATTCTTGGTTTCATTTGAACAAGTATAAATAAGTGTACAAATGCTGGAAATTTGCTCATATTACTGGTGTATATAATGAGTTAGTAAAAAAAATATTATTATTGCCTTAATTCTTGCCTTAAACTGTCATTATTAGCCTATCCATGAGAATGCGGCTCAAGCTATTTCCAAGACTGATGCTCCGGAAATCACACTGGCTCTTAAGGCTCTGGGCAATGCTGGCCACCCTGCCAGCCTTAAAACCATCATGAAACTCCTGCCTGGATTTGGAAGTGCTGCTGCAAACATTCCCATGAATGTACAGATTGATGCCATCTTGGCTCTTAGGAATATTGCCAAGAAGGAACCAAAATTGGTTAGTACAGGCGATGACTTATAGCTTTCTACAGGATCCTATTCCAGGAGATTAATCATTCGATTTCTTTTTTCAGGTTCAGCCAGTAGCATTGCAACTTTTCATGGACAAGTCACTTCATCCTGAACTGCGCATGGTGTCCTGTATCGTGCTGTTTGAGACCAAGCCATCAGTAGCCCTTATGGCCACTCTTGCAGGGGCTTTGGAGAGGGAGACCAACATGCATGTTGTCAGTTTTGCTTATTCTCACATCAAGTCTCTGACCAGAAGCATGGCCCCTGATTATATGCATGTGTAAGAAAATATTTATATTGTTGATGTGCGAGAACACATTTTTTTTATAGCACTGTTACTTCACAACTATAGACCTAGAACGCAAGTGATCATGTTTCTGTTATTGCAGGGCTGCTGCAGCAAATGTTGCCATTAGAATGCTGAGCCCCAAACTGGACAGACTGAGCTATTATTTTAGCAGAGCCACCCATTTTGACATCTACATCTGTATGTTTCAATATGTTGTATGATTACATTTGTTCATTTAAGGAGAAAAAGTTAGTTTTGTCACTATAATAGTTTGTATGTTTTTTAAACAGCTCCTCTTATGGTTGGTGCTGCTGGTAGTGCTTACTGGATCAATGATGCTTCCACCATCTTGCCCAGAGCTATAGTGACTAAAGCAAGAGCCTACCTGGCTGGAGCTGCTGCTGATGTTATTGAGGTAGAAATATCCTCTTCAAGTGTGGTGTTGAATTCATTAGTTAATAGAATGCTAATCAAAAAGCTAATAATTTTCTTTTTTTGGCACTGCTTTTTGTTCATTTCTTTCAACCAGGTTGGCTTGAGAACTGAAGGACTCCAGGAAGCTCTGCTGAAAACCTCTGCTGCAGATCAAAATGCTGATCGGGCCACTAAAATTCAGAGTACCATTAAGGCTGTAAGCTACGTTTATCAGGGCATTTATTTTAAACTTTCAATATTAGGCTTGATATATACATAATGTGTAATATATGCCCTTCTTCTGTTTGTACCACAAGCTGATGGACTGGAGGTCTTTGTCAACCAAACAACCACTGGCTTCCATCTATGTCAGAGTTTTCGGACAGGAAATTGCTTATGCCAACTTTGACAAAAACTTCATGGACAAAATCATTAACCAAGCAGCACAAGTATTTTTCAATTATCCATTTACTTCAAACAACTATCCTAGTTTTTAAACTTTAAATACTAATATGCGTCATCAATACTTCATTCAAATAAATATTTAAATAATATATGTTTTTGATTTACCTTCAACAACAGGCAATAGTTAGAAACAAAAAAGTAGAAACTTAAAAAAAAAAAACTAAACATAGCAAAACTATTCACTGAACAAAAGTCCACTTTCATTTAATAATCATGTCATCTTTAGATTGCTACTGGACGTCAAGCTCGTGAACTGATGAAGGAGACTGTTAAAGCATTGCAGAAAGGCATTGCCTACCAGTATGCTAAGCCCCTCATGGCAGCTGAGATGCGTCGCATTGTGCCCAGTTCTCTCGGTGTGCCAGTAGAGTTTTCTCATTACACTGCTGCTGTTGCTGCTGCCTCTCTAAATGGTATGGTTTTATTCATAATAGTAACATACTTGGGCTAAGCATACAAATCAAATCATATGTCTGAGAAATATTATTTCTGTCATTATTTTAGTTCAGGCAAAGATAACACCTTCTTTACCTGAGAATCCAGAGACTCTCACTCTTGATCAGTTGATGAAGACTGATATACAGTTGCAAGCTGAAGCCAGGCCAAGGTATACCTTCAAAAAGCTACTGTGTACCAGCCTGAAGTGAATGGTCTTACGGTATGTGTTAGGGAAAATACACAGACCTTTTTATCTTCTTCTGCTTTCAGCATTGCTCTCCAGACATTTACTGTGATGGGAGTGAACACTGCCTTGATTCAGGCTGCTGTTATGGCCAGAGGAAAGTTACACACTGTTGTACCAGGAAAACTTTCTATAAGAGCTGACCTTCAAAAAGGCAATGTAAAGCTGGAGGTTCTACCTGCTGCTGCTGTTCCAGATCATATTGTTGATGTCAGGTAAGATAAAGACGAGACAATATTTTTACCTGTTAATACCTGAGAAAGCTGATAAATTGACCAAAAAGCAAAAAAGACTTGTTAAATTCACTCAGTGTGGTTTCCTCAGCTTTGAGACTGTTGCCGTGTCCAGAAACATTGAGGACCTTTCCAATGAGAAAGTAGTATCTCTGGCACCTCCAGTGCCCGCTGATGCTGCACAGAAGTACAAATATGCTTCAGTTCACAAGTCCTTGTGTAGTGTTTTTCCGTATGTTAACATCAAAGGATGTATCGAGGTTAACTCCCAGAATGCTGGATATATGGGGTCAAATCCTCTGTACAATATTGTTGGGCAACATTCAGCTCGAATTACAGTGGCAAGAGGTAATTATAGAATTTAAAGATTCGATAACAGCCAAGTTCAAATAAGATTTGACATGTAATGTGTTTTAAAATGAAATAGCAACATAAATCAAATACTGTTGTGTGTGCCTCAGGTGCTGGTCCTGCACTAGAAAGACTGGAGTTTGAGGTACAAGTTGGACCTAACACAGCTGAAAAGATGGTGAAAGAAATCAGTGATGGTAATGATGATAACCCTGAAGAAAGCAGCATCCTTTTGAAACTGAGAAAAATTCTAGAGGGTGGACTGAGGCATACAAACTCTAGCTCTAGCAGCTCCTCATCCTCTGTAAGCAACAGCAAGAGTGGTAGCAGCAGCAGCAAGAGTGGCAGCAACAGCACGAGTTCCAGCAGCAGTAAAAGTGGCAGCAGCAGCAGAAGTGGCAGCAGCAGCAGAAGTGGCAGCAGCAGCAGAAGTCGCAACAGCTCTTCCAGGCAGAGTTCATCCAGGGTAAGACTGCATTATATCACTTCTGTTACATAGGGCAACTGATACCTGATTCAAGTTGTAATGCATTGTATTCAGTGGACTGAAACGTTATATTCATCTGTAATGGCTGCAGCCTTGCTATGCAATGGCCAAATGTTTAATATTAATCACAACAATGAAAACAAGAAAATACTAAGCAACAATAATAAGAATAAGAATACAATTAGGATTTTTTTTGCTAGTCCTGTGCTTAGCTCAGTTTCTCTTTTAAATGCAAGAAGTATATTTACTTGTATTTCACAATTCATATATTGTTTGTCAGTTAATTTTCTCATTCATTTAATTTTCTTATTCTTTCTAGAATATTAACTTGCATGAACAGTTCATGGAGTTCAATAAGGATCAGGTAATTCCTAAAGAATGTCTTTAATTATTTATTATAATTTTTGTAAAGAAATATTTATGTTTCTTTATTTCTTTTAATACTTGACCTCACAGGGTATGTCAAATGCCAGAGGTTCAGGTAGCATGGAGGCCATATGGAGACAGGTAAAATGACATGAGATAGACATTTGAATAGACACCCAAAAATTGGTGTTGCTGTGAAAAAACGGCCGTGTTTATAATTTCAGGCTAACCTACTTGGAGACAAAGTTCCACCTGCGTTTGCCATCATTGCCCGTGCCGTTAGAGCCGACCGCAAACTGGGATTCCAGATTGCTGCTTACTTGGACAAGTCTACTCCAAGAGTACAGGTTGTGTTTGCCTCTATTTCTGCGAATGACAAATGGAAGATATGTGCTGATGCTGTACTTCCAAGCAAGCATAAAGTCGCTGTAAGTTGCTACAGAAACATCATGTCAAACTTTTCCCTATAATCAAATGTTTGTACTGAGCATGGACTCTTCTTTTAGGCCAGGTTTGCTATTGGAGGGCAGTGCCAGGACTATTCTGTAACTGTTAAGGCTGAAACTGGCCTGCATGAGTCACATCCTTCGGCTCGTTTCGAAATTGAGTGGAGCAGAGTACCAGGAATCCTAACCATTGCTTTGCCTTCTTTTAAGAGGTACTGTGTCAAAAATAAAATAAAAGTGGCAAGTCTAGTGCATTCTGTCAAAAGTAATTTTACAAACAAACTCTCTCTCACTCTGTTTTTCTCTATTTCATTCAAAAGGGTATGGGAGTACATCTCAATAGTAGCTCCCCTGGCTGGAGTGGATGCTGATAGAACCAAGAATAATGAGAGAGAGATCAGTCTTATTGTTGCACTACCTACTCAAAAGTCTCTCAACATTCTTCTACGGATTCCAGAGGTGAGAAGGATTATTAAGTCTTTGAATTGATTAATACATGTACATAAATTTTCAACTTTTGAATGTGGTATGTCCTTTCAGATGACACTGTCAAAGCGAAATCTGTGTCTTTCTGATGCCCTGCCCATTGAACAGGATGGAACCATTCCAGCTCTCAAGAATGTGGACATTCGGGCCATTGTTCAGAACTGGCTAAATGACATCCAAAAAAATTGACATACTTAAAACACACATATTCAAACATGTAACTTAATTACAATGAAATAAAGAGCATCCAAAAAGCAACATTTATTTTCAGTTTTGTACATTTAGTAACTTATAAATTGTTTAATTGTTGAAGGTGTTTTCATTAAATAAAATAAAGATAGGTGGATAGGTAGGTTTTTTTTTTTTTTTTTAGACCTATGAAAAATAATTAACTCAGTAATTGCAACTGTCCCCTGGGCTCCTTAAATATCAAACAAGAATTTTATTATTTTTTTAAAGGTATGCTCATCTATTTAAAAGCAAAAAATCAACAATTTTTTTTAAATCCTAGAAAATCAGATTTTTCTTCAAGCAGTCAAATATTTTTTTTGCTCTGATATCCATTTTTTTCATTTGTTCAATTTGATTTACGGTTGCCTAAGCTCAAATATCTTCGACTGGGCTCGGTTTGGAAAGCGCCACAGCAGTAAATGCATGCAAGAGAAGACAAAAATATAGTTCCAAAAGCGATTTACAGATTGATGAGTAAAACAGGAAAATTATTTTTTTATTAAAATTCTTAAAATCATATTTGCCCTGAGATCATATTTCCCACAAGCAAAAATTAAAGGAAGCTAAAACATTCTCACTGTATTGTACATGGACAAGTGAGGAATGATGAGAATCAGCTTATTAGTGAAGGATTCACCTTCATATTTGAGTTCTATGTCAGGAAATCTATTTTAAAGATTGAAACAATTAAATAATACATTTTTGGTTTAATGCTTTAAAGCATCTCTTTATTCATATTTTAATTGTAAATGAGTATAAATGTAAATTATTATAAAAAGGTTTAGCCCGTTTATTCATAGATACTGTTATGGGATACTCATGGATGCGTTTTGTGTGCTGGTTTTGTTATTTCTTTAAAAACATCTAAAAGTTAAATTGCCTTGGATCTGTACAACCAAACAATGCACAGCAAAACCACTAGTTAGCTTTAATCTTGATAACGTCTGGTTTCATTCAATATACAGTTAACCCTTGGATTGCGACCATAATTCATTACAGAAGCATGCTTGTAATCCAAAGCATTTGTATATCACAGTGAATTTCCTCTTAAGAAACAAACTCAGATTATTCATTATTAATCCATTAATAATATAAAAAAAAATACAAAATATAAAGTAAAAATAAAACAAAATATAGTCACAAGCAACAATGACCCCTCGCCATTGCCACCCTGTGCCATCAACCACCCCCCCCCCCACCCCACCCCCCACCCCCGAACGTGTCTCTGAACGTGATGTCACTCAATATGATGTCCCACAGAAAGTTATTAACCACTTGTCGACACAGGTTTGAGGCATTGTCACAGCTGACCCGTTTAAAATATCAAAAAAACCCTCAATTCTTTAGACCACATAGGCCCGGTTTGGTGACGATCTTATAAATTCCCTAGGAGAAGTATATTAAATTCCTTTGGGTTAGTTTTTGCAAAGGACACAAAATGACTTCCTGTTGAGTTGAGCACATGGCATGCAATGTGAAAGTTGTTCAGTTCAATGAGCTCTAAATGTGTACCGGGTTCCGCGTGCATACATGTATGAGCCATGCAGCAAAATCCTGAGCCACGCCCAGACTCTCAGGCATCCTAATGGCAGATTCCAACCTGTCTTGCAATTTTTATGAGTTTTTGTGCATGCCCAAAATGGTGGGAAAAAAATCCTTGGGAAAACAGGAGGCTCCTGTACAGGAGTGGGTGTACAGTCATGGCCAAAAGTTTTGAGAATTACATAAATATTGGAAATTGCTGCTTAAGTTTTTATAATAGCAATTTGCATATACTCCAGAATGTTATGAAGAGTATACAATTCATCTGATCAGTCCTTCTTTGCCATGAAAATTAACTTAATCCCGAAAAAAAAAAACTTTCCACTGCATTTCATTGCTGTCATTAAAGGACCTGCTGAGATCATTTCAGTAATCGTCTTGTTAACTCAGGTGAGAATGTTGACACACACAAGGCTGGAGATCATTATGTCAGGCTGATTGGGTTAGAATGGCAGACTTGACATGTTAAAAGGAGGGTGATGCTTGAAATCATTGTTCCCTTTCAAAAGCTACACTCGATGCTGCGTGAAAACGCTATGGGAACATCTCTTTGTTGCCCGGTTGTGAAGCCTGTGCATGCCAAAACCGCCGAATACCTTCGGCTTATAACCTGTGCCAGGCATGACGTCACCGAATAAGGTGCACCTGCAGGTTATAAATAGGAGTGAACCGGAAACATCCTCAGATCTTTTTGTCTTCAGGACCGCTTTGTGTTTGCGTGTGCATGTGCAAGCCGTAACTAAAGCGAAAATAAAAGGAAAATAACAGCATTAACTCACCGATATGGCAGAGTTGCTTAAGAGATGCGTGCCTCCGTGCGATAGATCTCTTTCGGAGGGCGATCTTCACGAGTTTTGTTTCGAGTGCTTGGGGGAAGAACACACTCGCCTCGGGCTTCAGGGAGACTGTGAGTACTGTGATCTTCTCCCTATTAAGGTGCTTCGCGCGCGGCTCGCTTCCTTTAAAGAGAAACCGCGAGCCGCGGCACATTCCTGGGGCTCGCGTGCTGATCTGGCAGACGCGCACGAGACGGAATTTCCCCTTTCTCTCGCGCTCTCTCCGGATCAGGAAGTTTTAGCTTCCGCTTCGCAAGCACGCTCCGGCGCTTCTTGTGACGGAGCGGAAGAATCCTCCTCTCTCGCTTCCATGGAAGTAGCCTCCTTACAACGCTCCTCCAGTGCTGACAGAGCTTATGAGGAATTATTAGAGGTTATAACGCGTGCGGTAGAGCCATTGCATATCGACTGCCGCAGCAGCGAGATTCCCCCAAGCGTTCGAGATTGAACGACAGGTTTCTGTCGGATGGCCGGGGGGAGGAGCCTCAACGTCTCTCTCTCCCCTTCTTTGGTGACCTCCATGATGAATTAACTCTTTCATGGAGCAAGCCGTATTCATTGCGTGTTTTTGTGCTTTCGACTTATTCGGATATCATTGATGCAAAAGCACGCGGTTATATGATGATGCCCCAGATAGAAGAGACGCTTGCGGGCTATCTCTCTCCTGGAACATCATCCTCCCTGAAAAAGCCTACTCTCCCCTCCAAGCTGTGCAGATTGACATCTGCTTTGGTGGGTAAAGCTTTTCAGGCAGCAGGACAGGCTGGTGGCATATACAAAATGAATGGATGCAGCTCTGGCTCCTTTATGACTCCAGGGCATCCGTATTTTGGATTACATAAACGACAGGCTGATTCTGGGCCAGTCTCAGGAGCTAGCGCTTCGACATCGGGATGTCGTCCTAGCCCATCTTCATTCTTTAGGATTGAGACTCAACGCCACAAAAAGCGTTCTCCTTCCTGTTCAGAGGACAACATATTGGGTGTCACATGGGATTCGGTCACAATGCGGGCACAGTTGTCTCCTGCTCGTGTCGAATCCATTCTCAACACCCTGAAGGAAATCAAGCTAGGCCAGAAGGTCACTGTTCATCACTTTCAGAAATCTTTAGGCCTCATGGCAGCTGCGTCCACGGTGATACCTTTGGGCCTTCTGCACATGAGAGCGTTTCAACTGTGGCTAAGAGCCAGGGGGTTTCATTCAAGGGCCAACCCCCAGAGGCTAATAAGGGTTACGCGCCGGGGGCTTCGTACCCTTTCTATGTGGTTCAGACCCCGGTTTCTGACTTTGGGTCCCACTCTAGGTCCGTCTTGTCGTCGCAAGATGCTAACAACAGACGCTTCCCTCACGGGCTGGGGTGCGGTCTTGGATGGCCGTCCAGCACAAGGGAGCTGGAGAGGTCATCTGCTCGCGTGGCACATCAATTGCCTCGAAATGATGGCTCTGTTTCTGGCCCTGAAACACTTCCTCCAGCAGTTGAGAGGCTACCATGTCCTAGTGCGGGTGGACAGCACTGCGGTAGTCTCGTACATAAATCGCCAGGGTGGACTGTGCTCGCGCCGCTTGAACAAGCTAGCGCACCAGGTTCTGCTTTGGGCACAGGACAAGTTCCTGTCCCTCAGGGCGATTTACATTTCAGGGCATATGAATGTAGGAGCACACTTGCTATCCAGACAAGCTGTAAAACATGGGGAATGGAAACTCCACCCCGAAGTAGGAAGTCAATCCAGCTCCCCTGGGTCTGGACGCAAAGGCCCACATGTGGCCCAGATTACGCCTTTATGCGTTTCCACCTATAGTTCTGCTCCCAGGAGTCCTGGCGAGGGTCCGTCAACAGGGCTTGCACCTCTTATTGATAGCGCCCCATTGGCCGACCAGAGTGTGGTTCTCGGATCTAATATCTCTCCTCGACGGCTCACCCTGGGTGATTCCAGTGAGGAGGGATTGTCTGTCTCAGGCGCAGGGGACAATACTTCATCCCCGGCCCGAGCTCTAGAACCTTCACGTTTGGCCCCTGAACGGGACCAACTAAGACATGCTGGGCTTTCAGCCAGCGTAATTGAAACCATTTTAAGTGCCAGGGCTCCCTCCACTAGAAGAACTTATGCCCTCAAATGGAGTGTATTTGAAAATTGGTGCATGGCAAGACATGTAGACCCAGTTCACTCCCAGATTGTTTCAGTGCTGGAGTTTCTGCAAGAAATGTTGTCCTCGGGCTTATGCCCTAGTACGCTCAGAACGTACGTAGCCGCTATTTCGGCTTGTCACGCTCTGAATGATGGGGTTTCTGTGGGCAAGCACCATTTAGTTGCCCGTTTTATTCGTGGAGCTAAACGGTTGAAGCCGCCCACTAGAGCGACGGTCCCTTCATGGGACTTAACTATCGTACTCGAAGGCCTGGCCGGCACCCCTTTCGAACCACTAGAGTCAGCGCCTGTCAGGCTTCCGTCTCTTAAGATGGTTTTTCTTATGGCTATTACTTCTAAAGCTATTCGGCATCCTCACCCGAACTATCTTCCCAAGGTTCCATTCTCGACCATGCACCCAGTTGTTCTCGAGGCCTTCTGTCCTCCGCCTTCACAGCTCCGGAGCAGGAAAGACTTCACTTACTGTGTCCAGTACGTGCTCTTCGGATCTACGTCCACCGCACTAGCCAGTGGCGTAAGTCAGAGCAGTTCTTTATTTGCCATGGGGGTCTGCCACTAGACCGACTCTGTCACACTGGGTGAGAGATGCCATTGCCCTAGCCTATGAGGCGCGTGGTCACACTTTGCCTCTGGGAATCAGGGCTCACTCAACCAGGGGGATTGCCTCATCGATTGCCTTGGCAAGAGGCGTTCCCCTGCAGCAGGTGTGTGATGCAGCGGGCTGGTCCTCTCCACACACGTTTGTTAGATTTTATAGTCTGGATGTCAATGCTACTCCGAGTTCGTGGATCCTTGAGTCAGCATCCCAGAGCTAGGTCTGAGACCTCCTCGGCTTGTGCGCACACGCTACACAACCTGGGGGTTCCAGACACTTGCAGTGCGGCGGCGTTGGTATTCTCGTTCCCATAGCGTTTTCACGCAGCATCGAGTGTAGCTTTTGAAAGGGAACGTCTCGGGTTACTTGGCTGTAACCCTGTTCCCTGATAAAGCGGGAACGAGATGCTGCGTTCCGATGCCGCACTGCTGGCGTGCCTGGACGTCCTTCAGACAAAATTGACCTGAGGATGTTTCCGGTTCACTCCTATTTATAACCTGCAGGTGCACCTTATTCGGTGACGTCATGCCTGGCAGAGGTTATAAGCCGAAGGTATTCGGCGGTTTTGGCATGCACAGGCTTCACAACCGGGCAACAAAGAGATGGTCCCATAGCGTTTTCCATAGCGTTTTCACGCAGCATCTCGTTCCCGCTTTATCAGGGAACAGGGTTACAGCCAAGTAACCCGAGACGTTCTTTCATTGTTAACCATGGTGACCTGCAAAGAAACGCGTGCAGCCATCATTGCGTTGCATAAAAATGGCTTCACAGGCAAGGATATTGTGGCTACTAAGATCAACAATTGCACCTAATGCACCTAAATCAACAATGCACCTAAATCAACAATTTATAGGATCATCAAGAACTTCAAGGAAAGAGGTTAAATTCTTGTTAAGAAGGCTTCAGGGCGTCAAAGAAAGTCCAGCAAACGCCAGGATCGTCTCCTAAAGAGGTTTCAGCTGTGGAATCGGAGTGCCACCAGTGCAGAGCTTGCTCAGGAATGGCAGCAGACAGGTGTGAGTGCATCTGCACGCACAGTGAGGCGAAGACGTCTGGAAGATGGCCTGGTGTCAAGAAGGGCAGCAAAGAAGCCACTTCTCTCCAAAAAAAAAAACCATCAGGGACAGATTGATCTTCTGAAAAAAGTATGGCGAATGGAATGGACTGCTGAGGACTGGGGCAAAGTCATATTCTCGGATGAAGCCTCTTTCCGATTGTTTGGGGCATCTGGAAAAAGGCTTGTCCGGAGAAGTAAAGGTGAGCGCGACCATCAGTCCTGTGTCATGCCAACAGTAAAGCATCCTGAGACCATTCATGTGTGGGGTTGCTTCTCATCCAAGGGAGTGGGCTCACTCACAATTTTGCCCAAAAACACAGCCATGAATAAAGAATGGAACCAAAACACCCTCCAACAGCAACTTCTTCCAACAATTCAACAACAGTTTGGTAAAGAACAATGCATTTTCCAGCACGATGGAGCACCGTGCCATAAGGCAAAAGTGATAACTAAGTGGCTCGGGGACCAAAACGTTGAAATTTTGGGTCTATGGCCTGGAAACTCCCCAGATCTTAATCCCATTGAGAACTTGTGGTCAATCCTCAAGAGGCAGATCCTCATCTCACTGGATCTATTTATTTTGCGTGACCTTAACAAGGAAACTCTCTAATGAGACTTGCTTTTGCCTCCTGTTGAGGATTTCTCAGAAATGTGAAATTGCATTGTAGTTGAACTGATTGATCTCCTGCAATGCTACAGGCCTTTTACCTTTTTTTCTTCACGGGGGCTGTTGTTGCAGTACAGACACTAAAGAACAGTCACTACACTTCGACACAAAAGACAAAAATGTACAAAATCCTTTACACACACTCATTGTCACAATGTTATAGTAAACAGTACATGCACACACAGATGTCGAATATATGAGTGACACACACGCATTGAGACTGAGCATGGGAGACGATTACCCACAATCCCGCAGCATGCGAGAGATAGAGAAGAACCATTGGCTCAGTTGTGATCAAGTGACGCTTGGCAGACATATGCACGTGGACAAAATTGTTGGTACCCTTCGGTGAATGAAAGAAAAACTCACAATGGTCACATAAATAACTTTAATCTGACAAAAGTAATAATTTAAAAAAATTCTATGAATGTTAACCAGTGAAAGTCAGACATTGCTTTTCAACCATGCTTCAACAGAATTATTTTAAAAAATAAACTCATGGAACAGGCCTGGACAAAAATGATGGTACCCTTAGAAAATACTGAAAATAATGTGACCAAAGGGACATGTTAATTCAAGGTGTGTCCACTAATTAGCATCACAGGTGTCTACAATCTTGTAATCAGTCAGTGGGCCTATATATAGGGCTCCAGGTAGTCACTGTGTGGTTTGGTGACATGGTATGTACCTCACTCAACATGGACCAGAGGAAGCGAAGGAAAGAGTTGTCTCAGGAGATTCGAAAGAAAATTATAGACAAGCATGTTAAAGGTAAAGGCTATAAGACCATTTCCAAGCAGCTAGATGTTCCTGTGACTACAGTTGCACATATTATTCAGAAATGTAAGATCCATGGGACTGTAGCCAACCTCCCTGGACGTGGCCGCAGGAGGAATTGATGACAAATCAAAGAGACGGATAATCCGAATGGTAACAAAAGAACCCAGAAAGACTTCTAAAGAGATCCAAGGTGAACTTCATGCTCAAGGAACATCAGTGTCAGATCGCACCATCCATCGTTGTTTGAGCCAAAGTGGACTACATGGGAGACGACCAAGGAGGACACCATTGTTGAAAACAAATCATAAAAAAGCCAGACTGGAATATGCCAAGCTACATGTTGACAAGCCACAAAGCTTCTGGGAGAGTGTCCTATGGACAGATGAGACAAAAATTTAACTTTTTGCCAAGGCAAATTTTGCTAATTATACTTGAAGCATATCAAGAAAAGAACACTGTCCCTACTGTGAAAGATGGAGGAGGCTCTGTTATGTTCTGGGGCTGCTTTGCTGCATCTGGCACAGGGTGTCTTGAATCTGTGCAGGGTACAATGAAATCTCAAGACTATCAAGGGATTCTAGAGAGAAATGTGCTGGCCAGTGTCAGAAAGCTGGGTCTCAGTCGCAGGTCATGGGTCTTGCAACAGGACAATGACCCAAAACACACAGCTAAAAACACCCAAGAATGGCTAAGAGGAAAACATTGGACTATTCTAAAGTGGCCTTCTATGAGCCCTGACCTCAATCCTATTGAGCATCTTTGGAAGGAGCTGAAACATGCTGTCTGGAAAAGGCACCCTTCAAACCGGAAACAACTGGAGCAGCTTGCTCATGAGGAGTGGGCCAAAATACCTGCAGAGAGGTGCAGAAGTCTCATTGACAGTTACAGGAATCGTTTGATTGCAGTGATTGCCTCAAAAGGTTGTGCAACAAACTATTAAGTTAGGGGTACCATCATTTTTGTCCAGGCCTGTTCCATGAGTTAATTTTTTTAAATAATTCTGTTGAAGCATGGTTGAAAAGCAATGTCTGACTTTCATTGGTTAACATTCATAGAATTCTTATTTATTATTAATTTTGTCAGATTAAAGTTATTTCTGTGACCATTGTGAGTTTTTCTTTCATTGACCGAAGGGTACCAACAATTTTGTCCACGTGTGTATATACTACAGTACTTGTATATCAAGACCTCACTCGTTTATTAAGTTAAAATGTACTTAAAAGTTTTGCTCATCTTTCAAAACACTCACAGACCAAATTACGCGCAATCTAAGGTTCCACTGTATTCAAATTTTATTTTAATATATGCAGACTTTCAGCATGGCATTATGAAATATTTACTATGATATTGCAGATAAATAATAGGTAAAAAACTGTTTCTAGTCTTTTCTAGTCCTTGTTACAGTGTTACAATCTCGCCAGTCTCTTTCTGAAAAGACACCTATAAATGGCTTTTATTTATTTTATTTTTGTTTTTATTATTTAAGTTAAATCGCTACATCATTACCTCACATAGACAGGTGTATTGTATGCGGAGTGCACCAGAAGCTCCACCGCTGGTTTCTCTCCATGTGAAGAGAAATAGTTTTCATGTAATCCAGTTGATAATCAGTGTAATCTATCTAATAAAATAAATCGTCATTAAAATGCATTTATTTATTTTTATTATTACTGTTGCTTTTTGCTTTCCTTGTTTTTCAGTAGTTTTCATTGCTAGTGCCACTTTATATTATAATTTAAATGTGTGTATACTGTATTTAGGTTTTTTAAATATATTTATTTCTGTTATTTTGTGAATTAATTCTAAAATTTGGTAATATGAATGTCCAGATTTGTCATGCCAATAAAGCACCCACTAAATCTTTGAATCTCTGATTCTCCCTCTCTCTCTCACACACACACATCCATGCACGATCTAGGGGAAGTCATCCTCAGGACCACTTGCTGATCCACTTTAGAAGACTTTTCTACCTTACAGTTTATAATATCTTTATAATGATATAATAATGGAAATGTATATAAAATGTGAAATGTGTATGAATAGAAAAGATCAGATTGTTCTTTATGAGCAAAAAAGGGCCACAGTGGCAAGGGTAAACTTCCTGAGATGGCAGTAGGAAGAAACCTTGAGAGGAACCAGACTCGATAGAGAACCCATTCTCATTTGGGTGATAACAGATAGCAGGAATTGCAGTCATACTGTGTGTTTGGCGGAAGTTCAATATAACCAAGTTAATGTGGAGTCCAGTTTGTTATTGGAGACGCAGATAAAGAAATTCCGTTCTTCAGCCATAAGTCCTCAGAGAACAGGCTGGCCAAGGCCATGACAGTCTTCATGGTAGTGGAACTGTCCCCAGTCACCACACACATCCCAAGCAAACCACACGGGGCACCCAAGTGACGAGATCTCCATCCAGAAGCGGGTACTACTGTAGGACAAGTCAGACAGGTCTAGAGGGCAGAGGAGGTCTGGATCACTGGCAACTCAGGAGCGGCATATATGTAGCGCGACAGAGAAAAACAGGGAAAGAGAGATTTTAACCCACTTCATCGGGGAAACAGTGTTAAAATTATTTACATATTTTCATGGTTCTGGTGTTATTTACATATTTACAGTGTTAAGCCCCCCAGCCCACTTCCCCACCAATAACCACAACTTTTTTTTCCTCACTTTCTCACTCGGCATTAGGTTTTACACTCGCTGCTCAGTGATTTCAGTTTTCATATCAGCACTGGGTGTGATGTGTGTTCCTGTGGTGCCAACCTTTGTAAGTTCTGACACTGCTCTGGGGGTCAGTAAGGCATGTTGCCGGCTCAGGCTCCCTGGTGTTTTCCTACTGGCTGTCCCAGCACAGCTGTACTCCCCGGCCTAGTCACCACTCCTTTGCTGCACAGCTCCATGCAGACAGCTCAGCCTTTTAAAAGCCCGACATCCGCACACCTTTTAGCATAACTAAAAGGGAGAGCCCCCTGGGATGTAAAGCAACCAATCACTCCACAGTCAACAAACCTGAGTGATCAATTAGAGTGGGGAAGCATCTAAACATACCAGTTCACCATAATACTCTACCTCCATGCGTCCCCCAAATCTGCTCCTTTACCTGAGGCAAATCTATTTGCAAAAATGCTTGTATAAGTTTTTAGCCTAATCTTCAAGGGGAGTAAAGTTTTCTAAATTCCAATCTGATATGATTAGTTTACCATCTGCAGCAATTAAATTGTCTGGTTTCAAAGCATGGATATTTCTGTAGTGATCTTATTCACTTTCATTTTGTTCATTTTGCTACGGTATTAAATGAAAATCTTATCCTTTACCTATATAGAATTATATTTATTATTTTCTATAAGAGTGGAGAGATGCGCTGATCTAAATTGTACATCGTACATTTTTGACCAACAATTAGGGCTGTAAAAGATCTGGGAGACTGGAGTGAATTTCCTGCTCAGGCAACCACTGGCTCAGTCACCAACATCAATACCTACACAAACTTTGTTCTGGATTATATTAATGTGTGTGTGGATCGGGTGACCACACAAAATTAGCATTCCCTAATCAGAAGCCCTGGATGAGGTCGGAGGTCCGCCTCCTGCTCAAAGCACACAATACAGCCTTCAGGTCTGGAGATCGGGAGGCTTACAGCATCACCAGAGTCAATCTGAGGAGGGAAATCTGTAAAGCCAAACATGAACACAAATAGTGGATTAACTCCAGTGGATCCAGGCCATTGCTGACTTGAAAGTAGTACCCTCTATATAGGTAGATGCCAATGTGGGGACAGTCAGAAAATCTGGAGTGGAGCCTGGAGCGGCGTGCGACCAGGACACGATACACACACGAGAGCGCAACGAAACATTCATACAAAACATAATATTTTTTGCATTTTCATCCATTTGTTTTACTCAGTAGCGCATATGATTTAAAATGTAGTAAATTACAATACTTCAAACAAAACATACTTAAGTAAAAGTAAAATTACACATTTTAAAAACTGTAGTATAAGTACACACACAAAGACACACAAAACTACTCAATTGCAGTAACGCGAGTAAATGTAATTCGTTACTTTCCACGTCTGGTGACTGTAAAATAAAGACTGTGATAAGAAGTATTCATTTATTTTTCCTTTCATAGTAGTTAAAATACAGCAGTAATCTACTATTAAGCGGCCACCAAAACATTTAGATCTCCTCACAACCCCCAGTCTATCTTTTGCCACTTTAATTTAATTTAATGTAATTTTATTTTATTTTATACACTGTTGAGGTCATTGGTGACCACCCAGGCACTGTTAAAGAACTCTTTATATTAATGAGTGTTACCATTTTGACAATATCTGCCATTATGGTTAAGATTCATACTACATGTCTACATGAAGCATGTCTTCCTGAAATGCTAACAAATCATTTCTTATCTTTTCATTATCTGTATGATTAGGTAACTATATAAATGTTTGAATAAACAGGTCAGTAATGAGGTTCAGGTCACACTATTCCATTTATGAGGTTCAGGTCAAACTATTCTACTATTCTTTTTGTAATATGCATTCTTAATTTAGCAGATTATCAATATGGTATTTAACTGTGTACTCAGCATGCATTACTTTGCTGTATAATAAAATAGTCATTAACAATCATTTAAAATGTTGAAAAATGTTGAGTTTATGATTATTTTATTTATAAAGGAATGTTAATTTATTAATTATGTATATGAGAAATTAGTATTTGCCTCATATACATATTTAAAGTAATCAAAATACTCACTTTTCTATAAAAAAAATGTAAATAAATAAGGTGATTAAAGTGATGAATTACTTTTATAGTGATAAAAAGATTAAATAAAACATGCATTCATTGGAACTGAGTATTAATTATGTTACTTGGATTTAATTATTATTTATATATAATAATATTTAACAAAAGAGAAGTTAAAAAAACTTTCTCTCTTTTTTTTTTATTGAACTTTACTTTGGACATTGGCTGTGCCTTAAAATGATAGAAGGGTAAGTTACCCTGACCTAGAATGATTACTTTGTTTAAGCTATCGAATCAGAAATGTTATACAGTACATTAAATCTAGTTAATTATCTACTTAATACTTAATCAGCACATTTCATACAATAAAAAGGCAGGGTTTTGGTGGATTCATTACAAACCACCAGCCATGAGAGCTGTAGTGCTTGCCTTGACTCTGGCCCTTGTGGGTAAGTCATTATTTTAAATATTTCAATTTCATAATAAAAATAAATGTAAAAACTAACTGCAGTATTAATCAATGCAGAATAAGTCATTGTAGAAAAGAAATTAAGAGTAAAATGTCTTTTTCCCTGTTTTCATTTAGCAAGTCACCAGACTAATCTTGGTAAGTGGTGTTTTTTTCAAGAATGCATTGAAATATTAGGAAAATATTTGCCAATTTTTAAGAAAAATTTACTGTAACATTTAATCAGATCCCGAGTTTGCTGCGGGTAAGACCTTTGTATACAAGTATGAGGGTTTTCTTTTGAGCGGACTGCCTCAAGAAGGTCTGGTCAAAGCTGGTGTCAAGGTCAGCAGCAAGGTTCTCATCAGTTCTGTAGCCCAGAATACCTTCCTCCTAAAGGTAAACTAATTTTTTCTTACATGGATGATGTTACTATAGTAGTCAAACACAATTTGTAAATCAAAGTAAATGTTGCAATTTTGTCATTCCTACCCACAGCTCCAGGATCCTCAACTCTTTGAGTACACTGGCATCTGGCCCAAGGATACTTTTACTCCTGCTGCAAAGCTCACCTCAGCACTGAATGCTCAACTTGTAACACCTATCAAATTTGAGTATGCTAATGGTGTTGTTGGTAAGATATTTGCCCCTGCTAGAGTCTCTGCTACTGTCCTCAATCTGCACAGAGGTATCCTCAACATCCTTCAGCTCAACCTCAAGAACACACAGAATGTATATGAGCTGCACGAGGTAAGAACCTAATGATGAGTGATATTTACTACCAGTGGTATTAAAATTGTATTTTGACTTTATATCTTAGCTAAACCTATTTAATTCTCAAAGGCTGGACCTCAAGGAGTCTGCAAGACCCACTACATGATCAGTGAGGATGAAAAGACCCATCAGATTGTTGTGAGGAAGTCCAAAGACCTGAACAATTGCCATGAAAGAGTCATTAAGGATATTGGGTTATCTTACACGGAAACCTGTGCTGAGTGCCAGCAGGTAATTTCTGAAGCTGTCAATGTCTTCTGTCTTTGCAAGTGCATGCTCTAAAGCAAGAATCACACTTAATCAATGATTTATTTTCTCACCACAGAGGCTTAGGAGTCTGACTGGTACGGCAACATTCAGCTACATCATGAAGCCCACTGAAAAAGGTGCCCTGGTTTCTGAGGCCGTAGTTGAGGAGGTCCATCAGTTCTCACTGTTCAATACAGAAACTGGAGCAGCTCAAATGAAAGCCAAGTATGATCTACTCCCTTATATTTCTGCCATATCACAATGGTCGCTGATTGCATTTCAAAAGAAATGTTTTAATATAGAAATTTAAATAAAATGTTTTCTTTTTCATTATTAATTTTAGGCAAATGTTGAATTTACTGGAAGTGCAGAATGCCCCAACTGCTGCCGCAGCAGGTGAATACGCTGCCCGTGGATCCCTGCAGTATGAATTTGCTACGGAGATTCTTCAAACTCCAATTCAACTTCTGAAGATCAATAATGCACAGGCACAAGTATTATTATCATGACATTTTAACACATTCTTTCATTTTTATGTATCTATTTGGAGAAAATATTGACATTACTTGACCAAATTTGTTTCATTATCAAGATATCAATCACTTTTTTATTTCATCACAGATTACAGAGGTCTTGCAGCATCTGGTTGAAAATAATGCGGCCACCGTTCATAAGGATGCTCCACTGAAATTTGTCCAGCTTGTGCAGCTCATGCGTGTAGCTACCAGGGAAAATATTGAAGCCATCTGGGGTCAATACAAGAACAAACCTACTCATAGGTGAAGTATATTTAAAATTATTATGAATAATATAATTTAATATAATCATTGAAGTTTAGTTTATGTGTGTTTTTTTTTTTTTTTTTGTCTTTATTGTGGCAGACGATGGATTTTGGATGCACTTCCAGTTGTGGGTACAACAGCAGCTCTGAGATTCATCAAGGAGAAGTTTCATGCTAATGAGCTTACTGTCCCTGAACTCACTCAGGCCCTTTTGGTTGCTTTGCACATGGTCACTGCTAATCAAGATTCCATCCAACTCACTTCTGTTAGTAAAAATCTTTCATTTACTGTATGTAGAGTTGAGTAGAAACTTGTATGATTATAATAAAATATTTCAACCTTTTCCTCTGTCAAATAGAATCTGGCTTTGGACCCCAAAGTCAAGAATATTCCAGTGCTGCGTGATATGATCATGCTTGGGTATGGATCCATGGTTGCCAGATACTGTGATGAAGAGCCTGCATGTTCTCCTGATCTCTTGAGAGTAAGGCTTCTGTTTATCCTTTTAAATTCATCTATGTGTATTTTTCTTTTCTTGCTGGTGATTAAAAATTCTTGGTTTCATTTGAACAAGTATAAATAAGTGTACAAATGCTGGAAATTTGCTCATATTACTGGTGTATATAATGAGTTAGTAAAAAAAATATTATTATTGCCTTAATTCTTGCCTTAAACTGTCATTATTAGCCTATCCATGAGAATGCGGCTCAAGCTATTTCCAAGACTGATGCTCCGGAAATCACACTGGCTCTTAAGGCTCTGGGCAATGCTGGCCACCCTGCCAGCCTTAAAACCATCATGAAACTCCTGCCTGGATTTGGAAGTGCTGCTGCAAACATTCCCATGAATGTACAGATTGATGCCATCTTGGCTCTTAGGAATATTGCCAAGAAGGAACCAAAATTGGTTAGTACAGGCGATGACTTATAGCTTTCTACAGGATCCTATTCCAGGAGATTAATCATTCGATTTCTTTTTTCAGGTTCAGCCAGTAGCATTGCAACTTTTCATGGACAAGTCACTTCATCCTGAACTGCGCATGGTGTCCTGTATCGTGCTGTTTGAGACCAAGCCATCAGTAGCCCTTATGGCCACTCTTGCAGGGGCTTTGGAGAGGGAGACCAACATGCATGTTGTCAGTTTTGCTTATTCTCACATCAAGTCTCTGACCAGAAGCATGGCCCCTGATTATATGCATGTGTAAGAAAATATTTATATTGTTGATGTGCGAGAAAAATTTTTTATAGCACTGTTACTTCACAACTATAGACCTAGAACGCAAGTGATCATGTTTCTGTTATTGCAGGGCTGCTGCAGCAAATGTTGCCATTAGAATGCTGAGCCCCAAACTGGACAGACTGAGCTATTATTTTAGCAGAGCCACCCATTTTGACATCTACATCTGTATGTTTCAATATGTTGTATGATTACATTTGTACATTTAAGGAGAAAAAGTTAGTTTTGTCACTACAATAGTTTGTATGTTTTTTAAACAGCTCCTCTTATGGTTGGTGCTGCTGGTAGTGCTTACTGGATCAATGATGCTTCCACCATCTTGCCCAGAGCTATAGTGACTAAAGCAAGAGCCTACCTGGCTGGAGCTGCTGCTGATGTTATTGAGGTAGAAATATCCTCTTCAAGTGTGGTGTTGAATTCATTAGTTAATAGAATGCTAATCAAAAAGCTAATAATTTTCTTTTTTTGGCACTGCTTTTTGTTCATTTCTTTCAACCAGGTTGGCTTGAGAACTGAAGGACTCCAGGAAGCTCTGCTGAAAACCTCTGCTGCAGATCAAAATGCTGATCGGGCCACTAAAATTCAGAGTACCATTAAGGCTGTAAGCTACGTTTATCAGGGCATTTATTTTAAACTTTCAATATTAGGCTTGATATATACATAATGTGTAATATATGCCCTTCTTCTGTTTGTACCACAAGCTGATGGACTGGAGGTCTTTGTCAACCAAACAACCACTGGCTTCCATCTATGTCAGAGTTTTCGGACAGGAAATTGCTTATGCCAACTTTGACAAAAACTTCATGGACAAAATCATTAACCAAGCAGCACAAGTATTTTTCAATTATCCATTTACTTCAAACAACTATCCTAGTTTTTAAACTTTAAATACTAATATGCGTCATCAATACTTCATTCAAATAAATATTTAAATAATATATGTTTTTGATTTACCTTCAACAACAGGCAATAGTTAGAAACAAAAAAGTAGAAACTTAAAAAAAAAAACTAAACATAGCAAAACTATTCACTGAACAAAAGTCCACTTTCATTTAATAATCATGTCACCTTTAGATTGCTACTGGACGTCAAGCTCGTGAACGGATGAAGGAGACTGTTAAAGCATTGCAGGAAGGCATTGCCTACCAGTATGCTAAGCCCCTCATGGCAGCTGAGATGCGTCGCATTGTGCCCAGTTCTCTCGGTGTGCCAGTAGAGTTTTCTCATTACACTGCTGCTGTTGCTGCTGCATCTCTAAATGGTATGGTTTTATTCATAATAGTAACATACTTGGGCTAAGCATACAAATCAAATCATATGTCTGAGAAATATTATTTCTGTCATTATTTTAGTTCAGGCAAAGATAACACCTTCTTTACCTGAGAATCCAGAGACTCTCACTCTTGATCAGTTGATGAAGACTGATATACAGTTGCAAGCTGAAGCCAGGCCAAGGTATACCTTCAAAAAACTACTGTGTACCAGCCTGAAGTGAATGGTCTTACGGTATGTGTTAGGGAAAATACACAGACCTTTTTATCTTCTTCTGCTTTCAGCATTGCTCTCCAGACATTTACTGTGATGGGAGTGAACACTGCCTTGATTCAGGCTGCTGTTATGGCCAGAGGAAAGTTACACACTGTTGTACCAGGAAAACTTTCTATAAGAGCTGACCTTCAAAAAGGCAATATAAAGCTGGAGGTTCTACCTGCTGCTGCTGTTCCAGATCATATTGTTGATGTCAGGTAAGATAAAGACGAGACAATGTTTTTACCTGTTAATACCTGAGAAAGCTGATAAATTGACCAAAAAGCAAAAAAGACTTGTTAAATTCACTCAGTGTGGTTTCCTCAGCTTTGAGACTGTTGCCGTGTCCAGAAACATTGAGGACCTTTCCAATGAGAAAGTAGTATCTCTGGCACCTCCAGTGCCCGCTGATGCTGCACAGAAGTACAAATATGCTTCAATTCACAAGTCCTTGTGTAGTGTTTTTCCGTATGTTAACATCAAAGGATGTATCGAGGTTAACTCCCAGAATGCTGGATATATGGGGTCAAATCCTCTGTACAATATTGTTGGGCAACATTCAGCTCGAATTACAGTGGCAAGAGGTAATTATAGAATTTAAAGATTCGATAACAGCCAAGTTCAAATAAGATTTGACATGTAATGTGTTTTAAAATGAAATAGCAACATAAATCAAATACTGTTGTGTGTGCCTCAGGTGCTGGTCCTGCACTAGAAAGACTGGAGTTTGAGGTACAAGTTGGACCTAACACAGCTGAAAAGATGGTGAAAGAAATCAGTGATGGTAATGATGATAACCCTGAAGAAAGCAGCATCCTTTTGAAACTGAGAAAAATTCTAGAGGGTGGACTGAGGCATACAAACTCTAGCTCTAGCAGCTCCTCATCCTCTGTAAGCAACAGCAAGAGTGGTAGCAGCAGCAGCAAGAGTGGCAGCAACAGCACGAGTTCCAGCAGCAGTAAAAGTGGCAGCAGCAGCAGAAGTGGCAGCAGCAGCAGAAGTGGCAGCAGCAGCAGAAGTCGCAACAGCTCTTCCAGGCAGAGTTCATCCAGGGTAAGACTGCATTATATCACTTCTGTTACATAGGGCAACTGATACCTGATTCAAGTTGTAATGCATTGTATTCAGTGGACTGAAACGTTATATTCATCTGTAATGGCTGCAGCCTTGCTATGCAATGGCCAAATGTTTAATATTAATCACAACAATGAAAACAAGAAAATACTAAGCAACAATAATAAGAATAAGAATACAATTAGGATTTTTTTTGCTAGTCCTGTGCTTAGCTCAGTTTCTCTTTTAAATGCAAGAAGTATATTTACTTGTATTTCACAATTCATATATTGTTTGTCAGTTAATTTTCTCATTCATTTAATTTTCTTATTCTTTCTAGAATATTAACTTGCATGAACAGTTCATGGAGTTCAATAAGGATCAGGTAATTCCTAAAGAATGTCTTTAATTATTTATTATAATTTTTGTAAAGAAATATTTATGTTTCTTTATTTCTTTTAATACTTGACCTCACAGGGTATGTCAAATGCCAGAGGTTCAGGTAGCATGGAGGCCATATGGAGACAGGTAAAATGACATGAGATAGACATTTGAATAGACACCCAAAAATTGGTGTTGCTGTGAAAAAACGGCCGTGTTTATAATTTCAGGCTAACCTACTTGGAGACAAAGTTCCACCTGCGTTTGCCATCATTGCCCGTGCCGTTAGAGCCGACCGCAAACTGGGATTCCAGATTGCTGCTTACTTGGACAAGTCTACTCCAAGAGTACAGGTTGTGTTTGCCTCTATTTCTGCGAATGACAAATGGAAGATATGTGCTGATGCTGTACTTCCAAGCAAGCATAAAGTCGCTGTAAGTTGCTACAGAAACATCATGTCAAACTTTTCCCTATAATCAAATGTTTGTACTGAGCATGGACTCTTCTTTTAGGCCAGGTTTGCTATTGGAGGGCAGTGCCAGGACTATTCTGTAACTGTTAAGGCTGAAACTGGCCTGCATGAGTCACATCCTTCGGCTCGTTTCGAAATTGAGTGGAGCAGAGTACCAGGAATCCTAACCATTGCTTTGCCTTCTTTTAAGAGGTACTGTGTCAAAAATAAAATAAAAGTGGCAAGTCTAGTGCATTCTGTCAAAAGTAATTTTACAAACAAACTCTCTCTCACTCTGTTTTTCTCTATTTCATTCAAAAGGGTATGGGAGTACATCTCAATAGTAGCTCCCCTGGCTGGAGTGGATGCTGATAGAACCAAGAATAATGAGAGAGAGATCAGTCTTATTGTTGCACTACCTACTCAAAAGTCTCTCAACATTCTTCTACGGATTCCAGAGGTGAGAAGGATTATTAAGTCTTTGAATTGATTAATACATGTACATAAATTTTCAACTTTTGAATGTGGTATGTCCTTTCAGATGACACTGTCAAAGCGAAATCTGTGTCTTTCTGATGCCCTGCCCATTGAACAGGATGGAACCATTCCAGCTCTCAAGAATGTGGACATTCGGGCCATTGTTCAGAACTGGCTAAATGACATCCAAAAAAATTGACATACTTAAAACACACATATTCAAACATGTAACTTAATTACAATGAAATAAAGAGCATCCAAAAAGCAATATTTTCAGTTTTGTACATTTAGTAACTTATAAATTGTATATAAAAAAAATTTTTTAATTAAAATTCTTAAAATCATATTTGCCCTGAGATCATATTTCCCACAAGCAAAAATTAAAGGAAGCTAAAACATTCTCACTGTATTGTACATGAACAAGTGAGGAATGATGAGAACCAGCTTATTAGTGAAGGATTCACCTTCATATTTGAGTTCTATGTCAGGAAATCTATTTTAAGATTGAAACAATGAAATAATACATTTTTGGTATAATGCTTTAAAGCATCTCTTTATTCATATTTTAATTGTAAATGAGTATAAATGTAAATTATTATAAAAAGGTTTAGCTCGTTTATTTTTAGATACTGTTATGGGATACTCATGGATGCGTTTTGTGTGCTGGTTTTGTTATTTCTTTAAAAACATCTAAAAATTAAATTGCCTTGGATCTGTACAACCAAACAATGCACAGCAAAACCACTAGTTGGCAAAACCACTAGTTTCATTCAATATACAGTTAAACCTTGGATTGCGACCATAATTCATTCCAGAAGCATGCTTGTAATCCAAAGCACTTGTATATCACAGCGAATTCCCCTTTAAGAAACAAACTCAGATTATTCATTATTAATCCATTATTAATGTTCAAAAAAATTATACAAAATATAAAGTAAAAATAAAACAAAATATAGTTGCAAGCAACGATGAGCCCAACTGGCTCGCCATCGCAACCCTGTGCCATCAACACCCCCACCCCCACCTGAACGTGTCTCTGAATGTGATGTCACTCAATATGATGTCCCACAGAAAGTTATTAACCACTTGTCGACACGGGTTTGAGCCATTGTCACAGCTGTCCCGTTTAAGATCAAAATCCCTCAATTCTTTAGATCACATAGGCCCGGTTTGGTGGCGATCTTATAAATTCCCTAGGAGGAGTATATTAAATTCCTTTGGGTGAGTTTTTGCCAAGGACACAAAATAATTGACTTCCTGTTGAGTTGAGCACATGGCATGCAATGTGAAAGTTGTTCAGTTCAATGAGCTCTAAATGTGTACCGGGTTCCGCGTGCATACATGTATGAGCCATGCAGCAAAATCCTGAGCCACGCCCAGACTCTCAGGCATGCTAATGGCAGCAGATTCCAACCTGTCTTGCAATTTTTATGAGTTTTTGAGCATGTTAAGCCCAAAATGGTGGGAAAAATACTTGGGAAAACAGTCGTGGCCAAATGTTTTGAGAATTACATAAATATTGAAAATTGCTGCTTAAGTTTTTATAATAGCAATTTGCATATACTCCAGAATGTTATGAAGAGTGATCAAATGAATTGCATAGCCCTTCTTTGCCATGAAAATTAACTTAATCCCCCAAAAAAACTTTCCACTGCATTGCTGTCATTAAAGGATATGCTGAGATCATTTCCGTAATCATCTTGTTAACTCAGGTGAGAATGTTGACGAGCTCAAGGCTGGAGATCATTATGTCAGGCTGATTGGGTTAGAATGGCAGACTTGACATGTTAAAAGGAGGGTGATGCTTGAAATCATTGTTCTTTCATTGTTAACCATGGTGACCTGCAAAGAAACGCATGCAGCCATCATTGCATTGCATAAAAATGGCTTCACAGGCAAGGATATTGTGGCTACTAAGATTGCACCTAAATCAACAATTTATAGGATCATCAAGAACTTCAAGGAAAGAGGTTGAATTCTTGTTAAGAAGGCTTCAGGGCGTCCAAGAAAGTCCAGCAAGCGCCAGGATCATCTCCTAAAGAGGATTCAGCTGCGGGATCGGAGTGCCACCAGTGCAGAGTTTGCTCAAGAATGGCAGCAGGCAGGTGTGAGCGCATCTGCACGCACAGTGTGGCGAAGACTTTTGGAAAATGGCCTGGTGTCAAGAAGGGCAGCAAAGAAGCCACTTCTCTCCAAAAAAAAAAACATCAGGGACAGATTGATCTTCTGCAAAAAGTATGGCGAATGGACTGCTGAGGACTGGGGCAAAGTCATATTCTCGGATGAAGCCTCTTTCCGATTGTTTGGGGCATCTGGAAAAAGGCTTGTCTGGAGAAGAAAAGGTGAGCACTACCATCAGTCCTGTGTCATGCCAACAGTAAAGCATCCTGAGACCATTCGTGTGTGGGGTTGCTTCTCATCCAAGGGAGTGGGCTCACTCACAATTTTGCCCAAAAACACTTCACCCAATGTGTACACCCAATAGTGTCGAGTTACTTGGGAATTTGCACATCAACTTCTGCTTCAAACTCGAAAAAAGCCATAGTCAACTACAGGGGACATGAGGATCAACACTGGAATCACTTTTTATTCTTGTGTCTGACAGCTTTGCAGGTTACACAACAATTGTTCGAAGTAGATTCAACCAAGTGAGTGAGAGAGAGAGAGAGAGAGAGAGAGCGAGAGGTCGATAACATTAAATGAAAAGCCAGAAAAGGGGTACATCACTATTTCTGATAAATAATAGTTACATCACTACTTCTAATAAATGTTAGTTAAATACATGTAATATAAACATCATATTAAATTTTTTGTGAAAACATGCAAACACTTAAGCAACATTCATAGCATAACATAAGTTACTGCTCTTCTCTTGTAATGAGCACTACAGTAATTGCATCAAATATCAAATAACTCAGACTCGAGTGATAACCAGTCCTTCATATACAGTAGGTAAAGAGTTTTATTATCATACCATCAATGTCCCTGAGATGACCAGCAGCCGATGCGCTTCCCTGTCTCACATGTCTCATGACTTACATGCAGGCTTTTTTGCCACAGATGGTGCTTGTATGTTGAGTCTGTGCCTTTGCTCCATTAGTGGAGTAATGCATACTGTGATGTCATACTCTGAGCGTGTCACAGTTGTTCCCTGTCGAATTACTTCAGCTCTACCATTTCACATATTTAACTTTACACCTCCCACTTGAACTACTGGTTCTTGAACCCAAGTAGTTCACACTTTCTTTTGCCAGTTCTTCTGCAGGAACCAAGACAACTTTGTACCGACAATCTTGTTCATCAATTTCTTGATGACTTTCTCTGTTTTGTCTGTGATGCTCGCTGTACAGTGCAAACAATGGTCTCTGCTGCCCCATTCCTGCGAGGAGAGCTTACGGGATAGGTTTTCCTGGCCCATTTCCTGGGATCCACCACCAGTCACTCGCTGGTTCAGCCTTTTGGATTTCCACAAAGAATGTCTGGAACCTTAACTATCAGGTTCAATGGCCCCCAGCACAATCTGACTGTCTACTAGGTGAAACCAATGCTCAACTTTCATCCGCCATCGCAGCTTCTTGAAGAGTTTGATGGCCTCGGTTCTGAGATTTTCTGAAATTGGCTTGTCCCATGTTTGTCGAGTTAAGCTCTCATTTCCTGTCTCTTGGAATGCCTTCCTGACAAGAATAGCACCTTTTTGCTCGGCAGGTGTAACGAGACCAATTGTGCCCAGCAACCTGGCTTAGTAGCTGTCTCCTGGTCAACGGGTTAGGCGTTTTCAGTTTCACTTCACCTTCAAGAAGGTTCTGGCCCGTTCTCATTTTCTTTTTCCTTCTTAAGTTAATGGAAGTCATAATGTGGAGTTTGTCATCTTCTACCAAGTACCCTGTTCCCAAGGCTTTATTTTCTTCTTCCTTCATCTGGTTTGGAAGTATGATCGCTTGACTTTGAGTTTGAGCACCAGTCACTTGCCACCCTCTTTGCCCTGACCTAACCCATGGCTTGAGTGCAAATCCGCCGGCTGTCAGAATCCCTTCAAGTCCATTTATCATCATGTTCAGTTTCTCCTGGTCATTGTGGGATGTGAGGATGTCATCCACGTAGCTATCCTCCTCAAGTACTCTGCGCTCCTCTTTCAAATGAGCCGACTTTGCCAATCGTGCTGTTTCACGCATAGCTAATTGCGCGATGCATCCAGCAGGGTGATCTCCAATGTTGACCCTTGTTATGGCATACTCGTCTATATTTCTTCTTCCTCAGTATCCCTCCAAAGGAACTTGTGAAGATGCACTTCGCGCTCTTCGAGCCAGACAGAGTTGTACATCTTCTTAATGTCTCCAAGAGCAGCAAATACTCCCTTTCTAAATCGAAGCAAGACAGCTCTAATAGGGTTGAGTACATCTGGCCCTTTTAGCAGGAGATCATTCTCCATTGAATTTTTGCCTACTATTCCAGACCAGCCATACCGGAGTGGTTGATGAGTGGCTGACATACCAAACTGGTCCCTTCCACTTCTCAATCATTTCCTTGGTGAGTGTCATCGCTGCTCCTCTTTCGACCATGTCATGGACCTGAGCTGCATAAATATCTCTCCATTCTCTTACCCTCTTGAGTTGTTTTTCCGTTCTTAGGAAAGTACTTTGTATCCCAGTGTGGAGACTTACTGTGGACAACGGCACCCACCACACTTAGGTTCACAGGCTGCTCCAATACTGTCCCACTTCCACCACTCAAGAAAATCCTGGTTACTTGCCAGTGAGCTTTTTGTTTCAGCCACATGACTTTCCCCTCTTTGGATTATCTTGGGAATATTTGGAACCTCAGCCTTTTCAAAGATTTCCTCATATTTGACTCCAGCTGCCCTCATGGACCGAGCAAAATGCGTCTTGGACTCATGTGATGTCATATCCACTTTCTCAAACAGATCTGGGTGTGCTCCCGCAACAGTTTTCCCCATCGTACTGTCCCACAGGACGAGATCTTCCACGACTTTTATTCTTTGTGGTGCGAGTCTCCCCTCTCGGTGGCTGATAAGAAGTTCTATCTTCTTCGGCCTTTTCAATTCTTTGAGGTCTGCGCCTGGAAAGAATTTTTTAAGTTGCTCTGGAGTTACACTTCTGTGGACTTTGGCGATCTCTTCTAACCCATAACAGATCAACTGATGAGCCTTCACTGTCCCCTTGTGAGTTTTGACTCTAATCCTAAGGAGGTACCTTTTTCAAAATAAACAGCGCACACTCTCAAGCGCACACTCTCAATGTCACAAAAATTTTAAATCAGTCAATATGCAAGTTACAGAAAGAAATCACAGATCTCCAATCACCATCTTCTTTTTCCAAGAACGCAACCCTTATTCAGATCCTCAAACTAAACAAAACAGAAGCTCTCTGATCTCCTGGAATCCAAGGTGCTCTTGTAAGAGCTCTCCTTGAAAACACCAATCAAATGGAGGCATCTTCCAAATACTTTTTATATTTAGAAGAGACAAAAGGGCAAAGCCATTTAGTACACAAATTGCGCTCTGGAAATGGAGATATTTTATCAGACAACATCAATATTTGTATGAGAGCTGCACATTTTTATGAGATCAAACAGGTTTTCTTGGAAAATCTGCAGCAGATTTCCCAAAATGCTGAACTTTAATGGCCGATAACTTTAGAAGAAGAACTCCACAAAGCTCTGCAGAACATGAGCAATGGTAAAGCCTCAGGCATAGATGGACTTTGAGTTGAGTCCTTCTGGAAGACTATGGAGGAGGACATCTTAGAAGGCCTAAATGACAGTCAATCTAAAGGGATACTTCCGCTAAGTTGCAGAAGAGCAGCCCTCACTCTGTTACCTAAGAAAGGAGATCTGACTGATATTAAGAATTGGAGACCTGTGTCGTTTCTATGTGGTGACATCAAATTACTATCAAAAGTACTTGCGGCGAGGTTAAGAAACATTTTTAAGAAAAGTCATACACACTGACCAAACGTACTGCATTCCTGGCAGATCCATATTCGATAATATCTCCCTAATCTGAGATATTTATCATCTTACTATATTATATGGACTGAATATGGGTCTGATTTCCCTGATCTTTCTCAGGAAAAAGCTTTTGACCGGGTAGAATACAAATATTTATGGAAAACTGTCGGGAATGCTTTATGCCATAACAATAGAACCCTTGCTACACAAGCTACGAACTGAACTTAACAGGATCATGATTCCTGACAGAAAAGAAGCTCTTTGTCAGTCTGCATATGCTGATGACATAATTTTAATGCTAAACAAGCAAAACGACATAGATGTTACAATCAAGGTGCTCAAGGATTTAGAAAAAAATTCTTCAGCATAAATAAACTGGGGCAAAAAATGAAGCACGACTAATCGGAAATTGGCCTGAAAACGTACCCACACTGCCAGAAAGACTTTTATGGACAAGAGCGGGAATCAAATACCTAGGAGTCTACCTATGTGACGACCCTTTTACACGAAAGACCTGGGAGGGATCGCTTGAAAAAATAAAAGGCCAGCTGGACAAGTGGAAATGGCTGACTCCAAAAATGTCCTACAGAGGACGCATACTCATCATAAACAACCTAGTGGCCTCTTCATTGTGACACAAAGTGACATGTGTGGACCCTTACATGGAGGTGGTGGAGGTTATAGCAAACGTGGAGGTTATAGCAAAAATTCAGTCGATTCTTGTAGACGACTTTTGGGACAAACTCCACTGGCTGACAAGGAGCATGTTATATCTACCCAAAGATGAAGGAGGACAAGGTTTAGTCCATCTTCAGAGTAGAATCGCTGCCTTTCATTTAGAGTTTTTATGGACATTCCTGGAAAGCTCATCTTGTTTTAGCTGGAATGCAGTAACTGGAGCGATTTTAAGGACACTGGGGAACCTAAAAATGGACAAAACCGTTTTCATGACAGACCCAAAGAGACTGAATCTATCGAAACTGTCGGTTTTCTACCGCAATCTTTTTAGAATTTGGAACTTTTTAAAGTACAGTGGCCTCCAAATACGACATCTTCTTACTGGCTTTTAAAGGAACCTCTAATCCATGGAGCAGTCTAGACATCGCAAACAACTCTCTCTCTGATTCCCTGATCCATTCTGGGATAACTAACCTAGGACAGTTACTAGTAACTAGTAACTCAGAAAAAGCGGTGGAAAACATTGGTGTGAAATCAAGGAGGATCATAGCACAGCACTTTGAAAAATGGAAAAGTCTTCTCTCAAAAGAAGAGAAAGATATGCTGAGAGAGTACTGTGAGGGAAAGGAAAAAACAGATGAAGGAGACATATTCCCTGATCTCACACTCTCTCCAAACCTAGAACAACACACAGGTCGTTTTTTAAACTACACAAACCTTAAAAACATGTACTTCTACAATGTCTCGGAGAAAAATCTTTTTAAAGCATGTGTTAAGTTTTTAATAAAAGTTTTTTACATGGAAAAGTTGATACACCTTGGCGTTCTGTCCTCAGATTAACCGAGGAAGAACAGCCAAAGTGGAGATCACTGTACAAGCCATGATTAGTTAAAAGTTCTGGAGGCCTACAGTTGTGAATTTTACATGGTATTTTAGCGGTCAATGCTATTACCACATGTCTCTTCCCTAAAATAAGTCAAGGATGTAATTTTTGTGCACAGAAAGAGACCATCTTTCATGCTTTTGCAGAGTGCGCCAGACTTCAACCACTTTTTACTGTTTTAAAAGCCTTATTTATTGGTTTTAACAAATTTTTTTTATCCTAGGGGTAAAATATACTCAAAAAACAAAAGAAAAAAGTCAGCTACAACTACATTGTAGGCCAAGCAAAAATGGGTATATACTTAAGCCGAAGAAACAAAATTGAACAACAAGGAAATTATCGTGTGGTAGCAGCAACAATTGCACTGAAAAAATCAAGTGTTTTAATCGATTATCTCTTTTACAAGAATTTTAATTCGAATTCTAATGTGCACTTTGTTTGAAAATTAGTTCTATGTCACACACACCTTGTTTTAAAGGCTTTTTAAAATGTATTTATTACAGTTATTGATTTACTGATTTTTTTATTCATTCGTCTGATGTTCCTTATGTTATAGTGAAAATGTTCCCAATGAATACTAAATAACTGTAAACAAAAGTCTTTTGTAAATTCAAATACTCTCTCACTCTCTCTTCCTTCTTTTTGCTTTCACCTTCTCAAATGTTATTTTCATGTATTTTCTTCTCTTCTGGCATGGTATTTCTTCAGCTTTTACTCTTTCTTCCTGTTTTTGGATATTATTTACTATTTTTAGAATAGCTTATTCTTCCCTCATTAAATGAGCTTTAGTGGGCAGGAAAACATGAATCTTATGGTGTTGGATCAGGAATATGAACATAATGTTAATTTTAAAATATTCTAAGTAATTAGTCTTATTGTCTGCATGGCTTGGGTGAATAGTGTGGATTCAGATACCAAATTCTGACCTTGCGAGCTTTGGCTTCAGCAAACTTCTCAGATTTTTTAAAGACAAAATTCAATTTTATATTTCAAAATGATAATTTCTCTTAAAATTAATAAAAATTAATAAAACACTAGAGGGTAAAGATTTTTTTTTTTTTATTTAAGCAAAACAATATAAGCAAACATTAACTGCTTAGTTGGACTAAAAGTGCAAACTTACTTTCACTACTAAGTTTTCAAGTTGAAGACCTAAATTACTTATAGATAATCACTTAAACAATTTTGTAAACTACATGCAACTTACATGCTAAATAAAAGCAAACAGGTGGCTGACAGCATTGTACATGTTTTTAGCATGAAACACAAGCCTGTCCACTGCATCAGGCTTGAGATGTGCTTGTGGCATGTTACAATGCCCCTACCCACACTAAAGACCCTCCTGGGTCTCTTTAGGAATAGAGAGGCACTACTTTGCCTTGGAAAGTTTGCCTCGTGCTGCTCTTCATGTTTCCGAAAAATACTTTCGGCTAGGAAGCTCATATCAGGGATCGATTACTTTGAGCATATGAATAAATCCAGGCTTTTTAACTGTGCATATGGGCATAATGTCTTTAGCGCTATAACACACCTCAACATCAGTACTTTTAGCTCGCAGCAGCAAACCTGACTTCGATTCAACAGTGTGGCTCTGTTTGTGGTGCTGGAGTAAATTAGTCATGCTGCTTCCATTACTTGCCACAAGCTTTAGACAAATTTTACAGTGGACTTTTTCTTGTTCAATGTCTAAAGTTGTGGACCTGAACAATTTCCATACTACTGAAGAAAAAGCGCCTCTCTTGGAAACAAGCTCTTTGGTTTCATCCGGGCATGCTGCCAGGTTGTATTCCGTATTTCCCACAGAGGGGGTGTCTCAGAACTATGGAAGCTTGTGGTGCCATACCAAAGTGAAAATGTAAAATCAATAATTTTTCAACATCAACATAAACCATAAATTCAAATTAATCAATAATATCGATTAATCGGGCAGCTCTACTTGTGACTATATGCTGCACAGGCCGTGAAAAATGCTGTTACCTTTGCCAAGGATCATATTAACTGTCTGTTCTCCTCCCGTTTTCCTGAACCATTTGGGTAACTTCATTTCATGGTTGTAGACATAAGTCTCACGTTCCTCAATCAAACTGCAGTTTCTGCTTTCGTCCTTCTTTCTCATCCTCATCAGTAATTTTAACTGTTCACATACAGTAACCTGGCCATTTCATCTCATTTATTAAGTTCATCACCTTGTGATTTTTCTCCATGAACTGACATTGTGCATATTTTAGAAAAAGCACTATATACTGTACGACTTGTGCAGTTATATGATTGTCAGTGCACTACTTTCTCAAATACGCTTCTTTGATTAAATGCAATTGAAATTTCAGACTCTCAAATAATACTAATATATTTACAGCAATGAAGGAAATAAAGAAGGAACAACAATCAGATTAGTCATAAAACTGTCACTAGTGACTTCACACGTATGACACTGAAGCTCTGAAGCCTTGTTTCGAGATGTGGGTCGTTTCCCTGAATGTCATGTGACAATGAAAAACGAAGCCCCGTCTTCGCCGGAGTCACGTGACTGATTCTTTTGGCGCTTCAACTGGTTTGTTGAAACCAGTTTCTCCATGTAAAGGCTCGTTTACATGGAGTCTCACTACTGAAATCGCCACACTGTGCACCCCGAGTAAACGGGTCACTTGTAAATTGAGAATGACTTCCCCTATTTGGGAAGCATTTTCTCATAATTTTTTTCCAAATAAGGTAGTTACTTTAATAAATTGCTAGAATTTAGTCATTTTTTTTCTATTTTTAGTGGGTGGATGTTGATGTCCAGTGGGTGGATTTTGTTCTTTTCATTTAACAGCTTCAGTGATGGAAGTTACTGTATGGGCAACAATAAACACAGTGAAAACACAGTAAACTAATACAATTGCAGTTGGAGTACGGCAAAATTTAAAATAAATGTAATTGAACAGTTATTAGTCCCAAAACTAATTTATTACATTATATATATATATATATATATATATATATATATATATATATATATATATATATATATATATATATATATATATTATGGCATGCCGTTTAGGAAAATATTCATGAGAGAACTTAATGAAAACTCTGAATATATTGAATGAAACGTGAGAATATTGAATGGATTCCGAATATATTGATTGAAACTCTATATATATTGAATGAAGATTCTGAATATATGGATTGAAACTCTATATATATTGAATGAAGATTCTGAATATATGGATTGAAACTCTATATATATTGAATGAAGATTCTGAATATATTGAATGAACTGTGAGAATATTGAATGGATTCCGAATATATTGATTGAAAAATATATATATATTGAATGATTTCTGAATATATGGATTGAAAACTGATATATATTGAATGAAAAGTCTGAATATATTGAATGAAAAGTCTGAATATATTGAATGAAACATGACGTCATCGAAACACAGCGCCATCTTTAGGAAGGATGAGTGAGTCGGCGCGAAACTTGGTTGCTGCAATTGTGAGAAATGAAGAGATGGTGAACACATTGATGAGTGCGTGTACGGCCCAAAGTGGTGGCACAAGCCGCACTCAGTATCAGACTACGGATGAAGAAATATATTCGCTATTTCACCGCGGAAGACCGGTGTTATGCGCTAAAATGCTCCCCTGCCACAGATTGCACCCCCCGCCCCCCACTACATAATCTCTATCAAATATTATATTACAACATAAATTCATAGGTTTATTGTTATCAAATATGATATAACTATTATAATTAACCCTTGGCACGTGACAGGTGTCGAGACCATGAATACAAATACTCATATAATGTTTATTTTTTGGCACATTTATTTTACAGGGATTTGTCATGTAATACAAAAATGCTTGCACTAAATAAATATTTATGATGAAAAATTTTACGAAATGATTTTTATTAGTAAATAAGCAATATCAAACATACATCTTGTATATAAAAAATAATAATTTATATTTTCCCCTATACAACATGTTTTTTATAATGCTTATTTTATAATCAAATCTATTTGGTCTAATTTGTAATTTCTAAATCATAAACCTAGAAATTTCTGGTCTAATATAATATTCGACGGAGATTAAATAGGGGGTGCAATCTGTGGCAGGGGAGCATTTTAGCGCATAACACCGGTCTTCCGCGATGAAATAGCGAATATATTTCTTCATCCGTAATCCGTAGAGTGCAGCTTGCGCCACCACTTTGGGCCGTACACGCACTCATCAATGTGTTCACCATCTCTTCATTTCTCACAATTGCAGCAACCAAGTTTCTCGCCGACTCACTCATCCTTCCTAAAGATGGCGCTGTGTTTCGATGACGTCATGTTTCATTCAATATATTCAGACTTTTCATTCAATATATATCAGTTTTCAATCCATATATTCAGAATTCATTCAATATATATATTTTTCAATCAATATATTCGGAATCCATTCAATATTCTCACAGTTCATTCAATATATTCAGATTTCATTCAATATATATAGAGTTTCAATCAATATATTCGGAATCCATTCAATATTCTCACGTTTCATTCAATATATTCAGAGTTTTCATTAAGTTATATATATATATATATATATATATATATATATATATATAACTTGCAGCTACTGTATATTACTTGCAGCTACATACAGTAAGTCTGTATTGCACCGCTTGCAATGTGTGCGCCGGTTTTTACACAACATTTGACCACTAGATAACAGTACAATTAGCTCTTAAATGAAGCTTCATGAAATGAACCTTTTGGTAACTTGCGTCTGGAAAGCCTCGACACCTAAATGAGGCTTCATCTCACCATCACTACCTGTCACGTCTCTCATTAACAAATCAGTATTTTTAACAAGTATTCGTCTTTTAAAATGCCCATCATTTTTGCAGGTAGCACAGTTAAACATGTTACCCTCTGCAGAGCAACAGTCTACTGCCAGACGTCCATAAACTCTGCACACTAAAGCCAGTAGGAAGGATATTAGATCAGTGAAGCTGCCCTCTTGTGGTTGATTGCGGTATTTACACAACCAGACGCTGTAACGAGTCGTTTAAGTTCTTTCATCTTCTTACCAGACATTCAGACATATGCTGCTCTTTACTTGAACTCTCGACCATACAGATGTCTTTTGATCGTTCCCCCCCCCCCTCTCTTTTTTTCAGCAGACACGAGAAAACCACACACACAAAAAAAGTCATGTACGCCACTTGAACCAAGTGCAAGGTACATCTCTCCTCTGCATCCATGTTGGTCTTGACCCATAATTCCACAGTGATACCCTTCATAATGTCAAGTGACCTTACCATTAAAATAAAAGCTACAAGCTTTGACCCACATTATGTTTAAGGTGATACATTAAGACACAAATTAAATCATTTTAAAAGCTGTACGAATTCAAGCAATCATGGATTTATAATAGAAATATGAAAGCATGTATAAAGCACTAAATTAAAAGACACTTGGAATCTACACCAAAAGCATTTAAAATTGTATTTATGTGAAAGTGAAATTTAATTATAATGGCAAAATAAAGTATACAATATATGTGTTTTCTAATATTTTTGCACACTTCTTTACTCCTGTACCCATTAATATTTTGTTAGCATAATGTAGTATTGTTCTTTATGCACAGTCTTTGGGATAACTACATTGTTTTTACAGTACTTTGCATCCAAAGCATCTCTGCTAGGGTGAAGTCTGGGCTCTGACTTGGCCATTCCAAAATTTTCTGGATTTTGTTTTTCTGAAGCCATTCTGTTGTGAGCTTTTGGGTCCAAATAATTTTTTTTCCCTTCACCATACTTTATGGTTAGGATGCTGTTTTCAATGCCATGTCCTTTTTACATAAAATATTGTGCTTTGTACTCTGTCCAAACAGGTAAGTCTCTTAGTTTCGTGAGTGCACAAAACATTTTCCCAATACCGCTGGAGTGTCACTCTGCTCTTTAACAAATTTTATGCATGCCTCAATGTCCCTTTTAGTAAGCAAAGGCTTCCTTTTTGGTGTCCTGCCATGTACACTCTACTTGCTCAGTGTTTTACATACTGTAGACTCATGAACACATATGTTTGGGTCTTTGTTGTGCTGTTGGGGTCATTTTGACTGGGTGAGTAGCCACAGTTGAAAGTATCTCCATTTGCCTAACTTTGTAGCCCTTTTCAGCTTAATCTAAATCCATTCTTGATCATAGATCCTCTGAAAGCTCCATCATGGCTCTCATTAGCGTATTATTCATGTGCTGAGCAAACTGAGCAAACTGTTTTATTAACAAGACTCCAGGTATGCTAACACCTGATTCCAATTAGCTTTTTTTAATTTCATTAGCCCAAGGCTTCACATACTTACACCACTAGCACTCAGGGCTTTTTGATAGTTCTCAATAAAGAAATTAAAGATCCTTTTTGTTATTATTTTAGGCACAATATATTTGTCAATACTCTTGACTTAGATGAAGATCAGATATTATGAAAAGTTAATAAAGAAAACTATGAAATTCCAAAAGTTTCAGACTTTTCTTGTGACTGTAAAATAGAGACTGTGATAAGAAGTATTCGTTTATTTTTCCTTTCATAGTAGTTAAAATACAGCAGTAATCTACTATTAAGCTGCCACCAAAACATTTAGATCTCCTCACAACCCCCAGTCTATCTTTTGACACATTCATTTTATTTTATTTTATTTTATACACTGTTGAGGTCATTGGTGGCCAATGACCTCAACAGTCACTGTTAAAGAACTCTTTATATTCATGAGTGTTACCATTTTGACAATATCTGCCATTATGGTTAAGATTCATACTACATGTCTACATGAAGCATGTCTTCCTGAAATGCTAACAAATCATTTCTTATCTTTTCATTATCTGTATGATTAGGTAACTATATAAATGTTTGAATAAACAGGTCAGTGATGAGGTTCAGGTCACACTATTCCATTTATGAGGTTCAGGTCACACTACTCCACTATTCTTTTTGTAATATGAATTCTTAATTTAGCAGATTATCAATATGGTATTTAACTGTGTACTCAGCATGCATTACTTTGCTGTATAATAAAATAGTCATTAACAATCATTTAAAATGTTGAAAAATGTTGAGTTTATAAATATTTTATTTATAAAGGTGAATGTTAATTTATTAATTATGTATATGAGAAATTAGTATTTGCCTCATATACTGTACATACTTAAAGTAATCAAAATACTCATTTTTTTATTAAAAATGTAAATAAATAAGGTGATTAAAGTGATGAATTACTTTTATAGTGATAAAAAGATTAAATAAAACATGCATTCATTGGAACTGAGTATTAATTATGTTACTTTTTAAAAATTATTTTAATGATTTAATTATTATTTATATTTAATAATATTTAACAAAAGAAGAGTTAAAAAACTTTCTCTCTTTTTTTTTATTGAACTTTACTTGTGGACATTGGCTGTACCTTAAAATGATAGAAGGGTAAGTTACCCTGACCTGATTACTTTCTTTAAGCTATCGAATCAGAAATGTTATACAGTACATTAAATCTAGTTAATAATCTACTGAACACTTAATCAGCACATTTCATACAATAAAAAGGCAGGGTTTTGGTGGATTCATTACAAACCACCAGCCATGAGAGCTGTAGTGCTTGCCTTGACTCTGGCCCTTGTGGGTAAGTCATTATTTTATATATTTCAATTTCATAATAAAAATAAATGTAAAAACTAACTGCAGTATTAATCAATGCAGAATAAGTCATTGTAGAAAAGAAATTAAGAGTAAAATGTCTTTTTCCCTGTTTTCATTTAGCAAGTCACCAGACTAATCTTGGTAAGTGGTGTTTTTTCAAGAATGCATTGAAATATTAGGAAAATATTTGCCAATTTTTAAGAAAAATTTACTGTAACATTTACTCAGATCCCGAGTTTGCTGCGGGTAAGACCTTTGTATACAAGTATGAGGGTTTTCTTTTGAGCGGACTGCCTCAAGAAGGTCTGGTCAAAGCTGGTGTCAAGGTCAGCAGCAAGGTTCTCATCAGTTCTGTAGCCCAGAATACCTTCCTCCTAAAGGTAAACTTATTTTTTCTTACATGGATGATGTTACTATAGTAGTCAAACACAATTTGTAAATCAAAGTAAATGTTGCAATTTTGTCATTCCTACCCACAGCTCCAGGATCCTCAACTCTTTGAGTACACTGGCATCTGGCCCAAGGATACTTTTACTCCTGCTGCAAAGCTCACCTCAGCACTGAATGCTCAACTTGTAACACCTATCAAATTTGAGTATGCTAATGGTGTTGTTGGTAAGATATTTGCCCCTGCTAGAGTCTCTGCTACTGTCCTCAATCTGCACAGAGGTATCCTCAACATCCTTCAGCTCAACCTCAAGAACACACAGAATGTATATGAGCTGCACGAGGTAAGAACCTAATGATGAGTGATATTTACTACCAGTGGTATTAAAATTGTATTTTGACTTTATATCTTAGCTAAACCTATTTAATTCTCAAAGGCGGGACCTCAAGGAGTCTGCAAGACCCACTACATGATCAGTGAGGATGAAAAGACCCATCAGATTGTTGTGAGGAAGTCCAAAGACCTGAACAATTGCCATGAAAGAGTCATTAAGGATATTGGGTTATCTTACACGGAAACATGTGCTGAGTGCCAGCAGGTAATTTCTGAAGCTGTCAATGTCTTCTGTCTTTGCAAGTGCATGCTCTAAAGCAAGAATCACACTTAATCAATGATTTATTTTCTCACCACAGAGGCTTAGGAGTCTGACTGGTACGGCAACATTCAGCTACATCATGAAGCCCACTGAAAAAGGTGCCCTGGTTTCTGAGGCCGTAGTTGAGGAGGTCCATCAGTTCTCACTGTTCAATACAGAAACTGGAGCAGCTCAAATGAAAGCCAAGTATGATCTACTCCCTTATATTTCTGCCATATCACAATGGTCGCTGATTGCATTTCAAAAGAAATGTTTTAATATAGAAATTTAAATAAAATGTTTACTTTTTCATTATTAATTTTAGGCAAATGTTGAATTTACTGGAAGTGCAGAATGCCCCAACTGCTGCCGCAGCAGGTGAATACGCTGCCCGTGGATCCCTGCAGTATGAATTTGCTACGGAGATTCTTCAAACTCCAATTCAACTTCTGAAGATCAATAATGCACAGGCACAAGTATTATTATCACGGCATTTTAACACATTCTTTAATTTTTCTGTATCTATTTGGAGAAAATATAGACATTACTTGACAAAATTTACAATGATTCATTATCAAGATATCAATCACTTTTTTTATTTCATCACAGATTACAGAGGTCTTGCAGCATCTGGTTGAAAATAATGCGGCCACTGTTCATAAGGATGCTCCACTGAAATTTGTCCAGCTTGTGCAGCTCATGCGTGTAGCTACCAGGGAAAATATTGAAGCCATCTGGGGTCAATACAAGAACAAACCTACTCATAGGTGAAGTATATTTAAAATTATTATGAATAATATAATTTAATATAATCATTGAAGTTTAGTTTATGTGTGTTTTTTTTTTTTTTTTTGTCTTTATTGTGGCAGACGATGGATTTTGGATGCACTTCCAGTTGTGGGTACAACAGCAGCTCTGAGATTCATCAAGGAGAAGTTTCATGCTAATGAGCTTACTGTCCCTGAACTCACTCAGGCCCTTTTGGTTGCTTTGCACATGGTCACTGCTAATCAAGATTCCATCCAACTCACTTCTGTTAGTAAAAATCTTTCATTTACTGTATGTAGAGTTGAGTAGAAATTTGTATGATTATAATAAAATATTTCAACCTTTCCTCTGTCAAATAGAATCTGGCTTTGGACCCCAAAGTCAAGAATATTCCAGTGCTGCGTGATATGATCATGCTTGGGTATGGATCCATGGTTGCCAGATACTGTGATGAAGAGCCTGCATGTTCTCCTGATCTCTTGAGAGTAAGGCTTCTGTTTATCCTTTTAAATTAATCTATGTGTATTTTTCTTTTCTTGCTTGTTGATTAAAGATTTTTGGTTTCATTTGAACAAGTATAAATAAGTGTACAAATGCTGGAAATTTGCTCATATTACTGGTGTATATAATGAGTTAGTAAAAAATCTATTTTTTTTTGCCTTAATTTTTGCCTTAAACTGTCATTATTAGCCTATCCATGAGAATGCGGCTCAAGCTATTTCCAAGACTGATGCTCCGGAAATCACACTGGCTCTTAAGGCTCTGGGCAATGCTGGCCACCCTGCCAGCCTTAAAACCATCATGAAACTCCTGCCTGGATTTGGAAGTGCTGCTGCAAACATTCCCATGAATGTACAGATTGATGCCATCTTGGCTCTTAGGAATATTGCCAAGAAGGAACCAAAATTGGTTAGTACAGGCGATGACTTATAGCTTTCTACAGGATCCTATTCCAGGAGATTAATCATTCGATTTCTTTTTTCAGGTTCAGCCAGTAGCATTGCAACTTTTCATGGACAAGTCACTTCATCCTGAACTGCGCATGGTGTCCTGTATCGTGCTGTTTGAGACCAAGCCATCAGTAGCCCTTATGGCCACTCTTGCAGGGGCTTTGGAGAGGGAGACCAACATGCATGTTGTCAGTTTTGCTTATTCTCACATCAAGTCTCTGACCAGAAGCATGGCCCCTGATTATATGCATGTGTAAGAAAATATTTATATTGTTGATGTGCGAGAACACATTTTTTTTTATAGCACTGTTACTTCACAACTATAGACCTAGAACGCAAGTGTTCATGTTTCTGTTATTGCAGGGCTGCTGCAGCAAATGTTGCCATTAGAATGCTGAGCCCCAAACTGGACAGACTGAGCTATTATTTTAGCAGAGCCACCCATTTTGACATCTACATCTGTATGTTTCAATATGTTGTATGATTACATTTGTTCATTTAAGGAGAAAAAGTTAGTTTTGTCACTATAATAGTTTGTATGTTTTTTAAACAGCTCCTCTTATGGTTGGTGCTGCTGGTAGTGCTTACTGGATCAATGATGCTTCCACCATCTTGCCCAGAGCTATAGTGACTAAAGCAAGAGCCTACCTGGCTGGAGCTGCTGCTGATGTTATTGAGGTAGAAATATCCTCTTCAAGTGTGGTGTTGAATTCATTAGTTAATAGAATGCTAATCAAAAAGCTAATAATTTTCTTTTTTTGGCACTGCTTTTTGTTCATTTCTTTCAACCAGGTTGGCTTGAGAACTGAAGGACTCCAGGAAGCTCTGCTGAAAACCTCTGCTGCAGATCAAAATGCTGATCGGGCCACTAAAATTCAGAGTACCATTAAGGCTGTAAGCTACGTTTATCAAGGCATTTATTTTAAACTTTCAATATTAGGCTTGATATATACATAATGTGTAATATATGCCCTTCTTCTGTTTGTACCACAAGCTGATGGACTGGAGGTCTTTAGCAACCAAACAACCACTGGCTTCCATCTATGTCAGAGTTTTCGGACAGGAAATTGCTTATGCCAACTTTGACAAAAACTTCATGGACAAAATCATTAACCAAGCAGCACAAGTATTTTTCAATTATTCATTTACTTCAAACAACTATCCTAGTTTTTAAACTTTGTCATCAATACTTCATTCAAATAAATATTTAAATAATATATGTTTTTGATTTACCTTCAACAACAGGCAATAGTTAGAAACAAAAAAGTAGAAACTTAAAAAAAAAAACTAAACATAGCAAAACTATTCACTGAACAAAAGTCCACTTTCATTTAATAATCATGTCATCTTTAGATTGCTACTGGACGTCAAGCTCGTGAACTGATGAAGGAGACTGTTAAAGCATTGCAGAAAGGCATTGCCTACCAGTATGCTAAGCCCCTCATGGCAGCTGAGATGCGTCGCATTGTGCCCAGTTCTCTCGGTGTGCCAGTAGAGTTTTCTCATTACACTGCTGCTGTTGCTGCTGCATCTCTAAATGGTATGGTTTTATTCATAATAGTAACATACTTGGGCTAAGCATACAAATCAAATCATATGTCTGAGAAATATTATTTCTGTCATTATTTTAGTTCAGGCAAAGACAACACCTTCTTTACCTGAGAATCCAGAGACTCTCACTCTTGATCAGTTGATGAAGACTGATATACAGTTGCAAGCTGAAGCCAGGCCAAGGTATACCTTCAAAAAGCTACTTAACAGCCTGAATTGAATGGTCTTACTGTATGTGCTAGAGAAAATACACAGACCATTTCATCCATTCTTCTGCTTTCAGCATTGCTCTCCAGACATTTACTGTGATGGGAGTGAACACTGCCTTGATTCAGGCTGCTGTTATGGCCAGAGGAAAGTTACACACTGTTGTACCAGGAAAACTTTCTATAAGAGCTGACCTTCAAAAAGGCAATATAAAGCTGGAGGTTCTACCTTCTGCTGCTGTTCCAGATCATATTGTTGATGTCAGGTAAGATAAAGACAAGATTAAAAATTTTACCTCCAAAAAAATTTGAATTCCTGAGAAAGCTGATAAATTGACCAAAAAGGAAAAAAACTAAGCAAGTTCATTCAATGTGTTTTCCTCAGCTTGGAGACTGTTGCCGTGTCCAGAAACATTGAGAACCTCCCCAATGAGAAAGTAGTATCTCTGGCACCTCCAGTGCCTGCTGATGGTGCACAGAGCAGGTCTTCAGTTCACAAGTCCTTGTGTAGTGTTTGTTCTTATGTTAACATCAAAGGATGTATTGAGGTTAACTCCCAGAATGCTGGATATATGGGGTCAAATCCTCTGTACAAGATTGTTGGGCAACATTCAGCTCGAATTTCAGTGGCAAGAGGTAATTATAGAATTTAAAGATTCGACAACAGCCAAGTTCAAATAATATTTAACATTAATATGTTTTAAAATGAAATAGCAACATAAAATACATTAAAATACTAAAATACTGTTGTGTTTGCCTCAGGTGGTGGTCCTGCACTAGAAAGACTGGAGTTTGAGATACAAGTTGGACCTAAGGCAGCTGAAAAGATCCGGAAAGAAATCAGTGATGGTAATGATGATAATCCTGAAGAAAGCAGCATCCTTTTGAAACTGAGGAAAATTCTGGAGGGTGGTCTGAGGAATAGAAACTCAAGCTCTAGCAGCTCCTCATCCTCTGTAAGCAACAGCAAGAGTGGCAGCAAGAGCAGTAAGAGTGGCAGCAAGAGTGGCAGCAAGAGCAGCAAGAGCAGCAAGAGTGGCAGCAGCAGCAAGAGTTCCAGCAGCAGTAAAAGTGGCAGCAGCAGCAGAAGTGGCAGCAGCAGCAGGAGTGGCAGCAGCAGCAGGAGTGGCAGCAGCTCCATGAATTCTTCAAGGGCTCGAGTGACAGTAAGACTACATTATATCACTGTTGTTACATTGGCTGCAGCCTTGCTATGCAATAGCCAAATGTGTTTAATATCAATACTAATCACAACAGTGAAAACAAGAGCATGAAAATCAACAATAATAAGAATACAAGTAAGAATAATCTTGTCCTCAGCTTAGCTCAATTTCTCTTTTAAATGCAGGGAGTATATTTACTTGTATTTCACAATCTGTATCTTGTTTGTCTGTTCATTTTCTTATTTAATGTTTCTTCCTAGAATATTAACTTATATGATCGGTTCAGGAAGTTCCATAAGAATCAGGTAATTCCCAAAGAGGAAAATGTCTTTAATTATTTATTATATTTTTGAAGGAAAAAAAATATTCATGTTTCTTCATTTCTTTTAGTACTTGACCTCACAGGGTAGGTCAAATGGCAGCAGTTCAGGTAGCATGGAGGCCATGCGGAGACAGGTAAAATGACATGAGATAGACATCTGAATAGACTACCAAAAATTGAGTAAAAAAAATTACCACGGTTATAATTTCAGGCTAACCTACTTGGAGACAAAGTTCCACCTGCTTTTGCCATCATTGCCCGTGCCGTTAGAGCTGACCGCAAGCTGGGATTCCAGATTGCTGCTTACTTGGACAAGTCTACTCCAAGAGTACAGGTTGTGTTTGCCTCTATTTCTGCGAATGACAAATGGAAGATATGTGCTGATGCTGTACTTCCAAGCAAGCATAAAGTCGCTGTAAGTTGCTATTAAAACTCCTAAAGAGGAATGTTGAAGCTCTTTCTTTATATATAATCAAATGGGGGAACTGTTTGTACTGAGCATGGACTCTTCTTTTAGGCCAGGTTTGCTATTGGTGAGCAGTGCCAGGACTATTCTGTAACTGTTAAGGCTGAAACTGGCCTGCATGAGTCACATCCTGCTGCTCGTTTCGAAATTGAGTGGGACAGAGTACCAGGAATCCTAACTATCGCTTTGCCCTCTTTTAAGAGGTACTGTGTCAAAAATAAAATAAAAGTAGCACGTCTAATGCATTCTGTCAAAAGTAATTTTATCTCACTCTTCCTTTCTCTCTCTCTCTCTCTCTCTCTCTCTCTCTCTCTGTCTTTCTCCATTTCATCCACAAGAATAAGGGAGTACATCTCAGTGGTAGCTCCTCTGGCTGGAGTTGATGCTCAAAGAGCCAACAATAAGGAGAAAGAGATCTGCCTTATTGTTTCTCTACCCACTCAAAAGTCTCTCAACATTCTCCTGAGGATTCCAGAGGTGAGAAGGATTATTAAGTATTTGAATGGGTTATATGTATAGATAAATATTTACCTTTTTTTATGTTGTATGTCTTTCCAGATGACATTGTCAAAGCAAGATCTGTTACTTTCTGATGCCCTTCCCATTGAAAAGGATGGAACCATTCCAGCTCTCAAGAACATGGATATTCGGGTCATTATTCAGAACTGGATAAATGACAATCGAAAAAATTGATTTATTTGGTTACAATTATGTAAATTAATTTAATGTAATAAAGAGCATCCAAAAGGCAAAATGTATTTTCAGTTTGGTGTATTTTTACATATATAAAAAGTTTAGTAAAAGGTGTTTCTTTAAATACTGTAATTATAATTAAGATAATCATTGGGTAGAATTTTTCAGGCCTAAGACAAACATTCTCGATCAGAGTAAACTCAGTGCTTGCAGTTGTCCCCAATGCTCCCTAAATATCAAACAAGTATTTGTGTGATACATCAATCTTACATTCCATGAGCAAAATCAGCGAGCATAGGTTTTTCACCTCAAGTGCCACAGCACTCAGCGCATGTTGGAGAAAAAAACAAAAACAAATATATGAGGTCAAAGGAATTGTCCACTGTTGTCAACTAAAAAAGAAAATTACAGATAAATAAATCAAGACAAAAAGAACATTACAATTTCAAGCAGTCACATGTATCAACATGAGCACAATTACACAACTACTACTAACACAACTACTCTGAATGTAGTGGACATGTACAAGTGAAGAAAAAAAAAACAGAACACCAGCTTATTAATTGACTTCACGTTTTAAAATGACTTTAAAAAGTGGCAATGCCTAACCCAGGGATCTGCATCCCACGGCTCCGGATGCGGCTCTTTCATCCCTCTGCTGCGACCCTCTGTGGCTTTAGAAAATAAATAATGAGTATTTAGTTGAGATTTATTTTATTTTGGTTTGTTAGTTTTTTAATGTAATTCTAAATTTAAAGATTATGGTGATCTTGTAACATTAAAAGTTTATTCAACTTTCTAATACTGTTTAACATTTGCCCATTTAAGACCATTTCAAACTGGCCTGAGGTAGCTGAAAACTAACCAATGATATACTGTAAACATCCTTATTAATGAAAAACATACATTTTAATCCATTGCAAGGGGTTTTGAGGAAATGTATCCAGATATGGAACTAAAAGGTGATCTAACACAAAATGGGTAGTTTAAGTTTGGCTTATTATTTCATAAATACGAGGATATACAGTATATACCCAAATTGAGCATTTTATTTGAAAGTAACCTTTTATGCAGTGTCTTTTTTTTTCAATGGTTTTGTTGCATGCACGAATAAACTTTTGTTTTCTCTGTAGCAGTTCCTTGATTTCATAAATGCAACACATGTTTTATACATAGCATAAAGGTAAAAAATAAATAAATAAATAAATAATAAATAAACTGAAGAAGAAAAAAAAAATATATATATATATATATATATATTCTTAGTTTTAGATGTCAAAAGGGTTTTGTGATTCCTGGCATTTTCTTTTCTTTGGGAAACAGGTCCAAATGGCTCTACGGTTGGTGACCTTTGGCCTAAACTATTGGCCTTGCTGTTACAATACTATTGTGAAAAAATATTTAATTATTTACCTGAATTAGTCAGTTAAAGATGTTCTTGGTAATGCTCATCTTGTGTTTATCTTAAAACAACTGAAGAAAATACTATATATCTGTCTAATAATTATGGAAGCACACTGCATAAAAGAAAAAAAATGTGAGAAATTATTCATAATTGAGTCTTGCCAACTCACTGTTACCACACTTCACAAAACTCCAACTAGATAAATGTTAAATGAATTAATATAGTATTGTTGGCCAAACTTCTTTCAAAAGGTATTTAAAACATTTGTAGCATTTGAAGACAGAGAATAAATACATTTTTAAAAATCAAGTTGAGCAAGCAATTTACCTTCCTTGAGATGCGGTCAAATGATTGATACTATTCTATTGGTACTGCTCTATACCAGAGCTAGCAAGCTAAACTTTCATAGCCATGTCTATCTTTTTCCCCACTTTTGTCCTCACCTATGCAAAACAACAGCATCCACAACTGAACAACAGACCCGGTCATATCCTGGACACAAAGTCGGATCCTACAATGGGGGCCGACTTGCTCTGAACTCTGCCTACGGGCCCGGGCTGGCGTGTTCTAGGGAGTCCGAGGCCCCCGAGGTCGACACCGACGCCATCCCGAGCACCTACCGAGACCTGGCTGAGGTGTTTTGTAAAAGACGGGCAACCCACCTACCTCCTCATCGCCCCTACGACCTTGCCATCGACCTTCAGCCAGGCTCCATGCCACCCCGCGGCAACCTCTACTCTTTATCTGCCACCGAGACGCAGGCGATGGAGGAATATGTTTCCAGCGGACTGCGCCAAGGTACCATACGGCCTTCATCCTCGGCCTTGGAGAAATGGCGTCACTGGCTCCAGGGCACCAGAGAGCCATTCATTGTCTGGACTGATCACCAGAACCTCATCACCATCCGGTCGCTGAAACAGTTGAACCTCAGACAGGCGCGATGGACTCTGTTTTTTGAGGACTACAATTTCCACCTGTCATATCGCCCGGGGTCCAAGAACATCAAAGCTGACACCCTCTCACGACAGTACAAGGAAGGAGTCCGCCGGGCGGACCCCGCGCCTGTCCTACCACCTACCAAGATCATCGCACCACTCCGTTGGGACATAGAGACGAGGGTTCGCCAGGCACAGGCTGCGGAGACCGAACCGGCAGGCGTGCCGCCTGGACGACTCTACGTGCCCAACACCGTCAAGCCAGAGGTGCTTCAATGGGGGCACTCCTCTCTCCTCTCAGGTCACCCCGGAAGGCACCGCACGCTACAATTCATCCGACGCGCCTTCTGGTGGCCCAACATGAAGAGGGACATTGATGAGTTTGTCCAGGCATGCCCAGTGTGCGCCCGGGCCAAAGAGCAACCAACCATCCCCGGGAGAACTTCAACCACTCCCAGTTCCCCGTCGGCCCTGGACGCACATTGCCGTCGACTTCATCATGGGCCTGCCGGTCTCCGAAGGGAACACCATCCTCACGATCGTCGACCGGTTCTCAAAAGCTGTCCACCTGGTAGCCCTCCTTGCACTCCCGTCAGCCAAAAACACAGCCGAGCTGATATTAGAACACGTAGTCCGCCTGCTTGGGTTCCCAAGGGATATCGTCTCGGACAGGGGGCCCCAGTTCACCTCCCGGTTCTGGAAGGCCTTCTGCCATCTGATCAATTCCACCTGTAGTCTGTCTTCTGGATACCACCCACAGACTAACAGTCAGACGGAACGGACCAACCAACAACTGGAGCGCTACTTGAGATGCTTTGTCGCTGATCGCCAGTGCTCCTGGGCCCGCTACCTCATTTGGGCAGAATTATCGCATAACCTCCACATCTCCTCCGCCACCAATCTAAGCCCATTTGAGGCATGCTACGGCTTTCAACCTCCGATGTTCGACCACCAAGAACCGGAGGTTGAAGTACCGTCGGCCCAACAGTTGGTTCGTCGGTGTCGACGGCTCTGGAACCAAGCAAACAACGCAATCCGACGCTCCAACACCCGTTACATCCTCCAACATCGCCATCGAAACCCTCCGGGACGACTATTCCAGATAGGTGACAAGGTATGGCTATCTACCAAGAACCTTCACCTACGAACAGAATCACGGAAGCTCTCCCCCAGATTCATCGGTCCATACCGCATCACCCTCCGGATTAACCCTGTCACCTACCGGCTCCAGCTGCCTGCGGCGCTCCGGATCCACCCGGTATCCCATATATCCCAACTCAAACCCTTCACCACTTCCCCTATGGTTCCACCCACCCACCCTGCTTTGAGATTTTCCTTATCATAACATGAATTGTATTGTTGTAATCACTCTATACACAATTTTCTTGGGTATTTATTTTTAAATAAAATATAAAAATTGAATACAAAATGAAAATAAAAAACAAAATAGACCATTTGTATTTTCATTTGTTGTGTATAGAGTGATTAAAAACAGTACAAGGCATGTTATGGTGAGGAAACTTTCCATCTCTTCCACACTGACTGTTGTCAGCAGAGCCTCTAATCCACGACTTTTCATGAATATGTAAGACCTATTGACACCTCTCAGTTGACCCCCCCCCCCCCCCACACACACACACACCAAAACACACAGAAAGCAGACCACTACATACATAAAATTTACAAATTTATAATTTACATAAGCAGACATTTCGCCTAACCCTAACCCTAAGTATATATTTTTCACGTCTGTGAGGCAAGTATACACAGAGTTTCGGTTCATTTTCTGACGCGCTCAAGTTAGTGCACCCTGTTTACTTTCATAATTTAAAAAATCATAAGGGTTTCAACGAAAAAGAACGAAAAAGTCATTGTGAGTGCACTTAAATAAAAGTGGAGTCTTATAAGGCTTGTTCACACACTGTCCTCTCGCGGAGATCAAAGGCTGCATTCCCCTTTTTAAAGTCACATCACCCCGCTCGCGTGCCACTCTCCTTAGTAAACTCCACAGCGAGATGCATTTTAAAGTCCAGTTTCCCCCCAACAGACCCCGAGAAACACTCCCGCTATATTTCAAAGCGCGGAGAGAAGCTCGGGATCATTAGCGCCGATAGCTCACCAGTTGTGCCTAGTTAGGCGACCCCGCTTCTTCGCATACCTGCAGTGTGCACCTAGGCTGCCTACCTAGTGAGCTTCGGAATGAGTGAGGAGCGATATTGATTTGGGCGCGTGAAATGTATACATTTACTTTGCTTAAATTTGATGCAAATAAGAAACGGCTACATGCATTACTATAATTTAGTACTGTGATTGTATTTTATAAGGTTTTGTCAGCGGTGGTACAGCGCAACGGGGGTCATTATTTATTAAAGGAAATTATGATCATAACATCGTACTGCATTTCATTCCCATACTACTGCAAAAACACAAGCGGGGCTGAATGACAACGACATCTGCTTACACAGTAGCACGTCCTGACAATGTTTTAATTTTATAGTAATTTAGTTTAATTTATTTCGGTATTATCTACTACAAATTTAAAGAACACAACATTTAAGATGACCCAAAACCCTACACTGTAAACCCGATTAAGTTGGCAAAACGCCAAATATTTGAGGTAATCGGTTACATTTTTTTTTAAATTAATGATAGTTCTGTTTATATAAAATTGGAAACATAAATTTTTGAGTTTGTTGAACAAAAAAAAAATATATATATTGCAGCCCATCCTGCGCCACGAGAGCTCTATAGGGATTACACTGGTGGAAGTTTTACTTAAGTTATTGTTACTTACGTACTCAATTATTTAGGTAAACAGTACTCAAACAATTACTCAAACAAATAATTGTACTCAAACAATTATTTAGGTAAACAGTACTCAATGTGTTTAATTACTTTGAGCATTAGGGTTTACAGTGTACATGAGTAGGCTTTCTAATTGCACATGATAAAATCTAAAGGCTCACTGTGTTAACATTTACTTTGCTTAAATTCGATACTAATAAAATTCAATTCTACATTTGTACTGTAATTTTAGTATTGTTATTATGAATTCGTTTAAGTACAATTTTACACTTGATTTTATCCGCTACTACGTGCAGCTCTAAAGGAGCTGCGTCTCATTAATCCTTGAGAGAATGAAATAAGGTCTGACGCGTCGGTCTATAGTTATATAGCGCCACTCAGTGGTCAAAGCCAGCAACTGCATACCGTCGCCGTGAGGTGCGACGGCAAAACTAGAAAACTGGTCTTCACACATCTGTAGCTACACACTAAAAAAATGCTGGGTTATTTTTACTACCCAAACGCTGGGTTGCCTCTGTTGGGTTATTTACAGTCAATTGGGTACTTTTTATTTAACCCAGCTTGCTGGGTTGAAGTTGGGTTAGCTATAGTGACAGCTAACATCACAGACAAGTCCGCCCCTCCCCCGAAGTTCACCAGGGTATTCAGTGGCTGTGTCAACTTTGTCTTTTTTTTGGGCTGCTGATGAGGGTGCCTCCTCCTTGAGCATTTAAGAGGAAATGTACGTTAAATACAAGGTCTGTATGCAGACGTTGACTGTACACTCACTTATGACTGAATTTGTTCACTGTATGTACCATGTATTACTGTTACTGTGTTACCGTTACACTCAAACTTTCAACCTGGTCTGTGCTATATCATGCTAGTTTACCTGACAATGGCTGCTAGCTAGCCAAACCAAAGAACCCCACCTGTGTATGAAAGAAACTTCAAAAAATGTCTGAGCTTATAGCTTTCTTTGTAGAATGCTTGCAGGGTGTATGAAGGTGGTGAAGTGATGAATGAAAGCTAAACTGTAACTGTAGTGCCAGCATGACACTAGCGTTTAGCTAGGTTGCTAGCCTTAGCAACCACATTAACATTAGAACTTTATTAATCTCAGTGCTTGAGACTATAAAAAGCTGGGGTATAAAAACACTAATCTTCTTACAAATATGCATACTAGCCAACCCTCTCCATTTTTCCATAAACTTTTACTTTCTTTAATTTCTTTCTTTCTAAGGTTGGAACCAACACCATGGAAAATTTCCAGCAGGCTGAAGTGTCAAGGCCAACATCCTACATCCTGATGTTGCGAGATAATGACCAGCACTGCTCTCAGGCATTAGTGCTTCTGAGTAATAGTATCATAACGGTGTTGCTGTTGAACTTGTTTTGTATTATCTGATCTTGTGCTTTAGAAAAATAAATATTTTTTCTATGGTTTGAACATGTAATTGGGTCTTTATTGCATATATGTATGGTTTGCAAAACTTGGAGTTTTTTTTTTTTTTTTTTTACAATTGACCAGTATAGCAAAGTAATTGAACTGTTTAAACTGTTTTACCCATACACTCTAAAACCTGCTGGGTTAAAAAACAACCCAACCATAACCCAGCTGCTGGGTCACTATTGGACAGAACATGTGTTGGGCTGTTTTGACCCAAGTGCTGGGTTGTACCATTTAACACAGAATTCTGGGTTGTTCATCTGACCCAACCAGAGGGTTAAACTGACACTCTAGTTGGGTTAAATGTTAAAGTGCTGGGCTATTTTATTTGACCCAACCAGTGGGTAAATTAACACTTTCCACATTGACACATTCCATTTGATTTTTTTTATTTTCAAAAAAGACCCAAAATGTACACAACTTCACATAATGTAAATAGATTGTCACAGAATAAGGAAATGTGAATAACTCAATTTTGACAAAAATGTCAGACAAAACCATATACTCCCAAGGTGACCATTTGTTAAATATAAAATAAATATAACATACTCTGTAAAACAATAAAAACAAGAGGCCCCTGTAAATCTGCATTTTTTTGTATTTAATACAATGTTTAAACACTTTTTTATATAGACGTTTTCAATACAAATCTTATAATGCCCACATAACATCAAACATTCCCCATCTTAATATTTTAACTATTAGTTATTTAACTATTACTATTTCATTTCCTTTAAAATGACATTAAAACAAAAACAATAAAACTTTTAAAAAATATTATTGATTAAATGTGTGGTGAAAAAACTGTCGTCCTCAAAAATTTAACAGATGAGTACTCGTGTCCATCAATATGATCTTCAGTATGCTGGAGAAACTCACAGGTGGAAAGACACTGCTTTGTGTATTTAATATCAAAGACAAAAAACCTTTACAACAAGCATCAACAGCCGCCAAAGAAAACAAGAGTTTGTCTCAATAGCATTGATTCCAACAATGGGAAAGGTCTGTCAGGTCCCTCTTGTCTAATCCCCATGGAACAATGCTCCAGTCATCTCCATATTTTGCAGATATCACTCCCATCATGTTGGTCTCCACCTGTGGATAACACACCATTACTTAGTGTTGAAATATAACTGACATTTATGTCAAGCTTTTTTGTTAAGGACGTACAACTACGCATGAATTTATTAAAAGATGTTTTTTCATGTGAACATGAATTTCTGACTAATTTACCTCACTATTTAATGTGTGAAGGATAACAGGATACAGTGCTCCAACCGGATTTAATACAAAACATTCCCCCCTTTTCAAATTCTCAACAAACCCTATATGAATACAATATTTAACTTATAATAAATATATAAGGATGAAGAAAAAGATCATTTTAAACGATGACTTTACGATGATGCATTAATAATAAAAAAGAGTAAGAAAAAACATTAACCCTTCACCACCACCATATCAAAGCATTTCATTTTAACAATAACATGTGCTTGCTCTTATCACAACTTACTAAAAAAAATAAGTAAAAATACACATTAACTTACCATAAAATACTGAGTGCTCTGAGCATGGTCCAGTCAGAAGTGAAGAATCCAGAAATTTCTCCAAAAAATAAATCAACTGCTGGGTCAAAATAACACAACCAGTTTTTTTTTTTTTTTTTTTAACAGACAGAAACAGAAGACATATTAAGACATCATACTGTCATTAAATATATCCCAATTGCTTCTTCTTACAACTATACAATATTATAAAATATGCCAAGAGACATTCCACACAGCTTTAGTGAAGTTTATTAGTAATTTTTTAATATTATTATTTGTGTGTGCTACAAACGCACGTTTCTCATAAAATACAGTATAGCCGACAACATAAAATAATTGTTTTATTATTATTATTTGTGTGTGCTACAAACGCACGTTTCTCATAAAATACAGTATAGCCGACAATATAAAAATATGGACTCCCCTCACTCCCATATCAAAGTGATACTAAAAAGGACATGGAAATAAGCTTGCTCCTACCACAACTACAACATTTAAAATTTAGGTAAAAAAATAATATTAACTTACCATTAAATACTGCCAGCTTTAAGTGGCGTGCCTCCCGCTTCCGAAGTGAAGAATCCAGAAAGTTCCTCATGCCGTGGCTCAATTCCAAAAACGCAAAGAACAGACTTGACTTGGAAGTGCACACTCGAGGGTTTGAGGACACCGGCTATAGTGTAAATGTAACGCAGTGTACTGGATGGTTCTCACAGCCGCGATATATTATACCATAGCAGTATTATACCAAAGAATACCTGTTAGAAATACTCAAAATGAAATTAATCCGCTGTTTTAATCACAGCAGTGACATCACAGCCACAGTAGTTTTCAGAAGTTGTCGAAGTGAGGCTATGTTGGGCGACTACATGAGCGCGGAGCACCCATATTGCCTGGAGCTCAAATCTCCAAAATCGTTGGGGCACTTTTTTAAATAGACGCCATCTTTAATAACCAATAGAGGTTTTGAGCTGTACACACATACATTCTCGCTTAAACAACTCTTAAAACTACACTTTGTGACACAAACAGTAAGCAGGCTGCCGTTTGGAGAAATAAAGAATAAACCAGTTGTTGGGTCAAAATAACCCAACCAGGTGTTCATTTGTAAATGACCCACTACATCTCATTTGACCAGCATTACTCAACCCAACAATGTGTTTAAGGCCCCCGAAATAACCTAGAATTTTGACCCAGCATGAACAACCCAACAATGTATTTACAGAAACAACCCAGCATTTCTTAGAGTGTAGACATGTAAAACAAAAATAATAATAACCTATTTGTGAGGTAGAATTAACCCAACATTCCAGTTAATAGAATGGGTAGAGAAGAATAGATCTGGATAGAACATTTGACCGATTTATGTGGTTGAATTAAGCCAGCATTATAGTTAAATATGACCTAGCATTTGGATTAAATATTTTACCCATCTTGCTGGGTTAAACAAATAACCCATGTTGCTGGGTTAAATTAACCCAGCATGTAGTTGGTCCAATATTTACTCAGCAGCTGGGTTAAAAAGAACCCAAACTAGGTTGTTTTTAACACAGTATTTTTTAGGGTGTAGAGTAGCCAAAAAATGTACTGGCTATATTTAACATAATTACCACTATACTTTCACCACAAAGAGGCAGTAACTTTTTTGAAAGGTGATTTTTATGTGTTTTTATGTGATGTGTCTCTTCAGGTTTCTGGCATTTTTCCAAGCAAATTGTGTGCCGACACTGTTTCCCCTCTGATATTACTACGCATTGGCTTTTTCTTTCTGGTTAAATATGAAGAAAATGGACCCAAATATCGTCTCTTCTCTTTCGCCTGCTAATAAGAGAAATACTGCTGCTCTTGCTAAACATAAATGAAAACTGTATAGCAGCCGATTGTGATGAAAATTATCTTGACAAAAACAAAGATAGATGTTTTATTATTATTATTATTTTTAAAACCACATTTTAGTCTAGTCTTTTTTTTGTCAACAATATTGCATGCTGTGTTTTATTACTTTGCTGTATGATAAAATAGTAATAGTTATTAACAATCATTTAAAAATGTTGAGTTCATAAATATTTTATTTATAAAGGTGAATGTTAATTTATTAATTATGTATATGAGAAATTAGTATTTGCCTCATATACGTACTTAAAGTAATCAAAATCATAGATTTACTTCTTGATACTCAGTTTTTTTTTTCCTTAAAAAAAATAAGCTAATTAAGAGGATGAATTACTCATACGGTGTTAAAAAGATCAAATAAAACATGCATTCATTGGAACTGAATATTAATTATGTTACTTGGATTTGATTATTACTTATATGTAATAATATTTAACAAAAGAGGAGTCTAAAAACTTTTCTTTTTAATGAACTTTACTTGTGGACATTCGCTGTGCCTTAAAATGATAGAAGGGTAAGTTACCCTGACCTAGAATGATTACTTTGCTTAAGCTGTTGAATCAGTAATGTTATACAGTACATCAAAACTAGTTAATTATCTACTTAATACTTAATCAGCACATTTCATACAATAAAAAGGCAGGGTTTTGGTGGATTCATTACAAACCACCAGCCATGAGAGCTGTAGTGCTTGCCTTGACTCTGGCCCTTGTGTGTAAGTCATTATTTTATTTAAATTTCACAATAAAAATAAATGTAAAAACTAACTGCAGTATTAATTATTGCAGAATAAGGCATTGCAGAAAAGAAATTAAGAGTAAAATATGTCTTTTTCCCTGTTTTCATTTAGCAAGTCACCAGACTAATCTTGGTAAGTGGTGTTTTTTTCAAGAATGCATTGAAATATTAGGAAAATATTTGACAATTAAGAAAAAATTGCTGTAACATTTACTCAGATCCCGAGTTTGCTGCGGGTAAGACCTTTGTATACAAGTATGAGGGTTTTCTTTTGAGCGGACTGCCTCAAGAAGGTCTGGTCAAAGCTGGTGTCAAGGTCAGCAGCAAGGTTCTCATCAGTTCTGTAGCCCAGAATACCTTCCTCCTAAAGGTAAACTTATTTTTTCTTACATGGATGATGTTACTATAGTAGTCAAACACAATTTGTAAATCAAAGTAAATGTTGCAATATTGTCATTCCTACCCACAGCTCCAGGATCCTCAACTCTTTGAGTACACTGGCATCTGGCCCAAGGATACTTTTACTCCTGCTGCAAAGCTCACCTCAGCACTGAATGCTCAACTTGTAACACCTATCAAATTTGAGTATGCTAATGGTGTTGTTGGTAAGATATTTGCCCCTGCTAGAGTCTCTGCTACTGTCCTCAATCTGCACAGAGGTATCCTCAACATCCTTCAGCTCAACCTCAAGAACACACAGAATGTATATGAGCTGCACGAGGTAAGAACCTAATGATGAGTGATATTTACTACCAGTGGTATTAAAATTGTATTTTGACTTTATATCTTAGCTAAACCTATTTAATTCTCAAAGGCGGGACCTCAAGGAGTCTGCAAGACCCACTACATGATCAGTGAGGATGAAAAGACCCATCAGATTGTTGTGAGGAAGTCCAAAGACCTGAACAACTGCCATGAAAGAGTCATTAAGGATATTGGGTTATCTTACACGGAAACATGTGCTGAGTGCCAGCAGGTAATTTCTGAAGCTGTCAATGTCTTCTGTCTTTGCAAGTGCATGCTCTAAAGCAAGAATCACACTTAATCAATGATTTATTTTCTCACCACAGAGGCTTAGGAGTCTGACTGGTACGGCAACATTCAGCTACATCATGAAGCCCACTGAAAAAGGTGCCCTGGTTTCTGAGGCCGTAGTTGAGGAGGTCCATCAGTTCTCACTGTTCAATACAGAAACTGGAGCAGCTCAAATGAAAGCCAAGTATGATCTACTCCCTTATATTTCTGCCATATCACAATGGTCGCTGATTGCATTTCAAAAGAAATGTTTTAATATAGAAATTTAAATAAAATGTTTACTTTTTCATTATTAATTTTAGGCAAATGTTGAATTTACTGGAAGTGCAGAATGCCCCAACTGCTGCCGCAGCAGGTGAATACGCTGCCCGTGGATCCCTGCAGTATGAATTTGCTACGGAGATTCTTCAAACTCCAATTCAACTTCTGAAGATCAATAATGCACAGGCACAAGTATTATTATCATGACATTTTAACACATTCTTTCATTTTTCTGTATCTATTTGGAGAAAATATAGACATTACTTGACAAAATTTACAATGTTTCATTATCAAGATATCAATCACTTTTTTATTTCATCACAGATTACAGAGGTCTTGCAGCATCTGGTTGAAAATAATGCGGCCACCGTTCATAAGGATGCTCCACTGAAATTTGTCCAGCTTGTGCAGCTCATGCGTGTAGCTACCAGGGAAAATATTGAAGCCATCTGGGGTCAATGCAAGAACAAACCTACTCATAGGTGAAGTATAATTAAAATTATTATGAATAATATAATTTAATATAGTCATGTAACTAAAGTATAGTTTACGTGTGTTTTTTATTTTTTCTGTCTTTATTGTGGCAGACGATGGATTTTGGATGCACTTCCAGTTGTGGGTACAACAGCAGCTCTGAGATTCATCAAGGAGAAGTTTCATGCTAATGAGCTTACTGTCCCTGAACTCACTCAGGCCCTTTTGGTTGCTTTGCACATGGTCACTGCTAATCAAGATTCCATCCAACTCACTTCTGTTAGTAAAAATCTTTCATTTACTGTATGTAGAGTTGAGTAGAAACTTGTATGATTATAATAAAATATTTCAACCTTTTCCTCTGTCAAATAGAATCTGGCTTTGGACCCCAAAGTCAAGAATATTCCAGTGCTGCGTGATATGATCATGCTTGGCTATGGATCCATGGTTGCCAGATACTGTGATGAAGAGCCTGCATGTTCTCCTGATCTCTTGAGAGTAAGGCTTCTGTTTATCCTTTTAAATTCATCTATGTGTATTTTTCTTTTCTTGCTTGTTGATTAAAAATTCTTGGTTTCATTTGAACAAGTATAAATAAGTGTACAAATGCTGGAAATTTGCTCATATTACTGGTGTATATAATGAGTTAGTAAAAAAAATATTATTTTTGCCTTAATGTTTGCCTTAAACTGTCATTATTAGCCTATCCATGAGAATGCGGCTCAAGCTATTTCCAAGACTGATGCTCCGGAAATCACACTGGCTCTTAAGGCTCTGGGAAATGCTGGCCACCCTGCCAGCCTTAAAACCATCATGAAACTCCTGCCTGGATTTGGAAGTGCTGCTGCAAACATTCCCATGAATGTACAGATTGATGCCATCCTGGCTCTTAGGAATATTGCCAAGAAGGAACCAAAATTGGTTAGTATGGATGATGACTGAACTCTTAGTACAGGCGATGACTTATAGCTTTCTACAGGATCCTATTCCAGGAGATTAATCAATCGATTTCGTTTTTCAGGTTCAGCCAGTAGCATTGCAACTTTTCATGGACAAGTCACTTCATCCTGAACTGCGCATGGTGTCCTGTATTGTGCTGTTTGAGACCAAGCCATCAGTAGCCCTTATGGCCACTCTTGCAGGGGCTTTGGAGAGGGAGACCAACATGCATGTTGTCAGTTTTGCTTATTCTCACATCAAGTCTCTGACCAGAAGCATGGCCCCTGATTATATGCATGTGTAAGAAAATATTTATATTGTTGATGTGCGAGAAAATTTTTTTATAGCACTGTTACTTCACAACTATAGACCTAGAACGCAAGTGATCATGTTTCTGTTATTGCAGGGCTGCTGCAGCAAATGTTGCCATTAGAATGCTGAGCCCCAAACTGGACAGACTGAGCTATTATTTTAGCAGAGCCACCCATTTTGACATCTACATCTGTATGTTTCAATATGTTGTATGATTACATTTGTACATTTAAGGAGAAAAAGTTAGTTTTGTCACTACAATAGTTTGTATGTTTTTTAAACAGCTCCTCTTATGGTTGGTGCTGCTGGTAGTGCTTACTGGATCAATGATGCTTCCACCATCTTGCCCAGAGCTATAGTGACTAAAGCAAGAGCCTACCTGGCTGGAGCTGCTGCTGATGTTATTGAGGTAGAAATATCCTCTTCAAGTGTGGTGTTGAATTCATTAGTTAATAGAATGCTAATCAAAAAGCTAATAATTTTCTTTTTTTGGCACTGCTTTTTGTTCATTTCTTTCAACCAGGTTGGCTTGAGAACTGAAGGACTCCAGGAAGCTCTGCTGAAAACCTCTGCTGCAGATCAAAATGCTGATCGGGCCACTAAAATTCAGAGTACCATTAAGGCTGTAAGCTACGTTTATCAAGGCATTTATTTCATACTTGATACTTTATTTAATATTAGGCTTGACATATACATAATGTGTAATATATGCCCTTCTTCTGTTTGTACCACAAGCTGATGGACTGGAGGTCTTTGTCAACCAAACAACCACTGGCTTCCATCTATGTCAGAGTTTTCGGACAGGAAATTGCTTATGCCAACTTTGACAAAAACTTCATGGACAAAATCATTAACCAAGCAGCACAAGTATTTTTCAATTATTCATTTACTTCAAACAACTATCCTAGTTTTTAAACTATGTCATCAATACTTCATTCAAATAAATATTTAAATAATATATGTTTTTGATTTACCTTCAACAACAGGCAATAGTTAGAAACAAAAAAGTAGAAACTTAAAAAAAAAACTAAACATAGCAAAACTATTCACTGAACAAAAGTCCACTTTCATTTAATAATCATGTCACCTTTAGATTGCTACTGGACGTCAAGCTCGTGAACTGATGAAGGAGACTGTTAAAGCATTGCAGAAAGGCATTGCCTACCAGTATGCTAAGCCCCTCATGGCAGCTGAGATGCGTCGCATTGTGCCCAGTTCTCTCGGTGTGCCAGTAGAGTTTTCTCATTACACTGCTGCTGTTGCTGCTGCCTCTCTAAATGGTATGGTTTTATTCATAATAGTAACATACTTGGGCTAAGCATACAAATCAAATCATATGTCTGAGAAATATTATTTCTGTCATTATTTTAGTTCAGGCAAAGACAACACCTTCTTTACCTGAGAATCCAGAGACTCTCACTCTTGATCAGTTGATGAAGACTGATATACAGTTGCAAGCTGAAGCCAGGCCAAGGTATACCTTCAAAAAGCTACTTAACAGCCTGAATTGAATGGTCTTACTGTATGTGCTAGAGAAAATACACAGACCATTTCATCTTCTTCTGCTTTCAGCATTGCTCTCCAGACATTTACTGTGATGGGAGTGAACACTGCCTTGATTCAGGCTGCTATTATGGCCAGAGGAAAGTTACACACTGTTGTACCAGGAAAACTTTCTATAAGAGCTGACCTTCAAAAAGGCAATATAAAGCTGGAGGTTCTACCTGCTGCTGCTGTTCCAGATCATATTGTTGATGTCAGGTAAGATAAAGACAAGATTAAAAATTTTACCTCCAAACAAATTTGAATTCCTGAGAAAGCTGATAAATTGACCAAAAAGCAAAAAAACTAAGCAAGTTCATTCAATGTGGTTTCCTCAGCTTGGAGACTGTTGCCGTGTCCAGAAACATTGAGAACCTCCCCAATGAGAAAGTAGTATCTCTGGCACCTCCAGTGCCTGCTGATGGTGCACAGAGCAGGTATTCTTCAGTTCACAAGTCCTTGTGTAGTGTTTGTTCTTATGTTAACATCAAAGGATGTATTGAGGTTACCTCCCAGAATGCTGGATATATGGGGTCAAATCCTCTGTACAAGATTGTTGGGCAACATTCAGCTCGAATTTCAGTGGCAAGAGGTAATTATAGAATTTAAAGATTCGAGAACAGCCAAGTTCAAATAATATTTAACATTAATATGTTTTAAAATGAAATAGCAACATAAAATACATTAAAATACTAAAATACTGTTGTGTGTGCCTCAGGTGATGGTCCTGCACTAGAAAGACTGGAGTTTGAGGTACAAGTTGGACCTAAGGCAGCTGAAAAGATCCGGAAAGAAATCAGTGATGGTAATGATGATAACCCTGAAGAAAGCAGCATCCTTTTGAAACTGAGGAAAATTCTGGAGGGTGGTCTGAGGAATAGAAACTCAAGCTCTAGCAGCTCCTCATCCTCTGTGAGCAACAGCAAGAGTGGTAGCAGCAGCAGCAAGAGTGGCAGCAGGAGTGGCAGCAAGAGTGGCAGCAACAGCAAGAGTTCCAGCAGCAGTAAAAGTGGCAGCAGCAGTAGAAGTGGCAGCAGCAGCAGGAGTGGCAGCAACAGCAGGAGTGGCAGCAGCTCCATGAATTCTTCCAGGGCTCGAGTGACAGTAAGACTACATTATATCACTGTTGTTACATAGGGCACCTAATACTTGATCCACCTGGTCATGCATTGTATTCAGTGAACTCAAAAGTTATATTCATCTGTAATGGCTGCAGCCTTGCTATACAATAGCCAAATGTGTTTAATATTAATACTAATCACAACAGTGAAAACAAGAGCATGAAAATCAACAATAATAAGAATAAGAATACAAGTAGGAATAATCTTGTCCTCAGCTTAGCTCAATTTCTCTTTTAAATGCAAGGAGTATATTTACTTGTATTTCACAATCCGTATCTTGTTTGTCTGTTCATTTTCTTATTTAATGTTTCTTCCTAGAATATTAACTTATATGATCGGTTCAGGAAGTTCCATAAGAATCAGGTAATTCCCAAAGAGGAAAATGTCTTTAATTATTTATTATATTTTTTGAAGGGAAAAAAATATTCATGTTTCTTCATTTCTTTTAGTACTTGACCTCACAGGGTAGGTCAAATGGCAGCAGTTCAGGTAGCATGGAGGCCATGCGGAGACAGGTAAAATGACATGAGATAGACATCTGAATAGACTCCCGAAGATTGGGTTAAAAAATTACCACGGTTATAATTTCAGGCTAACCTACTTGGAGACAAAGTTCCACCTGCTTTTGCCATCATTGCCCGTGCCGTTAGAGCTGACCGCAAGCTGGGATTCCAGATTGCTGCTTACTTGGACAAGTCTACTCCAAGAGTACAGGTTGTGTTTGCCTCTATTTCTGCGAATGACAAATGGAAGATATGTGCTGATGCTGTACTTCCAAGCAAGCATAAAGTCGCTGTAAGTTGCTATTAAAACTCCTAAAGAGGAATGTTGAAGCTCTTTCTTTATATATAATCAAATGGGGGAACTGAGCATGGACTCTTCTTTTAGGCCAGGTTTGCTATTGGTGAGCAGTGCCAGGACTATTCTGTAACTGTTAAGGCTGAAACTGGCCTGCATGAGTCACATCCTGCTGCTCGTTTCGAAATTGAGTGGGACAGAGTACCAGGAATCCTAACTATCGCTTTGCCCTCTTTTAAGAGGTACTGTGTCAAAAATAAAATAAAAAGTAGCATGTCTAATGCATTCTGTCAAAAGTAATTTTATCTCACTCTTCCTTTCTCTCTCTCTCTCTCTCTCTCTCTCTGTCTTTCTCCATTTCATCCACAAGAATAAGGGAGTACATCTCAGTGGTAGCTCCTCTGGCTGGAGTTGATGCTCAAAGAGCCAACCATAAGGAGAAAGAGATCTGCCTTATTGTTTCTCTACCCACTCAAAAGTCTCTCAACATTCTCCTGAGGATTCCAGAGGTGAGAAGGATTATTAAGTATTTGAATGGGTTATATGTATAGATAAATATTTACCTTTTTTTATGTTGTATGTCTTTCCAGATGACATTGTCAAAGCAAGATCTGTTACTTTCTGATGCCCTTCCCATTGAAAAGGATGGAACCATTCCAGCTCTCAAGAACATGGATATTCGGGTCATTATTCAGAACTGGATAAATGACAATCGAAAAAATTGATTTATTTGGTTACAATTATGTAAATTAATTTAATGTAATAAAGAGCATCCAAAAGGCAAAATGTATTTTCAGTTTGGTGTATTTTTACATATATAAAAAGTTTAGTAAAAGGTGTTTCTTTAAATACTGTAATTATAATTAAGATAATCATTGGGTAGAATTTTTCAGGCCTAAGACAAACATTCTCGATCAGAGTAAACTCAGTGCTTGCAGTTGTCCCCAACGCTCCCTAAATATCAAACAAGTATTTGTGTGATACATCAATCTTACATTCCATGAGCAAAATCAGCGAGCATAGGTTTTTCACCTCATGCACTCAGCGCATGTTGGAGAAAAAAACAATAAATATATGAGGTCAAAGATTGTCAACTAAAAAAGAAAATTACAGATAAATAAATCAAGACAAAAAGAACATTACAATTTCAAGCAGTACAATTTCAACATGAGCACAGCTACACAACTACTTTGAATGTAGTGGACATGTACATGTGAAAAAAAACAGAGCACCAGCTTATTAATTAACTTTAAGATTTAAAATGACTTTTTAAATGAACTCTCTGTGGCTTTAGAAAATAAATAATGAGTATTTAATTGAGATTTATTTTACTTTGGTTTGTTAGTTTTTTAAACGTAATTCCAAATTTAAAGATTTTGGTGATCTTGTAACATTAAAAGTTAAACGTTTTAATACAGTTTAACATTTGCCCATTTCAAAATGTTAAAATACTGTTTAACATTTGCCCATTTAAGACCATTTCAAACTGACCTGAGAGAGCTGACAACTAACATGATCACCTGAAGCAAAGCACCAGTGATATAACACAAAATGGATAGTTTAAGTTTGGCTTATTGTTTAAAAAATACGAGGAGGACCCAAATTGAGCATTATATTTGAAAGTAGCCTTTAACCCAGCGTCCTCTTTTTTTTTTTTTTTACATGCAGAAATAGACTTTTGTTTTCTCTGTAGCAGTTCCTTGATTTTATAAATGCAACATACAAACATGCAACACATAGCATAAAGGTAAAAGATAATTATATATCCACTGTTCTCTTAGTTTCATATGTCAAAAGGATTTTGTGACTCCCCACATTTTCTTTTCTGTGGGAAACAAATGGCTCTTTGAATGTTTAAGGTTGGTGACCCCTGACCTAAACTATTGACCTTGTTGTTACAATACTATTGTGAAAAATATATTTAATTATTTACCTAATTAGTCACTTAAAGATGTTTTTGGTAATCTTGTGTTTATCTTAAAACAACTGAAGAAAATACTATATATCTGTCTAATATTTTTGGAAGCACACTGCATAAAAGAAAAAAAAATGTGAGAACTTATTCATAATTGAGACTTGCTAACTCATTGTTACCACACTTCACAAAACTCCAACTAGATAAATGTTAAATGAATTAATATAGTATTGTTGGCCAAACTTCTTTCAAAGGGTATTTAAAACATTTGTAGCATTTGTAAAATTGTGTATTTGAAAACTTTGAAGACACAGACTGAAAAAAACAATCAAGTTGAGCAAGCAATTTACCTTCCTTGAGATGCGATAACATGATTGATACTGTTCTATTGGTACTGCTCTATACCAGAGCTAGCGAGCTAAACTTTCATAGCCATGTCTATCTTTTTCCCCACTTTTGCTCCACCCCAGCACACACTGTGATGAAAATGCGAGCACTCCGCTAAAAAAAGTTAAAGGAAAACCAGTGTTTAACAGTTAAGGAGTATTGGCGCTTGCGTCAGTACTCGGTAAGTTAAGGAATATAAAAACTGCCAGAGTCGATAATGCTCATCTACGAATGCTATATTTGTTAACTCATTAAATATAGTAAATACCCGCTTAATTTAAAACTTCACTCCATACATGTACTTACTCCTGATGACAAATTAAAACTGTTGAAAATATCAAACACTTTTGAATATGAAACGATACGCAGCTTTAACCCATCATTCCAGAAACACACATTGTCTTTTACACACACTGATGGTAGCTAGAGTAGCCAAAAAATGCACTGGCTATATTTACCATAATTACCACTATACTTTCATCACAAAGAGGCTGTAAAACTGAGTGATTTTTATGGTATGCCTCAATGTGTCTCTTCAGGTTTGTGGTATTTTTCCAAGCAAATTGTGTGCCCACACTGTTTCACCTCTGATATTATTACACATGGGCTTTTTCTTTTGGGTTAAATATGAAGAAAATGGACCCAAATATTGTCTCTTCTCTTTCACCTGCTAATAAGAGAAATACTGCTGCTCTTGCTAAAAATGAATGAACACTGTATAGCAGCCGATTGTGATGAAAATTATGTTGACGAAAATAAAGACAGATGTTTTATTATTATTTTTTTAAACCACATCTTTTTTTGTCAACAATATTGCATGCTGATTTTGTCACTGTTCATTGATATCCATTACGTCTCATCATCAGTTATACTGCATTAGCAACGTCTCTTAAGCAATGAATTCAAAGCAGATTTCAAGCTATTTTGAAGAAACACAAATATACAGGCAATGTTGAGGACCGTAGATGTGGTAGCTGCCCAACGTATTACAAATCAAAATATGTGCAGCAGTGCCCTTAGAAAAGAACTGATGGAAATCAGTTGGACCCGTTTATACCCATCGACTGTCCAGAGAAATCTTCAAACGAGATTTGCAGCCTAAAATCTAAGCTTTCATCTTAGAAACAAGGCTATGGACTTAACTATGCATTCAAATATAAGAACTGGTGTGCAAAAAAGAGGCTCCCTGCAAGTTGGGGGCTGCATTTCTGTACAGTAAATAGAGTTGGAGATTTGGTCAGGATTAATGGTTCATAATGCTGGGAAATACAGGCAGATACTTGTCAGTCATGCATACCATCAGGAAGATGTCTGATTGGAATTAAATTTATTATTCAGCAAAACAGCAAAAGCATAGAGGGATATTAGGTGTTCTGGTAGTAAATCTGTCTGGGAACACGAAGAGACAAAAGGATTGGAGGCAGTCCACCTTCAAAGAAGATCTGAGGTTATTTTTCCAATAGCGTGACCATTTGCCTTTCACACAGTTTTCAAAGAAACCTGGCACGTAAGTTATTCCAAACATATTGGAAAAAATAACCACAGATCTTCCGATTTGTTTTGGTGTTCACTTCTGTTAATTTACTTTCCATTTTTCAATTGCTAAAAAGAAATCACTCTTGTTGAAAGTACTTTTACTTTATAGTATTTTCCTACAACTTTAAAACTTTTGCACAGTACTGTGTTTGTACTGTGATAGTGGGAATGGTCTGGGATTGTTTGAGTGTGTTCTATTAAATTTGGATGACAGTGAATGAGTGTGTTAGGAAAAGTCTTCATATGCTGAAGGACTATGAGGGAGTCTAATGTCGATGTCGGCCAGTTTCTGACAATAATAATGACTTACTATCCTGACTTACTATTATGAGTTGGCAAGTCATAATTATGAGATAACAAGTCATTATTCAAATTTGGTGATAACTGGAAGAAAACCGTAGAAACGGTGGGAAATGTTGGAAAATCCAATATGATAATATTATGGAGCCCCTCAATTCAGCTCGAGCTAGAGAATCAGAGAAAAATGGAAGTTTATTTTTACAACATTCTGCAATAAATATGACAATTAAGGACTCTCATCAGTAAAGGTCTATTTTCTATTATTGTGCAAATAACTAAATAAATTGCCAGTTTTGTTAATTGATTGAATCCCATACTGTATAATGCACAAAAAGAAGAACTTTGGTAGCGGTTTAGGTAGAGAACTTGTGTGGTTCATCATTGTATGACTTTTGTGAAATCGAGTCTGCCCTTCAGCCCCTTTAGTCTTTGCATTTTTTTTTTTTTACCTACATTTCTGGATTGTGATTAACTTTATCTCTACCCAATAAGGTTGGAATTGTTAGTGACATCACTAAGTCTCGTTTTGAGATTTTTCCTGCTTCCCAGCTTTCTTTAGTTGTTGACTTTTGCCCATGTGTCTGGTTGATAGTACGCAAGTTGTTGTTGTTGTTTTTTTCTCTTTATCAGCACATTATTTGTTCAATGTTTGTGAAGTGACTGATCAGTTTTCCCTTTTTCTCTAATTCAAAATGCCTTGCTCTCTGATCTTCAGATTGGCTCATGTTTTTTTTTTTAATCAACAGACTTCACTTCTCTGTACAACCAAGAGTAGTGTTATGTGGTGCGGTATGGAGAGCCGCGCCGCACCACGAGATATATTATTTATAAGAGCTCTATGCAAGGCTTCTGAGGGGGCGGGGGTCAGTGAAATAGGAGGTGGTGAGAGTGCCTACGACAGGAACGGGAAGACCTTCCCGTTTGGAGATGGCGTCGGATTATTAATTAGGGAACTTATAAGGAAACAAAAAAAAACTAATAACACAAAAATAAGCAGAGCTCCGCCGTCTACGCGAGAACTGACGGGGCTTTCTTTCTCTCCTTCTCGCCGGGGTCATAGACAGGAAGAGGCTGTGGGGCTTTGCTTCTGAACAGCGCTCTCTTCTCTTTTCTTTTCTTTTCTTTTCTTTGGCCCTGATACCTTACCGGTGCTACCTAAATGATCACACGAAGTGCCGAATTATCAGGATCCTTAAATAAATTCGCCACCAGGTGCGGCGCGTTCACGCTGATTGCGGCGTTGCCTGGCAACCGCGTGTATAAATGGCCGCGCCTTTGCCTGTTCAGAAGTCCGCGTGGTGGCAGACTGAGGAGCTGCCCTTTCCAAACAGTGCAGAGCATTTTTACGGGGTTCTGCCCCACGTTAGACCCGCGTCGTTACAAGATGACATACGTAGATATTAATTCTTTATACAATAATTCTAATAGGGGACACATGGGCAAACGAAAACGACTTGACAGTCGTTTGTTCCATTCATTTTTGATCACTTAACTAATAGGTGCGTTCAAGCAAAGTGTGTTGTTCAAAACATTAAGATGTGAAGGTTAGAAGATAAAAAACTTTTTTTTTATCTTTCATTTCATATTCTTATTTTTTATCTCAAACTCAGTTGTCACCAGCGAATAGGAAAAACAACAGAACTGGACTTGTCGCTCCAATGCTTGGCTGGGAGGAGACTCTATATAATGTTTTTTGTTATTGTATTTTTACAACAAAAGAGAATAGAGAAAGTGTTTTTAAAGAGTGCTTCATGATGAAGTCCCTTACTCTGTGACATCACATTACTATAAGACGTGGGATCAGATGTGCCACAGTAGACAGCATTGTCACACTGAAATGTGATGAGAGCCCTGGTCTGTAGGAGAGCAGAATTTGGTAATAGCCAGTAAGCAAGACCAGCGGCAAACAAGGTGAATGAGGCAATAATTCTGCATATGAAAATAAATCCTGGTGAGTCTTTTCAGTACCGCATGAAGGTAATACTTAAAGTAGTTCTCTGGTTTTATTGATTTATAATATATATTTTTTGCAACTTCATCAAGTCAGGATTAGCCGTATTGGATAGGAAGTATTCACAAGGCTGTAAAAATCGAGTCTCTTCTGATCAGTGATATAAAGCATCCTAATGCCTACAAATTTTAACCAAAGAAAGTTTAATACATTTCATGCATTTGATTTACTACTTTGCTGATATCACCACAACATGAGCTGAAGTTGAAATCTTACCACAGAACTGGACAAGATCTTTTTAAACAACCCCTGAATACTGCACTGAACTCAACCACACTGAAAAAACAAACAAGCAAAAAACAGGCCGTCTGAACGTTAAAAAGTTTAGTAACTAGTTGCACAGTTTTTTTTTTAAGTGTACTCATTTTTTTATAGAAATTTGCTGGCCAAACAAAATATTTCACATTGCTCTTTAGTTGACAAATTGTGTACCCAGTTAAAAATCTTAATTTGACTCAACTTGTAATTCAAATATTTAAGTCAGCTCAAGTAGTATAGTTTGTGGGCTCAATTAATTCTATTTCTCTAGGGTTGACTTAGCCCAACTTTTCATCTACTCAAAAAGATAAGTTGTCTTCCATTGATGGAATTTGTTAAAGTGATCATTATTCTATAAAAACAAATTGGCCCAACAATATGTACTCCGACAATTACAACACACAAACATTACTTAAAAAACTTTATTCTTCCAAAACTAGTCAAAGTTAAAACAGTGATCTGCATAAAACAGGAGCATACACATTCTATTTTGCTTAAAGGTCAATAAAATACCTGGAGACCACCAGATGCTTATCAGTATTTTTACTAATTATTTTACATTGCAACATACCTATTTTTAAAAACTAGCAAAGATTTGACTTTTTTTTTTTAAACTATTTTCCCCAATGTGTCAGACACAATAAAAAAAAGAGTCCATGGCAACAAGAGTATGTTTCTTAGCATGTGAATCTGAGGGGACCATGTCTCTGCAAGTCCAATAATAATTGTTTGGATGGTTTCATAGGTGTACGTCCAGTCCTTTTGGAATTCAATATTTAGAGCACAGACCTGACCAAACATCACTCCTAAAGCTGCTGACTACAGTCTCCTCCAACATCTTGTTCACATTCCTCCTCCTCTCCTCCAAAAGGCCAGCCCCACTGACCCCAATCCTCCACAGCAGAGCTCTGGTTAAAGAAACAAGCGGAGTGTTGTAAAGACAAAGAGGATACATTTCACTGAATATCTAATTATGATGAAAAGTAAAAGATATTAATAAAGCTAAATACCACCAGAGAGTATAAAACACTGTTTCTGGAATTCTAATGATGTTTTAAAGCTATGCATTGTTTCATATTCGAAAGGGTTTAATATTTTCAAGAGTTTTACTCATTCGGTTTTCATACAGATAAGTGAACCGATATAACACTCGTAGATGAGCATTAAGCAACTCTGAAGCCAAACTATCTTATAAATCACGTGATTGCATCTCAATGAAGGTCAATTAATGACTGAACTTGATTTTTAAAATTTCTGGATGTGGATCGCCAAAGTTTTCAAGAAGTCCGTTCAGTGAAAATAAATTACTGTAGCCAGCTCTAGAAGGGAGTATTGATTATTGATTATCATTACTTACTTGATTTGTTATGTGAAAACTTAATTGGGCTAATTGGTGTTCCCAAATTGCTTGTAGTGTGTAAATGAGCATGTGTATGTGTGTGACCTGTGGTGGTTTGTATCTCTACTGGGATAGGCTCCATGACCCTGTATACAGAATAAAGTGTAGAAATGATGAGTGAGTGATTATGTAACAACTGACACTTCAAATGATTTATAGAGATTGAGTTTCTATATCTGTCCTGGAGCAATGTTGCTAATTTGAGGCTTCATCCCTTAGGAACAGATTCTGAATCAATATTTTGAATTAAAATTGGAATTTAATGCACCAATTAAAGTAGAAGAAAACACTGCTTTTTAAAAATATGTATTTAATTCAGTAAGAAATTAGGACTGAATTCAAAAACTTATTTGTAAGCTTTTAGGCAAAAGATAAAATGAACATTTCAATTGCAAGTTTTTTTTTTTCAATTAACTGTAAATAATGCAAATATATATACGAGTGTTAATAGCTTAAGTGATTTTCAGCTCTTCTTTTGGAAGACATTTAACATCTTACACTGTAAACCCTAATGCTCAAATTAATTAAACACATTGAGTACTGTTAACGGCGGCACGGTGGTGTAGTGGTTAGCACTGTCACCTTGCACCGCCAGGGTCCGGGTTCGATCCCCGGCCAGGCTCGATTCCCGTCTCTGTGTGCATGGAGTTTGCTTGGTGGGTTTCCTCCGGGTACTCTGGTTTCCTCCCACAGTCTAAAGACATGTAGGTTAGGCTAATTGGCGTTTCCAAATTGCCCGTAGTGTCTGAATGAGTGAGTGTATGTGTGTGTGTGTCTGTGTCCTGCGATGGATTGGCACCCTGTCCAGGGTGTACCCTGCCATGTGCCCTAAGTCTCCTGGGATAGGCCCCAGGCCCCCCGTGACCCTGAATACAGGATTAAGCGGTATAGATGATTGAGTGAGTGAGTGAGTACTGTTAACTTAAATAATTACAATTAGTTCAAATGAATAGACCTTGACTATTTAGAACTTTTTGGTATTTATGAGTTTGTAGAAATTACAATTTTCAAGTTAGCTGAACAAATTTGATATTTTAAGTACCTGTATTGTAAGTACTTAAGTAACAGAAACTGTCACCTTAAAGTTCCATCAACTTAAAATGTTTCAACCTAGCGATTTTGTGTCTGATGCCATCAGGGCAATAGGGCACTGGTGGCTCAATGGTGGGTGTTTCTCCTGCCATGCGAAGACCCTGGTTCGATTCCCAACAACTGGATGAAGTGCCTGTACCAAGCTTTGGAAGGGCATCTGGTGTAAAACCTGTGTCAAGCTTGTGTGCGGGCTTGTGTGGTGACCCATTTGCCGAGAGGAGCCAAAAGACCAAACAAGTTATTTGATTTGCAGCATAATTGCTCTTAAACAGTGTGAGTTAGTCTACTCAATAATGCAAGTAAAGATAACTTTAAGTGATTCGAATGGCAAATTCCACAAAAAGATAACTTCAGTTTATTAATACTACTACTACTACTACTACTACTAATAATAATAATAATAATAATAATAATAATAATAAATACAAATTACAATCATTAATTACAACCTGCTTCGTAATGTTAAGTTAATGAACGTATTGCTCCCATGAGCTCGAGCCAAGCCACGCGCAATGTTCCCCCCCCCCCGCGCACCATATTGAGGAAGTAAAGAGACATAGGACAGTCTCGTGATTTCGTTCTGCTTATCAGAGGAAAATGTGGCTGGCTGTGTCGCTTGTAGTCGCTTTGAGTGTGTCAGGATCATCAGCAGTGTGTCCCTGCACCGAGGAGAAGCTTTGTCAGCCAGTCCAACATGAACACGAGTTCGAGGTGAGTGTGTGTTTTTTAGCTCTGAACTCACGGCGGTTCCAGATTCCCGGTTTGTGAGTAAACATGTCATAGGCACAGCGCGAATGGCCATACAGGGTAATTACACAATGATAATGCTCATAAATATTAATAAGTCTTTTTTTTTACGATTCCACATTTAGCCACCCGAAACGTCAAATAAACGGTCCTTTTAGTTTTTTTTTTTCATATATTTTTATTAATTTGATTTCAGCTGCAGTGATACGAAACAGGATTATTTAACTAATCACGATCATGCATTCCTGTTTTCCTGCATTCTTGTTTTCTGTAGGCAAGGCACTGGGCTGTTTATGAGAAGATCATTTGGTTCAAGCCCAGTCGCCCCAGTCTGTCACTGCAAGACCCGTAACCCTATCTGTTTCAGGGGCATGGTATCATGACTGCCCCTGTGCTCTAATTGAAACTCATACCAACCTGGCTATAAAGTATTTGCTATATTGTAACATATACAGTAGGAGGCGGCACAGTGGCTTAGTGCTTAGCACTGTCGCCTTGCACCAATTCCTGCCTTGGGTTTGTGTGCATGGAGATTGCATGTTCTCCTCATGCTTGGTGGGTTTCCTCCGGGGACTCAGGTTTCCTCCCACAGTCCAAAGACTTGCAGATTAGGCTAATTAGCATTCCCAAAATGACTATTATTGCAGAGTTGCTATTGCACAAACACACTTTGCACTAAAAGTTTTTTGTTAAAAACAGTAATAACAGTTTGCAGTGACTGGTACATTGGGAGCAGCTCTGACTGTACAGTCTAATATCAGAGCTTTGACAAAATTCACAGCTGGTAATTCCGGCATGATGTGGACACACTATAAATGTAACATGGATTTGTTTCTAAAGTCTTAACATTAAAAGAACAGCCAGTGCATGTGTAGTTTAAGGCATACCTTCCCTCCATTCCAGTATTTGTACATATTATATTTTCTTCTGCAGGTATTCGTATTTGATGTTGGGGGTGAAGCATGGAAATTTTATGACTGGTCCATTGTGACGACAGTTGCTGCATTTGGAAAATATGATGCTGAGCTAATGTGCTATGCTCATTCTAAAGGAGCAAGACTGGTTTTAAAAGGTAGATGTTTTTATTATTATTATTATTATTATTATTATTATTATTATTTGCCAATGATTGTTTGAGTTCCAATAATCACTGTGTGCATCTTAGAAAAATTAATGTTATAATCATGGAGTAACCATATTTATTTGTTTGTTTGTTTGTTTTCTTTACAGGTGATGTGCCCCTCCCAGATATTGTGGATGCTGCCAAAAGGAAAGCTTGGATCATGGAAAATATCGGTTTGGCAAAAAAACAGTTCATGGATGGCATAAACATTGACATTGAGCAGGCTGTAGAAGAGTCTTCACCTGAGTACCATGCTTTGACAGCCCTTGTCAAGGAGACAACTGAAATGTTCCACAGAGAAATTCCAGGTTCTCAGGTAAAATGCTAAGGAAATCACAAATGATGCCTTGATTTCAGCTATAACTTCAACAGCTAACGTTTAGTTCTCTTGATGTTAAATCATAGGTATCATTCGATGTGGCTTGGTCACCTAAATGCATTGATAAGCGCTGCTATGACTACAAAGCGATTGCAGATTCCTGCGATCTGGTTTTTGTTATGTCTTATGATGAGCAGAGTCAGATCTGGGGGGACTGCATTGCAATGGCAAATGCACCTTTAAATCAAACACTGACAGGTAAGAAATATAATTGAGGTTTTGGAGAATGCTTGGTAACTGGAGACACTCATTCTTTTATGATTTGATTTGTGTTACAGCATATGATCAGTATATGGGGATGAAAATAGATTCCAAAAAAATGGTGATGGGAGTTCCTTGGTATGGTTATGACTACCTGTGTCTGAACTTATCTCAGGTAAAAAAATAAAAAAAATAAAAAAAAGTAAAGAAAGAAAACAAATCAAGAATGCTTGTTGCCTGCTTTTTTGTTTTAAAAAAGAGTCTTGAAAGCAGTAAAAATGCTGTAGAGACATACCAAACCAAAAGCTGACAATATAACCCTTAATATAAAGCTATATTTGCCTATCAAAATCCTCACACTCATAGTATGTCATTGACGTCAAACACAGTAAATACAGTATTCTAAAAGTCTTTAGCTTGGAAAGTTTTTCCAAGAAGAATATTTTTTGTGCCCTACAAAACAACTTGCATGTGGTCAAAAGGCCAAAACACAGAATAACCCCATTTTTAATTTTTTTTTTTTAAATACCCACATGGACAGGGTCTTGCATTAAATCTGGACTTTCACAATTAAACATAGCTACAATTTCTACTGTGAATTTATTGTATTTTATTTGCTTTAAACAATGCAGCTTTACCAAGTGTTTAAGTGATCGCTGTATAGTCTTTTATTTTGTTGTTTTTTGTTTTTCTCAACTACATTTCTTTTGCAAAGCTAACAATTTGACACTATCCTTTCAGAACATGTTTGTTTTATGCTCTGTACTGTTTGCTATTGAACTTAAATATGCAAATTCTATGCATATTTACATTATTTAATAAACTCTATTGCTGTCTCACAGGAGGGCATTTGTACAATTCCTGAAGTGCCATTTAGGGGAGCTCCTTGCAGTGATGCATCTGGGAAGCAAATTCCTTATAGTACTATAATGAAGCAAATCAATAGCTCCATGTCTGGAAGGCTCTGGGATAAAATCCAACAAGCTCCCTATTATAATTACAAGGTCTTTTTCAGGAATACAAATTCACATCAAACAACATTTTGAATTTCGTCATAGTGGTCTACTGGATTAATAAATCTCTTCAATTAATATTCTACAGGATGACAAGGGGACCATCCATCAGGTGTGGTATGATGATCCAGAGAGTATTTCATTGAAGGCTGCCTATGTAGGACAGCAGAGACTGAGAGGGATTGGCATGTGGAATGGAAATATCCTTGACTACACAGATGACCCTGTTGCCCAGCAGCAAACTGCAGAAATGTGGAATGCACTTATCCAAAAGCAACATACAGCATCTACAGTATAAGGGTCTCCTAGAAGCCTACAATGATTTCTTCTATTTAGTAGGAAGTTTTTCCCAGAGCTAATGAAATGCATCTTGTAAGACTTGATTTCAGTGTTAAAAACATTTCAGTAAATTAAATGAGCTGACTCAAAATGTTGAAGAATTTCTGCACTGAAGGTTTTTATTGTAAGCAAAGATTTACAGTGTAACCTTAAACCACTGAATAAAAAAATCTCAAGTTTTTAACCGTAAAGGGCTAAATATTACATTATTCCATAGACACACTGTATACTTTCTTCATGTGCTTTTCTTTTGTTATGAAAATGCCTGTTCTGCTCATTGGCTGCTAGAAATAAGATTAAGAAGTCATATAAATGAGGCCAGATGTTACCCAAGGTCAGCAGAGCCTGTGAAAGACCCAGCAAATGAGCACTGAGACTTTTTCTGCATTAGTTCTGCTTTCAGGGCTTGAAGCTCCATGGCAGCTTGTATCCTCAGCTAAAGTATGCAGAACAAAAAATGTAAGTTTTATATTTTTAGTGCAGGGATAAATGTGAATGTGGATGACATGCCAATTTACATACCTTCATTTCTGTGTCAAGTTTCATTTTGGCATCATCAATGTTTTTCTTCAGGTTATCTATTTCACAACTTTCAGTCATTATCTGAATTATCAGGTCATTCTGTGAATGAGTTTGTTAGTACTTTATTAAAACACATAAGGGGCTTGATTTATTTTTTTATTAAAGCTACATACCTTTTTAAAATTCCTATTTAGAGTAAACATATATTGTAAGGCACTTTAGTACAGTATATAATGTATATGGAGTACACAGATATGTGTGATATAAGAAACGGCAACGCAAACACCATCAAATGATTTGTGGATTTTATATAGAAACTTGAATCAGTTTCATAGTCAATGAACTAATACAGTGCATCTCTAAAAATAGATTATCATGAAAATCGCGATTTTGTAATTAATGAAAAAAGGGAAACATATTCTAGATTTATTACACATTAAGTAGCCTTTTCTTATTTCTATGCTCTTTTCTTATTTACAATTCATGAAAATTCCAAACAAATTCCAGTAAATGACTACTCATACAGTATAAATACTATGTATGGCGCAGTCGAGTTTAGTACATGCAACCAAAATCATGAAGAAAACTGCTGACTTAAAAGCTTCCAGAAGATAATTATTGACACCTTCCACAATGTGAGTAAGGTCATTGCTGGAAGGGCTGGCTGTTCAGACTGCTCTATCAAAGTATATTCATAGAAAGTTGACTGGAAGGCAAAAGAGTGGTAGGAAAAGGTGCACAAGAAACGGGGATGAGCAGAGTCTTAAGAAGATTGCTAAGCAAAGATTATTTAAGAGCTTCACAAGATGTGAAGTGAGTTTGGAGTCAGCGCATCAAGAGCCATCATGCATAGAGGTCTTTAACTGTTGCATTCCCAGTGTCAAGCCACTCCTGAACCAGAGTCAGAAGCATCAGTAGACGCTGGGCTGGGTTAAAGAAAAAAAAGAACTGGACCTTTTGGTGGTCCAAAGTCCTCTTTTCAGATGAAATGTTGTATTTCATTTGTAAATCAAGGACCCAGAGCCTGGATGAAGAGGCACAGAATTCAAGTTCCTTGAAGACAAGTGATCACAGTTGGTGATGATTTAGGATGCCTTGTTGCCTGCTGTGTGTCAAGGTCAAACTCAGTGTAGCTGACAACCAGGAGGTTTTAGAGCACTTCACTTTGTCTGCTAACAAGCTTTGTGGAGATGCCAATTTTCTTTTCCAGCAGAACATGGCACTTGCCTAGAGTGCCAAAACTACCACTAACTACGCTGATGACTGTGATATTACTGTGCTTGATTGGCCAGTCAACTCATGACATGAACCCCACAGAGAATCTTCAGCAATGCTTCAGCAGTGCCACAGGCTGATCACCTCCATGCCATGCCTCCCTGAAGCAGTAACAAAGTGATCTTCGAGAATATTCTAATATTTTGAGATGCTTTTAGATACTTTTTTTTTTTTTGCTGTAACAATTGAAATAAAAAAAATGCTTGAACTATTTTATCTGATGTGTAATGAATCTAGAATATGAGTTGATTTTTTAAAAATTATTATGAAGAAAAAAAAATCATGATGTAAAATTTTTTTAGATGCACTGTTTAATTATACAATATTAATTAATTTTAATAGAGGGTTAATATTTCTTTGCAAATTAATTAGTTGGTGCTGTAAATTAGTAGTCTTACTAGCTAACTAACTGCTTCATGTTTTTCATGGGATTTCAAAATGACAGTTCAAGATTTCACTGGGAAGTAGATGCCTGTCTCCCTCTGCTGAAAAAACAATGTAGAGTTTTCGCATCACTGTTTGTACCTTTGTACTTGACAGTTTCCCTGCTCGTCTTTGTTTGTTTCGTCCATCTCTGGCTTGTAGTTGCTGAAACAATTTGTTGTACAATGTCTCAAGTTCCTGGCGAAGCCTTTTTAGAGTTTCTTCCAGTGGCGCTGTGGCTTTTTTGGTGTCAAAATACCTTCTTTTCCACTTGTCTCGTGCTGGCGGTTGTGGGTTAGAGGACAAGAGCCTTTTCATGGTTTCAAACTTAAAGTATATCATTTACAAATGTGTACCTTTTCAATAAATAAATCTTCATTAACATTTGAAAACCAATGCATACCTTGGTTCCTATAGTGCCTGTTCAGAGCTAGCAGTTCTTTTCCTTTTCTCAGAAGTTCTTGTCTTGTCTTTTCTAGTTTTTTTCTCTCTTCTTTGACCAGTCTAATTTCTTTCAGCAGATCATTCCCTAGGTAAGTAACTGCATTTAATTTATTTTTCACCATTCATCTTTCACATTTTATTGCATTGGAATTAAAAATTGTAGTAACATCTCACTGTTAGATGAAAGTTCAGGAGTGGTATTTTGCTTATGGAGCGGCTGGGAAAGGGCGCAAGGAGCCGAATCACACAAAACTGGAACTATAGTTTCGGCTTTAGCCACATGCAGCTGCTGTAAAAAGAAGCAAACAAGACCCTTTCTGCAATAAAACCTTTCATGCACCTTCATTGCAGACTGGACAGGAAAAGGAACCCTGCTGGAATTTTAGGCAGCCCCTAAAGGTCATAGTGTATTTACAAGGTTCAGGCATTTATGAGTACAAGACTTCCCATGACTCATTCAGAAACCTTTTTTCAGCTTAAATTGAAGAAGACGATTTAAAATTATTAGATGAATGTGACCCGCAATCAATATCTCACCTCATCACCTGGTTTCTTTCTGGGTGGCTTCTGTGTTTTAGATATTTTTGATTTCCTAAATTGTAGAACATTATGGAAAATGTAAGTCTTAAAATTTCTTAATAAGACTATCATAGCATGTTTTTATAACAACTCCACCTTTTACAATATTACCTTTCTTGTGAGCGGAAAAACCCAGGATCTGGATCCTCCAGTGTGTCTGGTACTTCAGTATCTCTGGTAAAATTCCTCAGGAAACAAGGTTTTATCTCATTTTTCTCAGTTTCATTTGGAGCTGGTTTGATGGGGCACATTTCTGCATAGAAATTATTGAGACTGCATTAATTATTTGTGATTTTCACCTACAGATTTTGTATAAACCGTAATAATTTGACACAAAATTATGATAATATAAAAGGCTGAAATATAAAACAGCTCGAGTTCACAAACGAATAGCCTCTTCCTGAACATAAATTGTTACCATGCTTCTTTGCTGCAAACTCCTCTTGGACATTCCAACACATTTTGGGAGCGTCGGTCCACACGGAGTCTTCACATCCCAGAGTGTCTTGCTCCCTCCCCTCCAAAGAACTGGAGCTACTCTCATTTTCTAAACGTTGGGCTAGGACATATTGCTGGGGCCCTTGTTTGATTAGTGGGAATTTAGTGGGTTCTTTTGTCTGGCCAGGTGCAAAAATGGGCCTAGGAGGGTAACAAGTCTGAGAATCAGTGTTGTAAAGAACAGTGTCTGAGCTTAGCGACCTGGAGCAATGGCTATTGAAATTCTCTTCAACTGGCAGCAGGTACAGCTCTGGGTAAGGGGACTGAAATGTGGGAATGAATAAAATACAACAAAAGAATTTTGATAAAGAAAAATTCCCATGCTATGAAAAACTGTACAGATGCTCATTCTGATAAAATGCTTACATAAGGTGGAGCAAAGGATTTCGCTTTCAGGTCTTTCTCTTGTTTGGCCTTGACCTGGTATACAACAAATTCAGATAAAAAAAAAAAAAAATAAATATATATATATATATATATATATATATATATATATATATATATATATATATATATATATATATATATATTAAAATAAACATTGATGATACAGTACTGTACAAAATATTAGACACATGCAAATAACTGATGTAGAGCAAAGATGTCTCCAAAAAAAGTTTCTACATAAAGACGTATGTAGTATGCAGTAAACAGTAATTAATGAAACAAAGTCAATAACTGGTGTGATTAACCTTTGGCACAGTACCACAAAAACACACACGTGTGTGTGTGTGTGTGTGTGAGGGAGAGAGAGATCATACTGTAATTATATACAGTAAGTATTATTTTTGCACAGGCTACCCACCATTGCTAGGCTCCTACCAACACATTTTAAGAAGTAATATCTGTCCATGACCTCAGATCGGAGTAATGACCCAAGTTCTTCTCTAATGGCTTTGAGACTTATGTCTGGATGTACTCTGGAATATGAATATTGAATATGAATACAAAATAGTGTTACACATTACTTATATAGAAGGTCTCACAATATTCGTGTTAACTGTAAAATAATATACTGAGCTTTTTATTCCTGATATTTATTAACATTAGGTCATGTTAGGTCAACATAGGACAATATTTAATTAAGTGATCAATTAAATATCATAATAATATGATCTCAGTCATATATAATATCTTTGATAAAGGTGGATTGTTATTTCCACATCTTTTTCATTTATTTATTTTTTTATATATATTATGGCTTCCAAACTACTTCCATTACATCATGCATCCCAGTACTAGCGTCCAGTTATCCATTTATTATGAAGGGAAAACTTCGTTAAATGCATTTCATATGCCAACTCGCCTGATGAATCCTCCTGATATGAAGCTGTCTATGGCTTCAACGGACACTTTATTCAACCTTGAGTTCCACTGCTCGTCTGGCACAAAAAACACATGGAGCTCCACACACTGCTCCCAGCATCAATATTACACAGGTGACTAATAAAGTAAATTTTTAATAAAATACAGCTTTGCATAATTCTAGAAACATGTTACAGTAACCAGAGGCATGCGAGAATAAGTCAGTAGGCTCATAAAATGGTGCATTTAAATTCAACAAATCATTTTTGTTATTTTACAGCAATATTTAATTCAATTAATTATATTACTTTGGCATTATGTTTTACTTTTCTTTTTAGCTGTTGTTTATTTATAAAGAAGCATATTTGACTAATGTAGGATTTCATTTTGAATATTACATCTTAATAGCATTATTTCACAAAAAAGGAAAAGAAAGCCTGAGCTCCTGGGACATACCTCTGAGGCTGCAGTTCTCTCACGCATGTAATAGTTCATTGCGGGACTTTATTTTCAGCACGCCTTGTAACCAACCCTTCAAGATGCAGTGACCAATTTGGATTGACCAGCTGTTAGTGAATGAAGCCTCTTTACACGTTATCCCGAGGTAGGAGTGGGAGAGTCCTCAGTCACAATCTTGGGTACTCAAACACTGGCAGTTAATTTTATTGTCTCTGAGGGGTTTTTTACCCACCGGTTAAAAAAGACGGAATTATAGTACAAATCAGTTTTAATTCATGTTAATGTGCTCCATACCCACAATATTAAAATGTATGTTGTTTATCTATTAAATAACTCAGTCCTAGTATTTGGATTTGTTCTGACACTAAGAATAATGCTTAAATAAATAAATTAGTAAGCAAATAAATAAATAACTACATGTATATATACACTTTAATTCTATAATTTTGCACTTTTTAACTCCTTACATGTGCATTCTACAATATATTTTCCCATAGTCCACATGATGCATCCACATACTATCATATTTTCATAGGTGGTTGGAACATTCCATAATAATTTCCTTTGTTATAATTGTCCATGGTTTTTGGAATGGTTTTCTGCTAGATTTGGGAGTTAGGTGTGGGGATTTGTGCTGATTTAGCCACAAAAACATTAGTGGGGGTCAGATAAAGATGAAGAGGCCAGGCATGCCGTTAGTATTATTGTTGAGTACAAAGGATTTCAGTAGTATTGAGGTCAGGGGTTTGTGAAGTATACTTGAGTTCTTACACAACAAATGTGGCACACATCATGTCTTTGTAGAGTTCCTTTGATCTGTTTGTCGTGCTGGAACAGATTCGGGACTCTTAATTGCAGTGAAGATAACTAGCCAAACTATAGAATACAAAAGCCTCATACACACGTGGACAAAATTGTTGGTACCCTTCGGTCCATGAAAGAAAAACTCTCAATGGTCACAGAAATAACTTTAATCTGACAAAATAATAATAAATAAGAATTCTATGAATGTTAACCAAGGAAAGTCAGACATTGCTTTTCAACCATGCTTCAACGGAATTATAAAAAAAATAAACTCATGGAACAGGTCTGGACAAAAATGATGGTACCCCTAACTTAATAGTTTGTTGCACAACCTTTTGAGGCAATCACTGCAATCAAACGATTCCTGTAACTGTCAATGAGACTTCTGCACCTCTCTGCAGGTATTTTGGCCCACTCCTCATGAGCAAGCTGCTCCAGTTGTTTCCGGTTTGAAGGGTGCCTTTTCCAGACAGCATGTTTCAACTCCTTCCAAAGATGCTCAATAGGATTGAGGTCAGGGCTCATAGAAGGCCACTTTAGAATAGTCCAATGTTTTCCTCTTAGCCATTCTTGGGTGTTTTTAGCTGTGTGTTTTGGGTCATTGTCCTGTTGCAAGACCCATGACCTGCGACTGAGACCCAGCTTTCTGACACTGGCCAGCACATTTCTCTCTAGAATCCCTTGATAGTCTTGAGATTTCATTGTACCCTGCACAGATTCAAGACACCCTGTGCCAGATGCAGCAAAGCAGCCCTAGAACATAACAGAGCCTCCTCCATGTTTCACAGTAGGGACAGTGTTCTTTTCTTGATGTGCTTCATTTTTCCAGCTGTGAACATAGAGCTGATGTGCCTTGGCAAAAAGTTACATTTTTGTCTCATCTGTCCATAGGACATTCTCCCAGAAGCTTTGCGGCTTGTCAACATGTAGTTTGGCATATTCCAGTCTGGATTTTTTATGATTTGTTTTCAACAATGGTGTCCTCCTTGGTCGTCTCCCATGTAGTCCACTTTGGCTCAAACAACGACGGATGGTGCGATCTGACACTGATGTTCCTTGAGCATGAAGTTCACCTTGGATCTCTTTAGAAGTCTTTCTGGGCTCTTTTGTTACCATTCGGATTATCCGTCTCTTTGATTTGTCATCAATTTTCCTCCTGCGGCCACGTCCAGGGAGGTTGGCTACAGTCCCATGGATCTTACATTTCTGAATAATATGTGCAACTGTAGTCACAGGAACATCTAGCTGCTTGGAAATGGTCTTATAGCCTTTACCTTTAACATGCTTGTCTATAATTTTCTTTCGAATCTCCTGAGACAACTCTTTCCTTCGCTTCCTCTGGTCCATGTTGAGTGTGGTACATACCATGTCACCAAACAACACAGTGACTACCTGGAGCCCTATATATAGGCCCACTGACTGATTACAAGATTGTAGACACCTGTGATGCTAATTAGTGGACACACCTTGAATTAACATGTCCCTTTGGTCACATTATTTTCAGTATTTTCTAGGGGTACCATCATTTTTGTCCAGGCCTGTTCCATGAGTTTATTTTTTTAAATAATTCTGTTGAAGCATGGTTGAAAAGCAATGTCTGACTTTCATTGGTTAACATTCATAGAATTTTTTAAAAATTATTACTTTTGTCAGATTAAAGTTATTTCTGTGACCATTGTGAGTTTTTCTTTCATGGACCGAAGGGTACCAACAATTTTGTCCACGTGTGTATAACGTTGTGCATTTCCAACATGGTTGGTGTGGACCATATTGGTTATGTCAAGGTGTTTTGGTATATAGGAGCATGTAACCTGCAATATATCAAACTTTTTTTTTTGTTTTTATCTAATTGATTATCTCACAGCTTTAAAAAAAAAAAAAAAAAGCATGGAGGCAATCAATCGGTGGCACTGCACTGATGCACTGGCAGGTGCCAAGTCCTGCTGAAAACAAAACGTGTAGGCAACTATGTTGATGTTTTAAAAAAAAAAAAACACATACACAGTGGTCCAACACTGTGGAAACTTCACACTGGACTTTAAGCAACTCTCTCCCATTTCTTTTTCTCCTTAGCCAACGTAAGATGCTTCTGACGACTGGTTCACAAGTGGCTTAACATTAGAACTAACAGTTATATTCTATTTTGTAAACATGTCTATGCATGGTGCTTCTTGACGCACTGATACCAGCCTCAATCCACTTCTTGGGATGCTCCTGAATCAGCTTTACTTGACAATTTTCTAAAGCCTGCAGTTATCCCAGCTGCACCTTTTCCTTTCACACTTTACTACCTTTTTTAGTCAATTTTCCATGAATATGCATTGATAAAGCACTCTGCAAAGAGTGATTTCAGTGATTACCTTCTGTGACTTATCCTCCTTAGGCAAAGTGTTTAAGCAATTTCCCTCTGGGCTTAATAAAGTTCTTTGAATTTTTAAATAATCCTCTGAACAACTATCATGTCAGCATTTTTTTTTTCATGCATGTACTTAATTAGACCTCAAACTCAAACTCACCAGGAAATATTCAAATTTTCTGATCCTGATTGTTTCTCCCCATAAGTTGTAAATTGTAATCATTGAAAACAAAAAAGGCTTGAATGATGGATGCCTTTTTAGGACATCTGGTTGCTACTATTAGTTGTGTATCTAGAATAGCTTAGAATCAGAAGAGTGCCCGATTATCACCTTTTTTTAAAGAGTTATTTCTCATTGTAACTGAATCTGCCTATATTACATTTCAACATATGAATTGGTAAAATACTGAAGATTGATATAAAAGCAAATACTTCGACCAACATCTTCATGTGTGATTAACTGAAGATAAGTTCATCTGGATAAGGAGGATCTCTTGACAAATGTTTAGCTCTATTACTGAAATTTGTTGACTTGACAAATGTTTAAAATTTGTCACTGAAGACAAAAGTGCTAAACTGATGAATGTATGTGTCCTGAATTACTGAACATGTTATTCAACTAGCTTTCAGTCTGTTTAAACAAAAGAGAAAGACATACTTTTTCAGAATATAATGTAGTATAATGTAGTCAGTCAACACCAAAACACATTATAATATACATCACAATGTCCAGCTGCACAACTCTGTCAATGTGTCCTCAAAATCTAAGATCCTTCCTCCAATTCACTCAATCAGTAAATCTTCATCATCTTGACTCCTTATTAGAATTGCAACTGGTGTATTTTTTACAATAAAAACAAACTAATTTGTTGCACTTTAAATGTTATCAAAATCATCTTATGAGGATGACATTTTATTCTCCTAGGTCTTCAGAGATGGAATTTTCTTCTGCTTGTGTCCATTTCATGGCGCTGAAACAACATATGGCAGAGATTTTATATCATAATTTATTTTTTAATTTAAAAGCAAGTTTCTTAGAAATTAAGGTCAAACTGAAACACAACTATGCTTAAGAAAAGCTTCCAAACTCACCTTATGAACCCATTCATACTCTCCAAACTTGGAGTCAAATGTCCCTTTCTGCAGAGACCGCAGCTTGAGAGTGAACCGGGGCCCTAGTTCCTGGATACCCACTTTCTTCTCATTCTTGAAAATGTATCTGCACAAAACAAACAATCAGAAGTGAAATTTATTTGAATAAGAAACAGCCTTAAAAAATAAATAAATAAATAAATAAATAAATAAATAAATAACGAGCTAGACACATGCACATGAATGTTTAATACCCTGCTAACAGTCAGATATAGGCTAATTGGCTGTTGGCAATATACAGCCAACTTTCAAAATAAATGGTAGACAATTTAGAAAAATAGCTATATAAATCACTTGAATACATCAATAATTTTAGTGTGATTTCAACTTTAACAAAATCAAATAAATATAGAGTCAGCCAAAAAAAAATTATGTACATAGTAATAATAATAATAATAATAATATATCAATATATAAACATATAACATATATAGCAATAAATTAGTACTAAAATATTTCTTTTCCTTAAGTGTGAACACATTTTTTTGGCTGACTCTGTAGATTTGTCTGTAGTCAGACAGAAATACTGTAGGTAGACAGGTCATTTTGAATAGAAAATTTCCGCGTGAACACTACCTAGACCTGAGTCACTAGTAACACAGACATGTTCGATGCGACTCCAACAAAAACAGTCGCCCCTCAACAATTCTCCTTAGTAGAATTCAAGTAACACAAAGTATTAAAATATTCTATAAAAACCAATACCACATCCATTAACTTGACCCTTTATTCTAAAATTAACTTTCTGCTGCTTTCAGTCACCCTTTCTCTTACTAATGTGTAATCATATCTTTATAGCAAACTAAATTCAAAAGGACACATAAATCACCCCCTCAACTGTACCTCCAGAGAGTTACTGATCAACAGCAGGAGGTCTCTATACCTGTGAAACCTGAAGAAGATGAAGTCTCGCTGGTTGTGGAAAGTGGCAACCTGTCGACCAACAAACTGTGGATCCTGAGGAAATAATGCAGCAAACATACGGCCAATGCTGTGGCCCAGTCTAGTGGTGAAGTTATTCAGAATGACCTCTGGGTGGTGGTCTGTTGGTGCCTTTCCTTTTCTCTGTATAATAAACAAAAGAGAATGAGAAGGAATAATCCATGTGATGATTTAAAATGCAGGATAAAAAAAAAATCTAATAGTTGATACTTAAAACTGAGGTACTTAAAATGTACTACAAGACTGTTTAAGAGAGTGGACTTTAAAAATAATAGAATATTTTATTCTCTTATAAGGGGGGAGGAACCCATGATGCATGTACTTTGTTACAAGTGATCGCTTCTCCTCTGATCAGAAAGTGTTACAAACCTTCATCTCTTTTCGGAGTCGAACACTGCTGACTTTAAAATGTGCAGTCGGTCCATCAGGAAGGTGACAGAGAACCAAACCATCTTGAAAATCCCAGGTTAAGGAATACATTCAAAAGTGTGTTTTTCATATGCACCACATCACGGCTATATACACACGCAAATATATTTTCAATAAAAGTTATACAACAATAGAGAAGAACCTGAATATCCTCTAGATAAAGGATACTTGGCATTTTTCGGTCTTCGTTGATGACCATGAGATAGGTGAAGTCTCGTGATATACACTGAGGAATGATCCTCTTCAAAGCAAGACCTCTTCTGTAGTACACATGTGCATTTGGTATGACTGTGGCTAGCTGCTCACAAAACCGTACGGTTCTCTGAAATAAATAGGGGGAATTAAATTGCTCTGTTATGTCAGTTTTCCAAACATCCAAGAATGCACTCATTATAAAGGACATGGACGCAGCACAGAACAATGTATTCTCGCACACCTTTTGGAATCCATGCCATTAAAAGAGTGGCCAGGGAGTTTATAGGTGAATTATGTTTCAGAAACAAATAAGTCAAACACACTTTCAAACAGAATACAGTTTGTAACAGCTATAATGAGCTTACGCCTCTTGGTCTGTCTGAGGTGGTTATAAGAACTTTAGGGTTTATGAGTTTGTTGAAGTATGCCGAGAACTCATCTGTCCCTTCATCAAAAGTCACCTATGGACAGGAACATGGTCAGATGAACAACACAAGCAATAATACCATTGTAATTGTTTTTTTTTTTTTTTAACTCGTATACATTTCTGGAGATATGCATACCTCTTCATCCTCTGGGTCTACTACCGTCTCGTCGTATATTCTCTGATTTTCAATAGTCTTTGGAACTTCTTTCGGCGGTGCCTGTATATTTGCATAGACCAAAAAAAATATTGCTTGCATTTGAAGTCTATGACTTTGAAAGGAAAATGTGATGAGCTGATTTCCCTGCAGAAGTGCTAAAAGGTGAATATGAAAATTCAAATACCTTATCACCAAGCGCTTCTCTCTCCTTTTTTCTTTTCTTTCTTAACTGCAATTTTTGCTGAGGTGGAGAAAAATATAATATTAGTAAAAATGAATTTGCAATGCAAGTGGTCTGATACAAGACAATGTACTAATTGTTAGTTTCGCATCAATAATTTCAGAGTCGACCGTGCACCCACACGTGCAAATTTTTTCAGAATTGGCTACCGAGCATATTTAGATTCTGAGGTTGTATTAGGTTCTGGTGAGGTCTTACAACGTTATCTAATGACATGACAGTTTGTGCTGCTGGTGCAAAAGAGTGGAAAGTCTCCCTGTTGACGCAGCACTGTGGAATGACTTCGGAACTGTTTCTGCTCAAAAATCGAATCAACCACTTCTGCACTATACACACGTGGACAAAATTGTTGGTACCCTTCGGTCAATGAAAGAAAAACTCACAATGGTCACAGAAATAACTTTAATCTGTCAAAAGTAATAATTTAAAAAAATTGTATGAATGTTAACCAATGAAATCAGACATTTCATTCAAGGTGTGTCCACTAATTAGCATCATAGGTGTCTACAATCTTGTAATCAGTCAGTGGGCCTATATATAGGGCTCCAGGTAGTCACTGTGTTGTTTGGTGACATGGTATGTACCACACTAAGCATGGACCAGAGGAAGCGAAGGAGAGAGTTCTCAGGAGATTCGAAAGAAAATTATAGACAAGCATGTTAAAGGTAAAGGCTATAAGACCATTTCCAAGCAGCTAGATGTTCCTGTGACTACAGTTGCACATATTATTCAGAAATTTAAGATCCATGGGACTGTAGCCAACCTCCCTGGACGTGGCCGCAGGAGGAAAATTGATGACAAATCAAAGAGACGGATAATCCGAATGGTAACAAAAGAGCCCAGAAAGACTTCTAAAGAGATCCAAGGTGAACTTCATGCTCAAGGAACATCAGTGTCAGATCGCACCATCCGTCGTTGTTTGAGTGGACTACATGGGAGACGACCAAGGAGGACACCATTGTTGAAAACAAATCATAAAAAAGCCAGACTGGAATATGCCAAACTACATGTTGACAAGCCACAAAGCTTCTGGGAGAATGTCCTATGGACAGATGAGACAAAAAAGGCACATCAGCTCTATGTTCACAGACGGAAAAATGAAGCATATCAAGAAAAGAACACTGTCCCTACTGTGAAACATGGAGGAGGCTCTGTTATGTTCTGGGGCTGTTTGCTGCATCTGGCACAGGGTGTCTTGAATCTGTGCAGGGTACAATGAAATCTCAAGACTAT